>OX638141.1:36935867-37535867 GCA_951805005.1 Othius punctulatus
ATCCTGACTGCTTTCAGTTGCACGTCAACACGTTATTAAATACACGGAAACCCTATAAGTTTGCACCTTGAGATTTTCTTTTATTTCCCAGCAAGGTTATACGTACAGCGACGGAATAAAGCAAACCCCTGTGTACTCGGCTTCCTGTTGGTGCACGTGCATAAGTAAATACAATGTATTAGTCACGACACTATTCTTCGCACAGTCGGAGATAATTACTTTTCCAATATTACTGGCATCAAAGTGTAAATAGTAATGTACATGTGCATTATTAAAGTGTCAAATAATCAAATAATGCACAACCAAGGAGCTGGTCATTCAACCTAATTATGACCAGCAATTTAATAACGTAGCTGCTTTTTAAAATCAGTGACCGCATTTTAATAAATGCAACCACAATATTAAAACACATCCCAAAACATAATTTGGTCTTTCGAACGGTAATTTTTGACTACATGTAATTTTAAATACGTTACAATTTTAAATAAAAAGGTAGGCCGTCCATTATTTATCTTAAGATACAATTCGAATCGGTGTATGCTCCAGAACTTTCCAACTAATAAACGGATTAATAAATTCATGTCAGCATTGAGAATAATAAAATTGCAAACAAGAAATTTTATGCGTAGTATATTTTTATGCTGCGAAACTAGTGGGAAGGAAATGAAAAAATAACGATACGTCCCAATACCAGAGTGGGCCATTTGGGCCGTTTGGGAAAGCAATAACTTGTGCATCATGAACAAACATCTCGTCATTAATTTGATATATTTTGATATCTTGTGACACAGCTAAAAGTACTAAAGGAAAGGGTCCTTTTAATGTCTTATATCTGTATTAAATATAAATAACACAATTACTTCGTTAAAATCACATACAATTAATTTGTACTTATCTATATAGTTTCAAACCTCAACTAGTTAACAAATTTCATGTGATATTCGCATCCGCTAGCAGATATAAATACACTACACGTGACCACGTGATTACATAATAATAATTATTATTATAATTGTTATTATTATTGTTATTATTATTATTATTATTATTATTATTATTATTATTATCATGGCATTATTACTATGTATACTATTCAACAGAATGGCATGAAAGGAGCTAATGCAGAATTTAATTGATTTATACTTTTGGACTTCAAACTACTTGTCTTTGGATTCAGAAAAATAATCTCTACCAGGAAAAAAAATAGTAAATATATGTAACTATTTGAAAAATAAAAGTTGACTATCGCTGAAATAAAAGTTGATTTTGCAAAAAAAAGAAAATTAGGGCCCCTTTGTAGAACATGTGGAGCCATTTAATCTTGTTTTTGTTTTATTGAAATCTGACAATAAATAAAGGAGATGGCCAGCGGCGTTTTTTAGGAGACACCCTGTATTTACGATAAAATGTACAGAAAACTAAATATCTCGACACTCAATCAGAGTATAAGAGATTAAAAACAATAAATAAATATTAACGAAGTCTTTGTTTTATTTGACAAATTAACAAATTTTATGTGATAATAACGAAGTCATTGTTAAATTTTACTCGTTAACAAATTAATAAATTTCATGTGATATTAACGAAGTCATTGTTTTATTTTACTAGTTAACAAAGTAATAAATTTCATTAGATATTAACGAAGTCATTGATTATTTTACTAATTAACAAAGTAATACATTTCATATGATATTAACGAAGTCATTGTTTTATTTATAATTCCCATGACTACAGCCAAGGGCTATACGCTCTAACTCTAACATACTCGTACAATCCTTAGTTCTGTGAAGAATTTAATAATTCCCAGGCGTAATAGCCAAACGAATTCTTTAACGTTTCGTGAAATGTTATGGGGTAAAATAAAATTAACGCCCATGGTAATTGACCAAGGAGGAGTAAAGTCATAAAGCATTAATAAGCACACTGTCCAAGATATTCAAAGCATGTCAACGGTCGTTCAAATTAAATCGCTCACAACAGTGGGGCCATGGATATTAATAAATGTGCAATCCAGGAATTAATGAGAAATTCCTAGGCTCATACTGAATATTTAGAATAATCACAATTAGTAATTAAAACTAGGCAGGCAAGCGCAGCAATTATTTCGATTGCAGAGCACGAGTGACATTTTACATGTACCTACACTAATAATTATGAAATTGCAATTAATCAAATCAAATAAAATCTTTCTGTATTCAAGAATAATTAAATATATTTACAATATAATAATAATAATAATTTTTATGTACAGTCATGCTCACATAAATCTAGTAGAAGAAATTAGGTTACAGTAGCAATTTTATATAGCAATGTCAATATTTTTGTACTAGATTTATATAAGCAAGACTGTACCTACACTAATAATTATGAAATTGCAATTAATCAAATCAAATTAAATCTATCTTTATTCAAGAATAATTAAATATACGAACATTATAATACACAATTAGTAATTAAAACTAAGCAGGCAAGCGCAGCAATTATTTCGATTGCATTAGAGCACGAGTCACATTTGTTTGGAAATACACTGATAATTATGAAATTGCAATTAATCAAGAGCACGAGTAACATTTTTCATATACCTATACTAATAATTCTAAAATTGCAATTAATTAAATCAAATGAAATCTTTCTTTGTTCAAGAATAATTAAATATATGAACAATATTATAATAATAGTAAGCTACACATCTGCACAACATTACAGTGAAGGTCGTCAATATATTTGACAAATATAAATACACCCACAAATAAACCCACACATATAATATATGAAAATTAAATTATTAATACTTGTTACAACTCCTTCATATCATATAATTCTGCACTGCATATGTAATTTTGAAGAAAATTATGAGATGAGATGTAGTGAGAAAAAAAAATAAACAAGCTTATTTATAATACGAAATACATTCGAATTAAAATTAGCAACGGGATATTTCGTAGTGAACTAACTTGTAATAATAATCATTTATGAACTTCAAGAAATGTTTAGAAACCAATGTTAATGGCAAAATTGATTTCTTTTAAAAACATTCCCGGATATATTTGAACTCAAACCCAATATCCCCATTAACTGTTTTTTTATCATACTTTAAATGATTACAGTGGCACATATAAATTTATACGCACGTAAATTTCACAGCTAACTAAATGTAATTATTTAAGCCCAATTTTAATTTGAAGGTGGAATTTATGGGCACGTTGGCTCAGTAGTTTTAAGCAATAATTTTCAAATTGTATTAGATCTGTAGTTTATTTAATATATTTCTGTTCAGATTTTGTTGACTACAATTACTATTATCTTTTCCAAACAAGTTATAATTATATTTTAAGATTCTAGAAATCTGCAACGCTAGATTTTAGTGCATCTCGCATTCAAATTTGAACATTTTAGTGTTTTTTTGTTGTGCTAAACTATTTGAGATTGCAGGCTAAATTTTGCATTTGTGAATTTGAATTACTCAAGTTATTAAAAACAGTTTTTTGTTTCAGTATTGTAAATTTTCTATTTTCAAATAAAGTGCATTTTTTTAAATTTTAGAGTAGAATAGAATAGAATAGAATAGAATAGAATAGAATAGAATAAAATAGAATATAATATAATAGAATAGAATAGAAGAGAATAGAATAGATACAATAGAATCGAAAATAATGTCGCGTCACCTTAGAGGTTCACTATTATTCACGGTTCGACTTCACTTTGTTATGTGTCCGTCACAAGGTTAAGCTTTATGTGCTCTTCACATGTATACGCTGTTGACTATGATTACTACTTATTATGTTTTGCGGTTGGAATTTTATATTAGGAGTGTTATATTAGGAGAACCAATTTTGAATTCGCCTGTCGAACGATATCCATCTCTCGGGCTAAAGCCCTCGAGCTGGATGTCATCGTTCTCCGGGCGTAATCATCCTAGTAATGCCCTTGGTGCGTAAATAGCTAAAACAATGTTATTTTGTATAGTTGTAGCTTATAGTGACAAATTTGTGAATTTATACGGATTTTCATAGAAATATTGTACCCTACATGTAAAATTCCATGGGAGCCCATATTTATGCCATACATAAATTCTATAAAATTCCAACAAAATTTTATCGAAAATCTACAAACATTTTCATAGAAATTCTATAAAATTCCATAAAAATTCTATAGAATCTCAGTAAAAATAGACATACATTATAAAATTGTACAAATTTTAAGGACATACTGTGACATAGGCCTCCCAATTATATTCTATGGAAACACATTTTTATAGCATGACTAAATTTTACAAAATTTCATCGAAATGTCAAAGATCTTCTATAAAATTTCATCAACATCTCACGGATTTTCATAGAAATAGTAAACCTACACCCCAAGTTCAAAATTTTATGGAAATTCTATAAAATTTTATCAAAATTTCATCAAAATTTATATTACACTACATTTAAATTGTATAGGGAAACCCATATTTATAGCTTAACTAAATTTTATAAAATTCCATGGAAAATTTATAGAAGTTTGTAAATAGAAGTAAAATTTCATCAAAATACTATAGAATCCCAGTAAAAATAGACATAATATATACTGTTCTTTAATATACCGTAGATCAACAATTATTTAGATAACAGAAGCCCTTAAGATGTTGGAAGTATGTCAGCCAGGGTACAAAACTTGTGTTATCTGGTTAAATCTAGTAGCAGCAATTCATGATATGTCTGTATTTCCAGGGATCCAAGTCTTTCTTCAAATTTTATTGGCAGGTTCCATAACACTGACAATCATAGCCACCTTTTATCTAAATAATTCTTGATCGCACTGTAGTTGTTGCTTATGGTGACATAATTTGTGAAATTGTACGAATTTTCATAGAAATATTGTACAGTCCAGTTAAATACTATGGACGCCCATATGTATAGCAGAACTAAATTCTATATAATTGAATCGATATTTCAAAGAAATTCTAAAAATAATTCATCCTAATTCTATACAATTTCATGTAAATCAATAGAACTCCATATAAATACTATTTAATCTTAGTAAAATTCTAATCATTTCGTCGAAATTTTATACAATTCAACTCAAATTGACTGTATTGGATGGTCGAAACTGTGGCGTTACTCAGGTAAGAGTTTTTATATATCAATAATCATTATCATGTAAATCAGTATCATTGTCAAATCAAGTATCAAATTAGCAGCTGTTTAATACGAATGATTCATTTCCTTGCTCTCTATGATCATTTTATATCTATGAAATTGATCTGAGCAACGCCACAAAACTTACAATTGAGAAATACAATTTGATGGTCGAAATACTAGTCATTTATATGGCCTTTATATTTATATCAGACGAGAATCTACAATCCCATGTGGTGTATTCTCGCACATCTAGTATCCGTCAATCCATCCACGGATGTTTTGAAAACTTAACTGAAAGTTTAAGATAATGTTATTTTGATGGACTTTCTTTTTATTTAAGAAATCAATTGCTGGACATACTAGTGATAAAATTCTTATAATGAAAAAATATAATATATTAGTATATTATTTTTTTTAAATAATCGGTTGGAGCTTGTGAAATATTAACACTTAAAGAAAAATAACAAATTATCCTTTTCCACAACGACATTTATTTCGCTAAATGTACATTTCAACCACTACATGGTCATCTTCTGTAGACATTTGTACTGTACTGTAGACATTTGTATAAATGTCTACTGAAGCTGACCACGTAGTGGTGAAAATGTACATTTAGCGAAATAAATGTCGTTGGGAAAAATGATAATTTATTATTTTTCTTTAAATATTAATTTATTATTCTTGAACTTTCCTGAACATAGGTATTTCCAGTGCAACATGTATGTAAAGGTATTGCATAAAAAAAAATTAGAAACGCTTAGAATGTGTATTACATTTTTTTGGGTTTTTTAGTCGTACTATATGCAATTAAAATATTTAAAATTTTCATTAATTATTAATTACAATTCAAGTATGAAAATTGATTAACTGGTGTCCATCAATAAATACGATGCGAGGTTAAATCTAGTACGATTGCGGTTTTAAATTTTACGACTATGAAAAATACGCAAAGATCACTGCCATTTATTATAAGCTTCGAGTATGTGTCAGAGATTAATATTAATAGCAAATATGCAAAATACAATTAAAATATTTAAAATTTTCATTAATTATTAATTACAATTAAAGTTTGAAAATTGATTACTGATGTCAACGATCAACACATACGATATGAGCTTAAATCTGGTACGATTGAGGTTTTAAATTTTACGACTATTAAAAATACGCAAAGATCACTGCCATTTATTATAAGCTTCGAGTATGTGTCAGAGATTAATATTAATAGAACAGCGTGGGCCAGCAGTTCAAACTTCAAATTATTATATGAATTATTATTACTGGCACCATTAAATTTATGTGATATTACATGGGATGAGTAATAATGCCACACCTACTTTTTAAGTTGATAACATAATAAGGACTCGAGTAACCTTGCACTAAATTTTGCTCACCAGGTGAACAAATTTTATTATCATTTTGTGTGTATGTGTTGTAAATCCTGACGACCCAATATTTGCCTTGTATTA
Organism: Othius punctulatus; assembly: GCA_951805005.1. NCBI lineage: Eukaryota > Metazoa > Arthropoda > Insecta > Coleoptera > Staphylinidae > Othius > Othius punctulatus. The sequence continues at coordinate 36,942,457 of OX638141.1, forward strand.
TTGTAATAAACAATTATTATTAATTTAATAATTAGATTAAACTAATATCTTCACAGGAAGAAATTTAAAAAAAATACTTCTGAACTAATAGATAAAATTATTCCTCGTAGTAATCTAATTATAGAATAAATCTGTTCTAAAATGACTTGAATACCGCCAAATTGTTTTAATGCAAAATTGTGTTGCTACTATGAATCATAATCCTTGTTGATCGTAATTTCGTTGCTGGATGCAAAATTATATTGCCTCGACGTATCGTATTCATGGTTGATAATAATTTGAAAAAATACTTCTGAAGTAATAAATAAAATTATTCCTCATAATAATCCAATTATAGAATAAATTTGTTCCAAAATGGCTTGAATACCGCCAAATTGTTTTAATGCAAAATGATGTTGCTACTATGAATTATAATCGTGGTTGATAATAATTTGGTTTCTGCAAAATTATATTGCTACGACGTATTGTATTCGTGGTTGATAATAATTTGGTTGCTGTATGAATGACTTTGATTCATGTGTTGATGTACTCAGGAATAATAACATTTTTGTGTCAATGGTGCGCGAAAATAAACTAGTGTCGGAATACAGAGGCATTGTTTGCCAAAGCGGATTCGCACGTCCTCCGCTATTTTCGTAGCGATCTCTGCAGGATTGGTGAAAAAAACACGCGAAGTTTTACGAATCCACGCGTACGATCTACATGTATCTGTTGGCACACGGTCAAACCACTAAAATCTGCTCCCAGTTAAGCACAGATTCCATCTGAAATACACTGCACTGACTATTTTCGTTTTCCTTTCGCCTATTTTTGTTTTAATTGTTTTACGCGTTCTTTCCACACACGCAACAGCCGCATATCAATCATTATAAAGAAATATGTTAGAGCCTGTCGATTTTTTTTAACTGTGACACTTGAATTCTTCATTATTTAATATGTGTTTGGTATATCTTCATTTTCGGCTTATTCTTTGGCAATACTTTTTATGTCTCTTTCTAATGTAATTAGATCTTTACATAGTACGTTGTCTATATAAAAGTATGTATGGTTGATCAGATTCTAACTTTTTTTTGTTCTAGTTGAAAATATGTTACAATTCTTATTATTTTTTATCTTATCAAATCAGTTTGAAAAAAGTTTTGTTTCTAAATTTCCTATTTTGTTTAAAGTACTAAAGTACTAAAATTGCACTATTATGATCGAAAATGTTTCATGGAATTAGACTTACTATTTTGATAGAAAATTATATCGCCGATAATTTAATTGGTAACGCATGTGATATGGAGATCAATTTTCAGTGATGTACACCCGAAATTCGACTAATTAATATCAAAAGCTAGCAACGCTGCTGATTTTACCTATACGGCACTCGTAGGTTAACACATGCAGAGCACCGGTAAACCGAAAGAATTAAATATTGACGTTGAGGTTTCTAAATGTTGCATACTCCCTGAGAGCGAGAAGCCTTTGAATCTTTTAGGAGCGAAGCGAAGAATCGAGTAAGTTGCGCACGTAATTTAATAACGCTGCGACTGAAAACGTACCGAGCAGGACGAAAGTGCACCGAGAAAACTGAAAAAAACATCTTACTCGGCAGTAATTTCGATCCCATTTAAATATCAAGAGCGGCGCTTTGTCTCGCTTTAAGTCCGCATAATTAACTACGCGCTCGGGACGAAGGGTCGAGAATTTGCAAACTTAAAAGAAAATGCGCAAATATTTAATGTGTATTTTTCGGGGAATTGTTGCCGCATTAGTTACCATTTAGCACGTAACTTCGCTAGAAGATTCGTTCATCCCGTGTTCTTGTATCACCGAAAGCTCGAAAGCTCAAGATTTATTTCTACACGCAGTCGAAATGCAATGAAGTATTTACGTGGGGCTTATATTTGCTCCACGTCTTACAATAAAAACGTGTCACGCCAGTAAAATCCACGCAGTGAATAAAATAAGTTCCAGAGGTGTAAAATCAGTTATTCTACTGCACGAATTTTAAGGTTTCAAACAACAATATGTATTTGGTTTCTTTAAAAAAAACACACACCGATCGATGGTGGCATAAAACTGGGATGATTTCTCCCCTGGCAGATTAATTATCATTGTTTGGGGATTACATTGTCAGGGCTCTAAGTGGATTTCAATTTTTGCCACTTCCCCGATAACATTTACACAGAATCTTTATTGCCCGTCATCATCCTTAAGGAACGTGCGCTCTCAGTCTTATCAAGTGATATGAGAACGTACGGAACTTAATACGCGTGTTATCAAGAACAGCGGGCTAAATTGTTTTTTTTTTGTATGTGGGATAGGTGTTTTGTCTTCCTCCCAAATGCACGTAGGAGAGCGTTAAGCTTTTTATTCATCCTTTATAAATAGTGAACGCTGATGGATTACTCCGGTAAGCAATTAATTAATCAAAGGCACCCACGTCATAAATGTTCAATCTGTACCTTACTAGTAATTAGTAATTGTATTTTTTTACAATATACACAATTTTATGTAAAAATTGAAATATAAAAAAAAAACAAAAGGTTTCAAAAAGAAGTACTAAAAAAGTAATATACCTTATCATAATTAATACCATATATATAATATATAAATGTAGAAGATAGATTTAGTAATTTAATAGTTACTAATTAGTTAATGTAATTTTTACATTATACAAAACAATTTCATGTGAAAAATCGAAAAATTAAAACATATAATCAAAAGGTGTCAAAAGGGAGTACGAAATTGGTATATGTTGGAATAATTTATCCCATTTATATAATGTGTAAATAAACAAGATATAAATGAATTATGTTTAGCATAATTGAGCTGCTCGGGTGTAAAACATGTTCACTGACATTTTCGTGAAATGTAAAAAAACATTATTCTTTCATTATAATGATTGTTTTCTTTAATCGAATAAAAAAATGTGTAAGAATACATAATGATGCATTCTATATGTTGGTAAAATTGCCGTATTATGATTTCTTCTAGGTTAAAAATGTATGATAATAAAAATCGGATTTTGGTAGATACCATACTTTACTCCCGAGCAGCTCAATTGTTTTTTAAGTAGCCACAATATGGAAGTGGAAATATGTAGTGCCATAAACCAAGATGGACCATAGGAAAAATCCGGAACAAGAAAATAACGTAGTATCCAGAACAGATTAAAAATGTTTATTGATCTTAAGATTAGGTGCATTCTAAATTAATTTAAAAAAACATAAATTAAATAACAATAGTTAAATAATTAATAGTAAATAATTAAGGTTTTTTACATATTTGTGCCAGTATTTTTCAAACTACAGATAATTATGACGAACTTATTGTTCATGGCCGGTCATACCTACCTATATCTGTCGGGTGTCTGGAAAACTCGCATGCTAATTAAGTTGGTAGCACTGCAAAGTTTCTAGTTACAGTTGTCAACGAATTTAAATTATTTTAACATTTAACAACAATAATGGAATGGTATGTTATACCGCAAGGTTGTGAAGTATACTATTATAGCCAAGGTCTGTTGTACCGCGAGGCTCGTAGCGCCGAGATATACTATTTTTTTCACTAGCATATATCTGTCATCACATCAATCAATCACATCAAGATGTCATCACATCACGACACAACGCAATGCAACGCAACGCAACGCAACGTAACGCAACGCAACGCAACTACTTTTTTACCTTGGTAAAAAATAATACTTTTTAACAAATAAAGTACAATTTATTAACTTAATCATAAAAATGAACTTCACCGTGTTCTGTTCTATGAAATCATTCATCATTCAAACAATCCCCTACCATTTTCTTCACACAGTTCAAGCTCTGTACGGAACTCCAGACAACAATTTTCGATATTTTCACTAGTTATTGATGCAACTGCCTCTCATATGCGATTTTTTTTTTAATTTTCCGATTTATTTTCCAATGGTATGCTCAGAACAATTTGTTTTAACCGTCCCCATAAATAAAAATATAAAATTGTCAAGTGAGGACTTCTTGGTGCCCATAAAATTGATCCGTTCCTGCCGATCCATCTATCTCCAGGGTTCCAATTTATAAACTAATCATACAATAGGAGGATAAAAACTTTTTTTCTAAAGATCACATGAGTTTTCATCTCTTAAAGTTTGTTGGTGAGCTAAAAAATAATCCTTTATAAAGTTTGGTATGATAACTTTCTGATAGTTGAAAAAGTAAACAAAAGATAAACTTCTGTGGCATTTTTCGTTAACTGAAATTATTTTCGATATACAGATTTTAGTTTGTTAACCTTCAAATGGTTGAAAAACTAAACAATAAATATTTGTGCTAATATTCATTACTTGCAATATTTGCTGATATAATATTCGCAGTGCGTGAATCCTGATACTTTTGATATTTTTATTTGACATTCCGTACATATAGCTCTTTTGATATTTTGATTGTATATTTTGAAAATTTTGAATAAATCTCCCAAATCTCTAAAAGTTTTTGGCGATTTTTGAAATTATTTACGAATGTTATGTAACTTTATTGGAATTCATAATATTTTATAAAAAATTCTAAAAGCTTAGCTATATTCATTAGTATATAAGTATTGTATTTTGATATTATATTAATAGTTCATCATTTTTCTGCAATATCAATTTTCTCGTTTTTTACTGTTTACGGTTGGGCAACATTCTGGCTGTCTTTCTTAATGTTTTTAGATGATTTATGTTTTTTTTTTAAATGTTACTATAAATAACAGATATAGAGTTCGTCGCGTTTGTTTCTGCTAAAATAACGGTATAAGTTTTGGAAATTTACTATTACATTTATATTTACGGACTATACTGTTATGGTCGCAATTTCTGAACCTGATGATACTTTTTTTCATTTTGAATGAATATCCTTGACACATTTTTTGATATAGTACTCGCAGTGAACGTGAATTAATTTTTTTATTCCATCGTCCTACAATTAGTTGTTTCCTAGCCTACCGTGTACTCAAAAAAATAGATGATTCCTTTAGTGCTGTATAATTATGTAACGCTATGTAACGCAGAAAAAACTGTACTGGAATATTACATTCCCGGCCTAGGCCAGCAATGAATTATTCCTGGAGGTCTACAGCAAATAATTTCTTCTTAGATCTTCCACATTGTTATAAAACTTGCAAAAATATTGCTATGGGCGAAGAAATGGTATATGCGGTTCGTACATGAAATGCTTTCCCGGCCTCTTCGACTTGCTGTCCTCGCCTTATGGCTCGGACATAAATTGCCGCATCGGCCGGGAAAATATCACTTCCTGTACTAACTACACACAATACTATTGTATAGTCGAGAAATTTTCCATAATTTTGTAAGCAGTTTCTATAATCTTTATGAAATACGTTTTATATGAATTTAAGCTATGGAAAAGTATACTATTTAAGTTTAATATATGTGTGAATATGCTTCTATGTATGCATGAGTATTAATAATTCAGATACAATAACGAGGAAGTCTAATCTAAATATCGATCTACGTAAAGTATTTAATTTCCCCTTGTAGGATTCAGGGTAACTACCTAATTACTGATGCTATCACAACGTGCGGAAACGCATCAATCCTCATTTCACCAGGAAAACGTCGATTTTCTCAGACAACGGCTATATCGATGTTATTGTAACTCTAACACAATCTCGTTAAGTACTTAATATTGTCAATTGCAGAGGATACTATCAAAACGAAATCATCATGATATATTCAGCTCGATTCTAAAATGAAAATAACTAAAACTCATTAAATAACAACTAAATAATTCATCTGTTATGGCAAAACATGCTATATGTCTTTTTTTTTCAAAATGCACTTTTTTGCAATGAACGGCCACAAATATAGTATACTTTAAGTTGATCAAAGGGTTTTGTTGTATTGTACCTTTGTTTTATAAATAACTATGGCAATGATACATGTTAATCTACATTCATAATTATAAATACAAAACTGATTTCTGTAAAATAACAAATATGGCAGATGACATGTTTTGCAATAACACTACTGAACTACTAAAACTAGATGTTTCGTAGATTATTATTCCTGGAATTTTCATAAGAAGGAGGTTTATGAAATAATGAAAAAAAATATATATATAAGATAAAAAGTGGACTTTTGTATTTCGATTAAAAGATGAAGTTTTGAAACAATTTTTTTTTACAATAAGGAGTTAAATTTAATATTGTTTTAAATTTTCATATAGTCGTTTTTTTTAAATGTAGTTTTAAAGTAACAAAATCTACAGGAAATTTTTAGACTTTAGACTATACTGGACTTTCCCTAATCTAAAGGATTAGGGAATAAATTCCCTAATCATAACTCTTCTAAAAATCTATAATTATAACTATAAAGGTAGAAAGGCTCACTACTAATAGCCTAGTAAAGATTGACTTCTGTCTCTATATCTATAATTATTTCAAGTCTCGTGGTATTTTTAGTCATCTTAATTTTTATGAGAAGCCATTGCAAAATTTTTGATATTTGAAATTTTGTAAAATAAGTGAACATTTTGGTAATAACAAGTAGGACATTTTCATCGCTATCTCAATGATATAAATGGTGCTTTTATTTTAGAAAATTTCAATCATAAGGTATCTAAAATTCAGAATAATTAATTGGAAATTGGATAGATTAGGAAATTTTGCTCAATAAAAGTTTTGAAACATTTATTGTTCATCATCAATTAACATGAAATTTTTGACAATAAGAATTTTCGATTACACAGGAATATAAAACTTTTTTTCATTCTGTTATCTCGGCTTATATTTTTTCACTATTTTTCAGATTTTTCCAAATTTAGTTTTCTAGTACATAACTTTTATCAACAAGCAGAATTTTTAGAGCAAACCAGATTTTGGTAGATATTATAATTCATTTAAAACCCAACAATTACACTTGATTATTCAATTGAAGTTGACTTAATTACTCAATTATGCTCAGTTATATAAGTAACTACTCATTAATAATCAAGGTCGTAAGCCATATAAAGATTTGTCTCTTAAGTATAGAAGTATCTCTCTGAAGTATAATTTCAATTTTATACAATTGTAATTTTTATGAGAAACTGTTTAAAATTTAGTCAGAAAACATTTAGACCAATTTAGGCTTAGACTGTTTTTAAATTTTCGACAAAAAGTACGAATTTAAAAGAAAGTTTGTTTTTGTTATATTTAATTATTTTGTATTCGATTGCATTAAAATTAAGGTTTGAATTGAATATTTAATTACCAGTAATTTAAAAAAAAATCAACAATATTATTAATTATTAGGCCTAATTTAATTAGAATTTTATTAGGTTGAGAAACGTCATATGAAACGTCAATAACCTTGCATACAAAAACCAATTCCCACAGGACATCCTTATACATCCTTATACATCCTTATACATCCTGTATAAGCGCTTACCTACTAAGGACGAAAATTTCATAACGCTCGCTCCTTTTACTTGGCTAGACGCTAGAATTAATTGCAGCCTTCGATTAAGGTCCTATGATTAATTTTTGATTCCATTACACTGCAGTAACTCGGAACGAGGATTTTCAGCACGGTAATACAAATTAACTTTTGATACAGCAATCCGCCGGAATTGATACGGACAGCAAACTGAACTAACTCGATAACATAAATGAAATTCTGAGTAGAAATTAATTGTCGAAAGGACAACGGAAAAATTGAGATCGACTTAATTGAAATTAAATTATAGTTATTAAAGACAACCTCAAGCTGACCTCAGCGGCTCTTGCGTTGGATTATTATTAGTAATAATAATACTAATTCATTTGAATAAGTGTTATGTACAAAGGTATATGTATAATGGGATTAGGCAACTTCAATGGCGCTAGCGTTGTATTAATACTAACTGATTATTCAATTAAACTATATAATACTAATAATACCAACTTTTAAATTGTATGCGTACGTTGTGAATATGTTATGTATATGCTATGTGTGTTATTTGCATTATGGTTTTTCTTATATATAAAAAAGTCTAGTAGTTACGATGTTCTGCCAAAAAGGTGTCGATATATATGGATCACCCTGTATATTTGGAAATCCAAATTTATATCTGTGCACTCTAAAATGCTATTCAATGTGTTATATTTTACGAAATATATGACTTCTTTCTTTACCAAGAATTTAAACTTGTATAGGTTTTAAAAACCCCACGTTCAGCAATTTTATATTGCCAGTGGATTTTATATAAGTACGAAGCCGTAATAAATCAAACTTCGCAGACAGTTAAATTGATCGCAATAACGGGACGAGTAAGTAAATGAAATAGTTTTTTTTGCCTGTGCAATCTGCAGTTCGACTTGTCCGCTTGCTTTATGAACCGCCTAGAGACGTCCTCGTCGTCTCTTAATTATTTAAGTTTCCTCGGGCGGAATTTTATTTCGCTCGAAGATGCATAACGAGGCGAACAAAACGGGGGTCATAAATTCAAGGTGTCTGCCGCGATATCCAAACCGCATCGATCATCGCCGCGTTTCCTGCTCAATTTGGCGAGAAATTCCCATGGAATAATTGTCAACAACAATATGAAAGATTGTGCATGAACGCCAGCTTCGTAAAATTCCATCGCGCGTGACAAACGGTTCCGTGGAAATTTCGCAAGCGAGCAGAAAATATATTCACAAGGATTGGGGGTGGTAAAAATTGCGGACAAACGAGTCTAGGGCGTGGGTGGCTTGTAGGGTTGCAGGAGTTCATCGCACTGGGATATTCGAGTGGATTGTGTTCTAGTTGTCGTGGAACTGGAATAACAGTCGTTATATTTCGATGTAGCGCTCAAATGCGTGGAATGAGAAATGAGGACAATTTTTGAGATGATATTGCCATTGTACGTGAATTGTTGTATTCACCAATTCACCAGGCAGGCATAAATAATGAAGAACATTCGCAGTAGGATTTAATATCAATAGTATTTCAGAACCGCGAACGTTTCTACTAGTGCTTCAGTGATTCACAGAATATATAAATGCTATGTATAGAACTTGGCATGATTTGCGTATAAAGGTTTTATAAATGTGGAGATCCACTAATTAAATATGAGCAAAATTTGCCAAAACCGCTTACATTACAACCAACCCCCGTTCTGTGTTTATTTTATCAAACATAAACAATTTTAATCATCAGAATTATTTATATAAATACATCCAAGCACGTTTTTAACAATCATTAATGTGGAGAAAGTTATGTGCAGCCCACATTAGCTATGTATCTAAAATTGTATGTAAATGTAGATTATAATATAAAGTAATCGTACTTCTTGCTATAGAAAATATTATTAACCAACTTGTAAATTCACAATATTTGCAATATTACATATAAATATGCAGCAACACACGACAAAACGAACTCGTTATTGATCGCGTCTCAGATAACGTCGATGTACGAAGAGACAAGTCCTGTAATTCCTTGAAAACTGGTAACAGGATCGACAGAATAAAGGATGTGAACAAGTAAAGTTCGCCGTAATCAAATAATACCTTTGAAGGTGCACTTTGGCATTTGATAAATGAAGTCCTCTTAAAACTTTGCAGCCAGGTCGGTTGTAACAAGATTCCTCGCTGGATTCTTTGATTCTGTTAAAAAATCGACCTCATTGCCGAAGTTTGCGGAGTTCCGGTGGCTCCTCGTGCCTCTGGGACCGCGTAATTTGCCGGACCCAAGGTGTTCGAGAAATTTTCTAACGATGTGCATCAGAAGTTTTATGAAACTTTGTAGTTATAACTCTTAATGTACACTTCAAAAATTAAACTAAATTTTTGTTTGTAGATGTTTTTTCAACTAATTGAAGGAGTGGAATCGTAAAATCCATGATGTATTTTGAAAATTTACTATATACCTGCTTATAATTGACAATCATGAATAAGTCACTTCATAAAAACTATCAAATATTTAGATAATTTACAAAAAGCCAACTTGAATTTTGAAAATTTGATTGATGATTTTCTTAATTTTAGAAATTTAAAGAAATTCATAATGAATCACAAAAAATTAATGAGATTTTACTGAGAATAATAAAACCGGAACTTTTAAAATTGAAACAAAATCCATCATGAATTTGATAAAATATTCATTAAAATATCTTGAGAAAATTTTCTTCAATTTTCAATATTTCAAGTGGGACTTGTATGTCGCATTATGCAAAATCAACCATAAATATAGCAATGTTATGAAAATCGAATAGGAATTCATCATGAATTTAGAAGATCCATCATGTAAATACAAAATTTACGATTTGACGATTACGTATCTTAATGAAGAATCAATCATTAATTTAGAAAATTTACGAAAATCCAACAGAACAGATAAAAATAAAAAATACATGATCACGACTTTTAAATTTACGATAGTTAACACATGAAAACTCGACACTTGAGACTCTAAAGAATCTTCATCATTAATTACGAAAATGTTAAGAACATTCATCATGCATTTAGAATATATCAAAATATCTATCATGCACTTAGAAAATGAATGAACATCTCTTTATACATTTGAAATATGAATTTAGGACAAATCAATAATAAATTTAGAAAGTTTATAAAAATCGAATGACGTATGAAATAAATCATGAGTTTCGAAAATTCACGACAATTAACACAATGAAAGTCTAACGAAAATTCTTCATTAATTTCATAAAATCTTCATTAAACTTTCGTCATCACAACATGTTAACATTTGTCATCAACATTCAGTAAACTATCTTGAATAAATTGTTATAATTTTTTTCGTTAATTTTTCCTAGATAATTTTCAGAATAAATAAAGAAATTTTAGAAATCTTACAGCACGAATTAACAAAATGTCGTTTCATGAAAAATCTGTAACTGTAAATTCAGCAATACTCTGAAAATCCAAGAGGAATTATGAATATTTAAAGAAAATTCATCATGACTTTAGAAGATATCAAAATATCCATCATGCATATAGAAAATTTATGAAGATCTCTTTATAATTTTGATAGTTAAATAAAATCAATCTAGAATTTAGGCAATTTATGAATAATCAGTCATAAATTTGGAAAATTTATGAAAATTCAACATGACGTATAAAAGAAATAATGAGTTTCGAAAATTCACCACAATGAACACATGAATTTTGAAAGTCTAAAGAAAATTCATCATGAATTTGATAAAATCTTCATTAAACTTTCGTCATCACATAACGAACATTTGTCATCAACGTTCAATAAACGTCTTGAACAAATGGTCATTATTTTTTTCGTCAATTTTTCCTGGATAATTTCCAGAATAAACAAAGAAAATTTAGATATCTTCCAACACGAACAAAATGTCGATTTATGAAAAATCCACTGCAAATTCAACAAAACTCTGAAAGTCCAACAGGAATTTTGAAATTTTTAAGAAAATTCATGATGAATTTAGAAGATGCACTTGCGCACAAAATATCCATCATGTATATCGAAAATTTACGAAAATCTCTTCATAATTATGACAATTAACGAAAATCAATCATTAATTTAGAAAATTTACGAAAATCCAATAGACATATAAACTTTTTAAAAACTAATCATACATTACAAAAATTTACAACAATGAACACATGAATTTAGAAAATTTAATGAAAATCCATCATGAATTTCATCAAATCTTCATTAAATACTTGTGATTAAATATTTATCTTACTTTCATTATTTTATTAATTCAACAAGTAAGGCTTGCTTATTTTTTAAATATGGATACTAGGAACATTATGGCATAAAAAAATGGAAAATAGAAAAATCGAAATGTCGAAAGAAGAAAAACGGAATTGTGGAAAATCTAGAAAATTACATTTTCGTTCTTTAATGAGGAAAATTGAGAATATTCGTGAGTTAGAAACTTGGAAGATCGGGCATGGTAAATTTGAGAAGTTGGAACATCCAAACTTGGACATTTAATACTTATGAAATGGAGACACTTCGAAGATTGTGGCATAACACTTGAAGTAAGTATAGAAAAATCCAATTGTCGAAAATTAAGTAAACCTGAATTGTGAAAAATCGAAAAAAAAAACATTTTCGTTCTAAATGTGGAAAATTGAGGCACTGAGGCATCGAATATCCATGAGTTGGGAACCTGGAAAATAGAGGATTCAAAATTTGAGAAATTGGAAAATCCAAAGTTGGATATAAATCACTTGAAAAAATGGATGCTGGGAACATTATGGCATAGAAATGGAGAAGAGAAAAATCAAATTGTCGAAAATAAAAGTAAAACGGAATTGTGGACAATCGAGAATTTGAAACTTACATTTTTGTTCTCTAATGTGAAAAATTGAGACATGAATATTCGTGAGTTAGAAACTTGGAATATAGGGCATGGAAAATTTGAGCAATTGGAACATCCAAACTTGGACATTTAATACTTAAAAAGTGGGGACACTTCGAAGATTGTGGCATAACAATTGAAGTAAGTGTAGAAAAATCCAATTGTCGAAAATTAAGGAAACCCGAATTGTGAAAAATCGAAAAAAACATTTTCGTTCTAAATGTGGAAAATTGAGGCATTGAGGTAACAAATATTAGTCAGTTACAAACTTACAAAATAGAGGATTCAAAATTTGAGAAATGGAAAATCCAAAGTCAATATTAAACACTTGCAAAAATGGATACTAGGAACATTAGGGAATAAAAAATGGAGACTTTATGAATCAAATTGTCGAAAATCAAAAACAACGGAATTGTGGAAAATCGAGAATTTAAAAACTACATTTTCGTTCTCTAATGTGGAAAATTGAGGCATGAATATTCGTGAGTTGGAAACTTGGAAAATAGGGGGTGCAAAGTTTGACAAATTGGAAAATCGAAACTTGGGCATTCAATACTAAAAAAAACGGGGACACTTTGAAAGAAAATGGAGACACTGGAAGATTGGAGCATACAAATTAATGATGAAGTAAGTATAGAAAAATCCAATTGTCGAAAATCAAGAATACCCGAATTGTTGAAAATCGAAAAAAGTATGTTCGTTCTAAAAGTGGAAAATTGAGGCATCGAGGCACCGAATATTCGTGAGTTGGAAATCTGGAAATAGAGGATTCAAAATTTGAGAATAAGGAACATCCAAACTTGGATATTATACACTTGATAAATGGACACTTGGATATTTATGACATGAAAAATGGAGAATAGATAAATCGCATAGACGTAAATCAGGAATTTGAAAATTTCCAAACTACGAAATTGATAAATTCGTCGCTGGGAAAAGCGAGTCCTGAAAAATCGAGAGAAATATTTTACTTCCTTTATGAAACACCGTTTATTTAGAAGTCGATTTGGGGATTGAGAAAATATTATACTTTATAATCGAAAATAACAAATAACCTCAATAAAGCACATCGAAGTTAATTTTGTCCCGACTAAACACCGCATCCATAAATTCTCGCGCTGTATCAGAATTATCCGCCATCAATGCCCGTCGAGTACTTGTTGCTTCGGCCGCACCGCTGAAATTTATTGCAATTTTATTGTCCCCTTCTGCCAGGGTAATTAATAGCCTTGCCGTTTAATACCATCTCGTTGTGGCGTAGGTGGAAGCAGCGCACATTACACTTCCGGCCGCTTCCGGTGCAAGTTTGATTTACATCCGGATGGAGGCGCTTGCAACACCACTGCAGCTAGACCCTGCAGGATCCAGGTGCCATATCCACATCGCAAGGTTAATGATTTACAGGATGCAGCAGTGTTCTCGTTACTTACCGAAGAAGTTTCTTACAATATTTGCTGCCACATTTAATCGAGAACATCATAAGAACATAGGGAACAGTACAATTTATTATAATAAATGTTGCAGGCATGGAGATCATATTGCATAATAATAATAATAATAGATAATAATAATAATAAGTGAGATCCTGGGAAACAGGGTAAAACTAATGATACCGATTTACATGGTAATAAGAATAATAATATTAGTAATACAAATACAATCATTCAAGGTATACCACAATATTTAATTGTGTTGTTAAAACGTAATTTCGCAAAAAGTACATTTTTTGTTAGTGTCTAGGGAAAACTTGCTAGCGTTAGCGTATATTTTTATAACGCATTTTTGCGATATTTGTGCCGAATAAATAACGCTACATGAAGCGTACGCGAATTTGTACACGAGCTATATTAGGCACAGCTTTTTATGGATCTAGAAAAAATCCCCGCCCACAACTCACCGCGCACATTTCATCATCCGCACTTCACGGTGAACACATTTCACCTCGTGCACAATTCATAGCCCACATTTCACTGCCATGAAAATTCATCGCCTCAATAAAATAGCATTTCTTGTAATACAATTTACGGCGGGCGTCCACTTGATGTAAAAAAAAGTATCATAAAATATTTCAAACGAGTGTGAGCTATTACATAATGCTGTAATATGTGATAACGAGGAATAGCAGATCGTTGTGGAGACCTAAACTATAGAAATGTAGTCATAAAATTTGATCTGAGCATCACATGACTTTCGCCATATTTATTGAAATTTATTTAAAAAATAATACTCCTAAAAAAAAGGAACTCATTATACCAATAATTTCAGTTTTTTCAATCTTTGATTATTTAAAGAAACATTTTCTACCAAGCAAAATTTGAAGAACGAGTAGAGTCCAAATTTTGCTTGATCAAAAATGTTTCTTCAAAAAATCAGAAATTGTATGTATAAAGAAGTTAATTTTTCTTAGCATTAAGAGCCTGTCAATTTAATAAATATCGTTATCTATAGGCAATAAAACTTTCTATCTATAATCAATCGATTAATCACGTCGATGCCTCTTACTGACTTTAGGCATTGAGTAAGGTGTACAACTTCTTAATCTGTTTTTAGCATTCATAACCTGTCAATTTAAAAAAATATCGTTATCTATACTCAATAAAACTTTCTACCTATAACCAATCGATTGATAACGTTGATGATTCTTACTAAGTTTAGGCATTGAGTAAGGTGTATAAACTTCTTACTAAACAGTTTAGGTTATTCCTAAAATAATTTCATAACGAAATGGAATTATTCTATTGATGAGTTATGTTTGGATATATATCTTGGATCTTATTCCTAAATTTGAAAGACACTTACACAAATATATTTCGTACAAACTTATATTGCATACTATTTCTATTCTACTGAACAATCGCTTCGTATTATTATTGTTATTTAAGGTTGTTATATTATTATTTAGCACTTACTGGTAAAAAAATATTTTTATTTTATTTTACAATTTATTTAAGAGTTATGTATTCAACGAAAGCGTTTGTGTTATTGTTATTGTTGAAAATAATCAGTGGTTTTCTAATTTATATTTTCTAAACATTGTTGATTTGAAAATATGAACAAAATTATTTATACGCTGAATTTATATATTGAATTAATTAGATTTTAAATACATTGCATTACTCTCGGCAAAATATATTTAATATAATTTGCATGAGAAAGAAAATAAATGTGCACTTTAATAAGCATATTTGCGTCGTTATAATATAATAAAAGAGTATAAATCGCACAATGCCTGAATATTAAATTAGGCAATTAAATAAAATCGTTTCAGGGACATAAAAGCAACAATAACAAAAAACATAAATATTTATCCAACGTTATTTAAATTTAAATACCTATTGAAATAAAATGAAAGTTATTTGTACCTCTTGTGTGGAAAAACCTACAGATGTATTTTATTCTCCTCGCAAATTGCGTCGTCAATTAGTGCGACGATTCTTATTGGCTCAGCAATACATTTCGAAGTGTTTGTCTGTCGCTTATTTGATCATTCGTACTAATTGGTATTTTCTAAATTGCATTTTTTGAGAGAAGTCTTGATTACACAATTTTCATGGGAAAAAACTCTCTATTCTCAATTTTGTAAACCCCAAATTCGATTAAATGTGGCTTATTTCATAATAATTCTATATTTAAGTGCATTTTAGGTCTACATAATTGATAATTAATCAGCATTTTCTATGCTTTCCCAATTTATTTATCGACAATTTAATTTTTCGAATTTTCGGTTTAAACATTCAAGTAGAGCATAGAAAATTCTATAAGAATTTTGGGTCAACATAATTGAGAATTAATCAGCACTTTCTATGCTTTCCCTATTTATTTATCGACAATTTAATTTTTCGAATTTTTGATTAAAACAGTCAAGTAGAGCACACAAAATTGCGTAACAGAATTTTACATTAGGTACCAATTTTGGAAAATTATTTACTAATAGGTATTTTTGAAATTGCATTTTTTTTAGAAGTATTTATTACATAATTTTCATGGAAAAAAAACTCTCTGCTCTCAATTTTGTAAACCCAAAATCCGATTAAAAGTTGCTTATTTCATAATGATTCAATATTTACGTGAATTTTGGGTCTACATAATTGACAATTAATCAGCACTTTCTATGCTTTCCCAATTTATTTATCGACAATTTATTTTTTCAAATTTCGGTTAAAACAGTCAACTAGAGCACAGAAAGTTCCGTAACAGAATTTTATATTAGGTACCAGTTTTGGAAAATTATATACTTGTAGGTATTTTTTAAATTCCCTTTTTTTAAAGTATTTATTACACAATTTTCATGAAAAAAAACTCTATACTCTCAATTTTGTAAACCCAAAATCCGATTAAATGTTGCTTATTTCATAATGATTCAATATTTACGTGAATCTTGGGTCTACATAATTGACAATTAATCAGCACTTTCTATGCTTTCCCAATTTATTTATCGACAATTTATTTTTTCAAATTTCTGTTAAAACAGTCAACTAGAGCATAGAAAATTCCGTAACAGAATTTTATATTAGGTACCAGTTTTGGAAAATTATATACTTGTAGGTATTTTTTAAATTCCCTGTTTTTTAAGTATTTATTACACAATTTTCATGAAAAAAACTCTATACTCTCAATTTTGTAAACACAAAATCCGATTAAATGTTGCTTATTTCATAATGATTCAATATTTACGTGAATCTTGGGTCTACATATTTGACAATTAATCAGCACTTTCTATGCTTTCCCAATTTATTTATCGACAATTTATTTTTTCAAATTTCTGTTAAAACAGTCAACTAGAGCATAGAAAATTCCGTAACAGAAATTTATATTAGGTACCAGTTTTGGAAAATTATATACTTGTAGGTATTTTTTAAATTCCCTGTTTTTTAAGTATTTATTACACAATTTTCATGAAAAAAACTCTATACTCTCAATTTTGTAAACCCAAAATCCGATTAAATGTTGCTTATTTCATAATGATTCAATATTTACGTGAATCTTGGGTCTACATAATTGACAATTAATCAGCACTTTCTATGCTTTCCCAATTTATTTATCGACAATTTATTTTTTCAAATTTCGGTTAAAACAGTCAACTAGAGCACAGAAAATTCCGTAACAGAATTTTATATTAGGTACCAGTTTTGGAAAATTATATACTTGTAGGTAGTTTTTAAATTCCCTTTTTTTAAGTATTTATTACCAATTTTCATGAAAAAAACTCTATACTCTCAATTTTGTAAACCCAAAATCCGATTAAATGTTGCTTATTTCATAATGATTCTATATTTACGTGATTTTGGGTCTACATAATTGACAATTAATCAGCACTTTCTATGCTTTCCCAATTAATTTATCGACAATTTATTTTTTCAAATTTCGGTTAAAACAGTCAACTAGAGCACAGAAAATTCCGTAACAGAATTTTATATTAGGTACCAGTTTTGGAAAATTATATACTTGTAGGTATTTTTTAAATTCCCTTTTTTTTAAGTATTTATTACCAATTTTCATGAAAAAAACTCTATACTCTCAATTTTGTAAACCCAAAATCCGATTAAATGTTGCTTATTTCATAATGATTCAATATTTACGTGAATTTTGGGTCTACATAATTGACAATTAATCAGCACTTTCTATGCTTTCCCAATTTATTTATCGACAATTTATTTTTTCAAATTTCGGTTAAAACAGTCAACTAGAGCACAGAAAATTCCGTAACAGAATTTTATATTAGGTACCAGTTTTGGAAAATTATATACTTGTAGGTATTTTTTAAATTCCCTTTTTTTAAAGTATTTATTACACAATTTTCATGAAAAAAACTCTCTACTCTCAATTTTGTAAACCCAAAATCCGATTAAATGTCGCTTATTTCATAATACTTCGATATTTACGTGAATTGTGGGTCTATATAATTGAGAATTGATCAGCATTTTCCATCCTTTCATAATTTATTTATCGACAATTTAATTTTTCAAATTTTCGGTTAAAACAGTCAAGTAGAGCACAGAAAATTTTGTAACAGGATTTTACATTAGGTACCAATTTACGAGAAACATTGAGCCCTATCTTGCAATACACGATTTTAGTTGCACTTTTTTTCTCTAAACTTAATATTTCATTCCAAATTCGAAAATTCTACTTTTTGGTTAAAATTTCCAGTTTTCCAATCCACGATTTTAGTTGCACTTTTTTTTCTCTAAACTTAAACTTTCGTTCCAAATTCGAAAATTCTATTTTTTGGTTAAAGTTTCATAAATATCCATTTAATTTAAAAAAAATTCTATGCTCTACTTACTTTTCGTCATGGATTATAATAATTAATAACTACAAATAGTAATTATTTTGTATAAACAGAGTGAGGATGATTAGGAAATTTACTTAAATTTGTTGTTTTTTGTGTAAACTAAAGAGGAAGTTTTGTTAGTACATTTCAAAATTTTATACATATAACTAGTGTGAAATTTTCCATAAAAAGTGTACACGATTAGAAATTTTAAAGAAATTTTCTTGATACATCTTGTGCTCTTTTTTTTTATATTGGTATTTTTAGAAATTGTTTTTTTTTTTAGAATTACACATTTCCATGGATTATATTGAGATGTGCAACAGATAAGTGCACAATTTACTCATCGAAAATTATTTATTTCTAATTTTCGGTTGAAATAATAATAATTATTATTAATATTACGTACTCAATACTAGTAGTATTCTTTATTGCAATATATACATAGACAAAACAGTAGGCAGAGCCAAGAGTAGTATAGTACATAAACTGTTATGAAGTTGTAACCAAAAAGTAGAATTTGCGAATTTGGACCGAAAGAAGAAGTTTAGAGACAAAAAACAGTTGAATAGTAATCACGAAATACAAAAATTGGAACATTGTATGGATTATTATGAAATTTATTACAAAACGTAGTTTTTTGTATAAGAAAAGAGACGAAGTTTATTTAAAACATTTGAGTCGATAACAAGTTCAAACAATTAGAAATTTGAACAACATTTTCTGTTCTGTAAATTATACTGTAAAACCTAATTCTGTAAACATCTTATGCACCTTATTTTCATTTTTCGTTTGAAAAAAGCCTTTTTTCAAAGTACTAAATTGAAGTGTGCAACAGATAAGTGCACAATTTACGTATAGAAAATTTATTTTTTCAAATTTTCTGTCAAAACAGTAGGAAAAGCAAAGAACATTTAGTATAGTACACAAACTATTATAAAGTTTTAACCAAAATGTAGAATTTTCGAATTTGGGTCGAAGTAAGAAGTTTAGAGAGAACAAAAACACTGGAATTGAAATCACGAAATACAAAAATTGCAACATTGTATATTTAGTATAGTACTTACATACACTGTTATGAAGTTTTAACCAAAAAGTATAATTTTCGAATTTGGACCGAAAGAAGAAGTTTAGAGAGAAAAAAACTGAAATTGAAATCAGGAAATACAAAAATTGGAACATTGCATGAAATTTATTTCAAAAAGTATTGTTTTGTATAAGCAAAGAGAGGAAGTTTATTTAAAACATTTGAGTCGATATATGTATTAAATTTTCGATAAAAAGTTCACACAATTAGAAATTTGAACAAAATTATTCAATCGTGTGTAATCAAACAAAATGATTATACGTGGTTTTTCATGGTTTATTTTGAAATGTTAAATATTGCATGACATTTTGGTTTCGCCTGATCTGCATTTTCTATGCTTTCCCAATATACTTTTCGACTGGTTGAAATTTGTAATGTTTCATCAAAACCGTACAAAAAACATTGATTCTTTTACATGTATTTTTGTTAGATGTCATGATTACACACTTTTCATGGAAAATGCTGATTAATTCTCAGTTTAGTTTTTCCCAGATTTCGATTATATGTTGCTTGTTGCATTTAATCGAATTTTGGTTCTACATAATTAAGAATTGATCAGAATTTTCTATGCTTTCCCATTTTACTTATCTACGATTTAATTTTTAAGATTACAATTAGATAATACAGTTTTATATAATAGTCAGTGTGAACAATATAAAAAGTAAGTAATTTAGGTAACTGTAAGAGATTTATATTATACACGTATCTAATTGTGTACAATATAAATTTGTAACAATTACTTTCTTATATTGTTAACACTTAGACACGTACATCTCTCTAATTGTGACAGATGCCACAATTTGACATCTAATGTAATTTATAAAAATTACAGATTTCAGTGTAAAAATTCGCGAGGGATTTTTTTTTGCTAAAATCTCTAATTTTTATAAAAACTGTACACTACATGTACAGTACATGTTAGAAACATGTAGATACAATATTGTTAGATACAATGTAGTATCTAATTGTGAACAATATAAAAAAGCAATTGTTCCAGAGTTGTTGCTATAAATGTTATAACTTAAACACCTTCTTGTTAATGAAGCAGTTCTTAACGTGTTCAGATTTAAATAACTCAATGTTAAATTCGTATTCAGATTATCAATGTGAAGGCATGTGCATCAATTTAGCCTGTCAATTAAGATAGGGCAAAGTTTATAAATCTAAGTCGGCCGAAGCCCTTACGCCGAACTCCTCCGGCGTCTTAATGTATTTCAACTTAATTAATATTATGGCCATCCCACACCAGAAGTTGGCAAAGCAGTTAGTGAAATTTCGGCTCCGTAAACCGATATCACAGAATACTTATGCGGGATTAAAACTAATTACTATGAGTTTTAGTTGTAAGCGGCAAGAAAAGTTTACACAGAAATTATTTCGCCGATGTATAAGTTAACGCACAAATTATTATTATAATCACGAGTATTTTAGAGTGAAATGTGATAGTTAATGTAATATACAGGGAGTCTCAAATATATGGACAAAATTAATAAAATCGCTGAGAAAAATATTTGAAAGTCGATTGTTATTTTTAAATTGTCATTTAGAGATTTTATTTTGTATTAATCGACTTTTAAAAACTTTTTTTTCATCCATCACATCATCAATTTTCATCAATCAATGCATCTATCCGAGCATTCTGTTCAAAGGTTTTTCTCAACGATTTTATCCGTTACTTTTAAAACTCAATGTATATGGAACAAATAAATAATCGAAGTTATTTATATTATTTCATTAAATATTGCTACAAAATAAATACAATTAACTTTTTCATCCATATAAAATTATTTTTCCAAGCTCTAATTTGTCTTTATAGATACACTTGTTATTACAATTAACAGCTTAACCGATGCAAAGATGCAAAGATTATTAAACTAATTACTAACAGCGTTATTCATACAAATTTAAACCATGGTTTAGAGGTGGTTTAGCGGTATTTTACAAAGAGTTACCAAAGATTATGTGTTTTAAATGCAAGGGGTAAGAAAGCTATAGCTACATCGAATTTATTTTGCTGATGGAAATTGAAATTGGAATTGAGTGTAAAAATTAAGGCATATATAATACTCTGTCATATTTAAAATATTTATTATTGCAAGAATAGTCTGAAATGCGCATTTAAAAAAACTGAAAATAGAAACTATAATTAGTGGTACAAATGTAGTAAATAAAAGAAACATATTTAAAAAATAGCAGACTAATGAAAGTGGGAGAACAGATCCAACCCCATAAAATGTGAATTATCTTCCTCTTCTTCGCCGTTGCAACAAATTATGAGTTTTAGCGCATCTTCAACAATTTTCTTGCTGTATAAGTGTAAATAGAAATTGATATATCGTCATGATGCGTTCCAGCATTACATGGCGAGTTGCATATTTCCCCAAATTTCTATGTATGAATTCAATTTAGAAAGCGCTGCCCACGTCAATTTCCATAAAACAGATATTAATAATATACTATTCAGATATCCAAGTCGGCTGACACATTTCAAATCTCGGATTTGCGAACGGGTGATACCTAGGCATTATCATATTTTTGCATGCCCCAGGGAATAGCATATTTGAGAAGGCTATTTTTCAGGTGTCGGCCCTAATTACAGCGATCATCGTCGTGCATCGTCCACACGATCATCGTGTATATGGAATCATCAATTCTCTGATCTTACGTAATACGTCTAACAAAATAATTGTGATCAAATCAGTAAATCACCTTTTATGTGATTTTTTATGTAGTATCATTAATCTGTAATAACATAATAATTGAGATCAAATCTGTAAAGATCACTCTTTATGTGGTTCATCAATTTTATGATTTTCTACTATTTTTAACTTATCTTCCGTAATATAATACTTGAGATCAAATTTGTAAATCACCACTTTTTATGTACTTTTTTATGTAGTGTCATCAATCTTTAATAACATAATAATTGAGATCAAATCTGTAAAAGTTTAGGTTAAGATGTATCCGAGGCAAATTAATGGTTGATCATATGTGATCAGTTTTAATAATTATGTAACATAATAATAATAAATGTTATTCGAAAAAAAAATCTGTAAAGATTACTCTTTATGTGGTATCATCAATTTACTTATTTTCTAAGGAACTGTCTATATTAAATCTATAATGACCACTCTTCATGAGGTATCATCAATTTTCTGATTTTCTACTGCCTTTAACTTATCTTCAGTAACGTAATAATTGAGATCAAATCTATAAAACACCACTTTTTATGTGGTTTCATCAATCTCTAATAACATAACAATTGAGATCAAATCTGTAAAGGCTACTCTTTATGTGGTATGATCAATTTACTAATTTTCTACTTATATTTGATCTACTGATTTTTAATAAAGTGATATTTGGGATCAACTTTATAAATCACCACTTTTTATGTTGTGTTATCAATCTACTAATTTTTGATAACGTAATAATTGAGATCAAATCTGTAAATCATGAGTTAAAATTATAGCCAAGAGAATTTTTCAAATTTATTCAATCGTTTGTAATATCGAGTAAATGTCAATAATTAATCATTAAAGTACAAGTATTAAAATAAACTTAATATTTAATAGTTTAATTATACTAACTAATATTCTAAAGTTGATAATTATTAAAAAACATAATGGAAAATTAAGTGCAGGAGAAGTTTGCGTTTGGTGATCCGAGTATTGTAGAACTGTAACCAATTTATTTTAATAATTTTGTCGAGGTTTTGTTTTTAATTTGTCGCTTTTATATATGATCGGAGTAAGTACAGGTTCGGTTTTGTTAAATGATTTGCAAAAATAATCCTTTAAGAATTCTCTTAGAAATATAATTGACTAAAATATGAAATATAAGAAAAAATAAAGGAGGCGGAAAGACTCAATATGGGGTCGATGGCAAAAATTTTGTTTACACAGGAAAAGTCAACAGTGCGGGATTGAAGCATATCTCGTTTAATTTTAAAATACAAAAAAATTATGTTTCCAATCAATGTTTCAGCATACCAAAACGTGCATACACTAAAATTAGTTTCAAATATACAGGATGTTCGATATACGATAAAATCAATATAATTTACTTTTTAAATGGAATACCCTGTATCATTTTGGATATTTTATTGCAGCACAATTTTATTAAATCAGAACTATAGCTACTTAAAACTAAGTGGGTTGGTCGCTTTTTGCAAAATTAAATAATGGATATTAAAAATGTAGTGAATACGTTTGCAACATTTTTACAATTCAGTATAAGCCTGATCTTTCTAAGACTGAAACATAATAAAAAGCTCAAATTTATATGTACAAAAACAATGTTAATTCATTTTTTTTAAATATTTTGTTGGTTGGTAGCTTTCTGCATAACGCGATCCAATTGATGATTGGAATAATTTTTGCAATATGACTATAATGTGAATATGCGTACTATTTTTTAGAGATATGATTGAGAGGAACTATATCCAGAATTCAGAATCGACACCCCCAAATAGATTTCATATTGGCAATGACTTTTTCAATGACTTGCATTATTCTGAGCAGAATTTTTTTATAGACTTAATAATCTGCAAGATAATTGATGGTTGGAGCCATTTTTGCAATATGACTTTAGTTTGCACATCGTTACTAATTTTTAGAGATTTGATTGAGACGAACTATATCCAATAAAGACCAGTGATTGATGGAACGATATTTGAAATATTACTATAGTTTGCATATCAGTCAAAATTTTTAGAGATCTGATTGAGACAATTGATATATAGAACAATTGGGCAGTTTTTAAGGTTATTGCGTTTTTCACTTCTCTGGTGTTCTATAGGCAAACCTGGCTTGCAATACATCGGATGGAGTGTAGAGTAAGCATTCTTATCATCTGGAGTCTATTAGAGCTTTCTCCATTCTATAGATATTTGCATAACTTGTAAAGCATTGTATGCATTGTAAGAATTTTTATCAACTGGAGTCTATTAGAGCTTTCTTCATTCTATAGATATTTGCGGTACTTGTAAACTGAAAGTACCTTTACTACATGTAAATTATCTGAAATGATAGCCCTGGTAATCCATCTGAAGCACAATAGCGTGTTTGGTATTTTTTTGTTTTAAATTTTAGTACAGGGTTCTGCATAAATTCAAGATGATAACAAACTTTTTTTTTCAACCTGTCCGATAGCATATATCATATCAATTAATTCATCGTGTGAATAATAAAATCGCGCAAAAGCATCAGGTATTACAATTTCAAATGTCCACTAATTGCTTAATAAACATCTATCATTTGTTTTAACTATGGCTACCTATTTAAACACGTCTTATTCACATTAGAATTGTCTTTAACTCAGTTTTTTTTAATATCTCAAGAAATATAACTTTTAGGTATAGTAAAAGCATAATAAAACATAAAAGAAATATTATGAGGAATGGAGTGGAATAAAAAAATATATCATTCAATTTAAAAAAAAACTAACTATAATGATTTCAAATTTATCAAGTTTGCCTGTTCAATACAAGCCACTGAAACGACAAAATTTAAAACTTTTGGCATTATTACACGGGTAGTACCTATAACTATTCGTAACCAATTCTGATTTTTCTTAATTTTTATATAGAGCCTCAGAACGATTTTTTTTTCTCGGCCCTCGTTTTCAACATTTCTTTCAGGGAAATCTAAATAACTTAGCAACTCTGTACTAAAATGTAAAATTAAAAATTGTTCTGATTTAACAAAATTGTGGTGCAATAAAGTATTCCAAATTATAAATGGTTTTCCATTAAATACAGTGTAACGGGCCGGTTTTGCCTCCGACGAAAACTGTTATGATTTTTAATTGCGCGCCTGGATCCCGTTACGCCGTTACCGTTACGCACACGTTTTTTTTAAACGAGACGTGTTTCCGATATGCGTGTGATTTTTAAATCGTCGGCGAGGCGCCGCCATGAGGTAGAAGCTAGTCACCTTCCCTAGAGTGCAGAAGTGTCACGAGGTCACAGTTTTTCTTTGGCCTATCGCCAACCGGTTTCCGGAATTTAAAACGTGTCCTCCTTTAACCGCCCTAAGAGGGATTGACGGCACCGGGCACAAGGCAAGGGAGTCGCCACGAGTAACACAGGCCAGTTCTATATTTTTTTTTTGTTCTCATTTATTGTTTTAATTTCATTTGATATATCGTTTTTTTTTCTTTTGTGTAAAATTTGCGTTGCGTGTTTCGTGCCGTACGTGTTTTACGTTTTTGTAAGAAAAATGTGGCTCCGACGGCCCTTCGCATCGCGCGTTACGTGTTCGCGGGATTCGGCCGAGTCTAGTGGACCCAGCGTGATAGAGTTGCGGACGGAGGTATTTCTTTCAGGAAGCGTAGGCATGGTGTCCTGTCTTTTGTGTGAATTAACGCAGATATTTTGCACCACAAAATTCACACCTGTTATTTTTTGTTCCCCCACGTTTTCTCAATCGGGCATTCTTTTCAGTTTAACTTCCTATTCTCATGGCGAGATTTAAATCTGGTGGTGTGGGCGCCAGATGGTCAGCCGTTGCGACAGTTCGTAATTTCTGAACTTCGCTGACTGTCTGCCGTCAACCCACGCAGATAGGGTGGAGCCCCCTTTTGTGACGAAGTAGTGGCGAGGTAAAAATTACGTGGAGCCTTTTTTAACCAATGTGCAATGTGCCAAAACGTACACAATATATGTTGAGTCACGTAAAATACACAGGGTGTTCTGAAACAACGATACAATTTTGCTAGTTTCAAATTACTAAAACGATTTTTTTTCGTCAAATGGAACACCCTGTATTCATATTCTGAGTGCTCATCTAATAAGCTACTAAATGGTAGCATATGGTCTGTAATCTAATAATACTTTTTATTAGGTATATAAATATCAATCTCAATAAGTTTTAGCCATTTAAAAATAGCAAAATTCGATCGTTCTTTCAGAACACTCTGTGTATTCAACGTGACTCTAAATATTGTGTATGTTTTGGCACATTGCTTGGGTACTTGCATACCCTTTTGAGAAAAAGCCATTATTGATCAAAAGTTTAATTTTTTTTTTTTGTAAATAACCAATAATTTAATTTCATTCATAATTCATTTAGTCCTCGATTGATTTAATAAAATTAACTTCTGAAGTTAAATTTTCAGTATTATTATTATTATTATTTTGAACCCATAAACTATTTTTCCAGAAAATGAAAATCTCGCCCATTAAATTACACAAAGGCAAACTTTTTCTACTGGATACATAAATCTATACCGTAAACTTTCGACGCGTACATTAAAACTTGTTTTTAAAATTTACTACGCCGTTAATCTATTCACCGTATTTACGAGCGAACCAAACTCCTGCATTAATGCAACAAAATTTTGATCGTCACAGTTTATCGCTCACTTAGTCAAATGGACCCAAACAATAAACTACTTATGGACCTCTCTCGTGCGTCGCTTGTTTTATAGCACATATATGTCGCTCGTTTTTCAGGCTTTCATTTTTCTGTTTATGTTGCAGTATCTGATTTCACACAGCAGCTGAGCCAAATGTACGAGCAGCATGCAGCCGAGCTCCAGCACCTAGTAGCTAGCTTCAGGAAGCGGAACGGGGAGCTAAGGAAAGAGAGGTGCGAAGTTTTAATTAGTTTGTGTGTGCAGTGTGGGGATAAAGTTTGGAGCAAAATTTATAATGGTATTTTATGTTTGTTTAAAAAAATAGCTCGCAGGCCAATTTTAGATTTTAACACGCCACCTTTACATGTTAATAAAATATTTATGACGTCATTGGTGTTTGCGCAATAATGCCAACATAATTTTTTTAATCCGTATTTTTGTAAGCATTAAAGACTAGGTGATTGAAACTTCATATATAATTCGTAAATATACTAGGTGTCTGGAAAGAGCCGAATTCAAATTATGTTGGTAACACTCCAAAGTTTGCTTTTACAGTTGTCAACACTGACGTTTTGGCAGATTGCCATGAGCTTGGATGTCAATGTGACAGCTTGCAGCGGCGTGAGGAAACGCATCATTGAAACGTTCCAGCCAAAAAAAAATCTGCATAATTTATTTGTTTATTTACCAATATCTTCATTTCACAAATAATTGATATTAATATATGCAATACAATAAATTATTACCGAGTGGCCGAAAAGTAGGTATACAGTTAGGTATACAGTTATTATATTATTATAAATAATTATAATATTATATTATTATATATATTTATTTATTTATATATTTATACAGCAATACTTTTATTACAGGGCTCCTCGCTCAGATTCCCAGTCATTCTTTACACTAGAAACAAAAGAAATACCTGTATATAACTGTATACCTGTATGCCTGCGTTTGGGCTACCCTGTATATTGATGTGCTTTAAAGTATAACAAGCAATCCAACAAATAAAAAATACAAACATATATAATTTTACTTTACTGATAATTGCTTATAAATTATTGATTGCATTCATTTATTACTCACTTTACTACTACTAAGTATAAGTATTACTTTTTTTTCCGTATTATAAATTTTCGTAAGTGTATATCGTTTCAGCAAAAATAAATCTGCATGATTTATTTATTTATTTACGTATATCTTCATTTCACAAAAAATATATATTAATACATGCAATATAATAAATTAATATATTGATGTGCTTTAAAGTATAACAAACAATCCAACAAATAAAAAATATAAACAAATACCTATACATTGAGCTTCTGATAACAAGAATAATACAGAATTCATTAATTTTCTGAAATTAACTAGAAATTAAAGGCTTGTATTTTATAGATAGTTTGTGGGCAATATGATAATTTGTAATTTGTACCATTTCTGTAAATTTGTTTTGAGCAAATAAAGTATTATTTAAAAATAGAAATTATAGCTAATTTTAAATTTAATCAATAAACAAGCCAATAAATAAAAAAATACGAAAAAGTAAATGGAACGAGAAAAATACATAATGCACACATTTCACCGACATTAACTATAAATTAAAGATTATTTTAAATTTTATAAAAATGCGATAGATTTTTTTTTCAAATAGAACAACACTTTTTTTTATTTTAATGGTGAAAAATTAAATACAACATTTTTTGTTTTAGTTAATAAAGCTAAAACTCCCGATGTAACACTGGTTTTCAGCTCACTTTACTGCCCATTATTTTGTGTTAGGTACTTCAATTAATTTTAATGTTGCGAAATTAAATATAAAAACGATTCGATTTTATTACATACTTTAACTGTAATACTTATAATAAAGTTAAAACTCCCGATGCAATAATGGTTTTCAGCTTTCTTTATTGCTTATTTATTTTAATTTATTGACGATTTCACATAAATACTTTACTGCAAAAATAACTGTAAAAACCTTTCGATTTTACTACATACTTTAACTGTAGTACTTATAATAAAGTTAAAAAAGTTAAAAATCCCGATGCAATAATAGTTTTCAGATCATTTTACGGCCTATTTATTTTAATTTACTGCCGATTTCACATAAAAAAATGTATTA
Organism: Othius punctulatus; assembly: GCA_951805005.1. Classification (NCBI taxonomy): domain Eukaryota; kingdom Metazoa; phylum Arthropoda; class Insecta; order Coleoptera; family Staphylinidae; genus Othius; species Othius punctulatus. Next base: position 36,971,571 of record OX638141.1, read on the forward strand.
CATGCATTATTTTTTTCCGTATTACAAATTTGTGGAAAATCATTTCAGCCTAAATATTTGGTACATTTCGATTTTACTACATACTTTAAGTGTAGTACTTATAATAAAGTTAAAAATCCCGATGTAATAATGGTTTTTAGCTCACTTTACGGCCTATTTATCTTTATTTACTGACGATTTGACATTAAAAAAATGTATTGCATGCATTACTTTTTTCCGTAGAATAAATGTATGGTAAATCATTTCAGCCTAAATATTTGCTGCATAATTACAATAGTTTATATAATTTTAATGGCTTCAGGTGAGATACAATTATTTTATTACTTTATTTAATTTTAATATAGCATGTTTAAATATAAAAACCTTTCGATTTGATTAATTACTATAATACTTGTAGATAATGTTAAAACTCCCGATGTAATAATGGTTTCCAGCTCACTTTAGTGCCTATTATTTTAATTGACTGACGATTTCACACAAATCATGTATTGTCTGCATTACTTTTTTCCATATTATGAATTTATCATATACCGTTGCAGCCTAAATATTTTCTCCACATATAGTTTATTAATTTGACTGGTGATAACTGAAATATTAAAATTACCTACTTTATTAATTTTAATGTAGAAAATAAAATATAAAAATGATTTCATTTTATTACATTACTTTAGCTATACTACTTATAATAAAGTTAAAAATCTTGATAATTACTTCTGAAGAAAACAAGCTAAACTTTACGGCGGTTGTTATTAAGTCTGGGCAAGTTTATTACAATTTAAAACCCTTTGAGCAACTTGGTGACGGAATATTTCGTCAGCCAGCTCTGATTGCATTAATTTGTGAGTTACTTTTCTCCTCCTTGTAAGTATGTTGTAGTACATCCTTGATGTCCGAAAAGTACCGATAATCATTCATTAAGGAGCGAAACTTTTGGCATCTTTTATCAAGTTTATTAATTTGAAACCCTTTGAGAAACTTGGCGACAGGTTTTTTTTTGTAATGTGCTCTGGAGTAATTATTATCAAATACTGTTCTTTAATAAAGATTTGTATTTTCGTCAAGATAATAAAATATTTCATGCTACAGTTTTGCTGTTCGAACTGTTTCTTGTTTATTATTTATTTTATTTATTTTTTCTTATTTTAATTTATTTTATTAAATCATTTTCTATGATTATTCACCTATACTTTTAGTGTTAATAAATGAATTCATTAGTTAAAATTACGTTTACATTATTTGTGAAAATTTTAAACCAGTATCAACGATATAAATTTAAATTTTATTAATTATTTTAATTTATTTAAATTTTATTAATTATTTTAATTGACTTTGGAGAATATTAATGTGCATTTGTAATTCATAAAGTAAAACAACACGAAAATTGGTACGTTTTTGCAATGTTATGGCAACTGCATTTGTAATTAATTAAAACAAATATTATGCGAAAATTGGTGTGATTTTTTTAGCGGAGTGAAAAAGTACGTTTGTAATTAATTAAAAAAATATAGATATATAACTCGTAAATTAATATGGTTTATGTAACTAAAGATATACCATTTTAACGTATTTCTGCATTTGATTAAAATCGATGTGTCTCGAAATATATTTTATATTTTTATGTGCAGGTTTTACAATTATGAATTTTCAGACCTGCCTGTCCGAGCTCGTTATTCCATACGTGGGAGACCCTGCTCCAGGAGGTGGAGATTGACTCACAGGCTTTAGGGGATATAGCCTCCATCCTGGGAAGACAGGTGTCGAGACCACTTCTAGAGAAGTCTTTCTATAGAAAAATCCAATCAAGAAAGGTGTTCACGCATAGAGAGAGCTACGAGACAATTATATCAAAAACAGAAGAGAAACTAACGAAAGTAAGTGCTGCACACGACCCTGCATTGATATTATAATATAATACTATATATTAATAATGATATAATATAATAAGTATATCAATATTAATATTAATATAATAAGTATATTATGCAAGAGTAATGTACTTTATTATTTCCACTTGTAAGTAGAAATAATGAAGTATTATTTTTATAATTATACAGGTTGTGGCATCATGGGAGGGTATTTTTGAAATAAGAATAACTCAGCTGTTTTTTTAAAGTAAAACAAAAAAAATCATATATGATAGCTTAGTAAAGCTATAAAGAAATGAGAATAACTCAGGTGTTTTTTAAACTAAAAAAAAAATCGAAAAATGGAAGCTTAGATGTTACTATTAAATAATCCAAAAGTGGAACTCATGGGAAAAAAACATGTTCTGAAAATTACATCAGACAGATGACGTCCGTGTTTATTATTCAGCAGCCTAAGCTTTCATTTTTAAGATGATTAAAGAAAATTTTATTTTTATCTTTTATTATCTTTTATTTTTCGTAATTGTTTTCCTTTAAATTAAAAAAAAACAAGCGAGTTTTTCTCATTTCAAAAACACCCTCTCATTCTGCCATACCCTGTATAATTATTGTTATATTACTAGTAGTAGTAGCTGTAATATTTTTTTTAGAACAAAATACATGAGCAAGAGCAAATTCAATTTTATTAGTATATCATCCATTAATACCAGTTATATTGCAAAATTGTAATTAGTTTTTTTATATTTACCAGTAAGTAATAAATATAAAGGAATAACTGCAATTTAAAAAATACTATCTTTAATAAATTAGACTTGGTATTTAGCTTTAGACAATTTAAGAGAAAATTACTTCACTTTTTCTTCACATTGCATTGTTTCTCTATGATGTAGACCTTCTACTTAATTCATTGATCAATAGTTTTGCCTATTAATTATGAATCGTTCACAAGTAAAGCAGAATCAAAGTATTTATGGGGGTGTAAGCATCCAATGTTTCAGATACTTCTAATGAAAATGTAAGCCTTGGGCATAATGGAATAATCTATATTGGAGGTTTTCCAAGAGTACGACGACCCTGTTTGCTTCAGACAAATCGAATTTTCTTTCAAATGTGCATCACGAAATATGGCCATCATCATTACACTCGCACGATATAAATTAGCGGACAATTTAAATTAAATATTCTCTCGCAGTAATTTGTAGTACAGTTGTTTGACAGTACACCAGTTTTATAATTTATTTTGAAAATAATTATTTTATTAATTATTAATAGTAGGTATTTGTGTAAGAAAGCACTAAACTTTATCATTCATGTGGAAGACATTACCAGAAATTTAAAAAAAAAAAACAAGTGAATGACAGACAATAACTTTAGTGCCCAGGCATCAAGTTTTTTTCTGTAAATATCCTTCATTACTCACTATCAATTAAATTCAATCTATTATTTCTATTCTATCAAAGTATAATTGCAGTAAACTGCGTACTAAGACTTACATTTACTAATATTATTGGAAAGTAATATGTGTGACACGTATGTATGGCAGTACAAATTTGATAATAATAATGGAGTTTATGGATTCTATAGATAGGTTTGTAAGTCAAGTTATACGCAGCTTAATTATTTAAAACGACAACGTGATTTTTTATTATCATTGATACTGTTGCTTATCATAGCAACGTACTTACTTGCTGTTTCAATGTACATTCAATTGCTATCTCGAAATTGTTACTTTTTTGAAATATTAAATAATATCGCTAATTACTTACTATCAAGGTTGGTGTGATTTAGTTCAATAGATTTAAATGAAATCTTAGAATTTCAAAATGAAATTTTGGAATCAATACATTTAAATCAAATGATAATTTAAATAAATTATTAATATAAATGATCTTGAAATTTCAAAATGAAATTTTGGATTCAATAGATTTAAATCAAATGATAATTTAAATAAATCATTGATTTAAATGAAACTGATTTTTTAAAGTTTAATCATTGATTTTGCACTGTTTGGTTTTGTTAGTCTGCAAAACGCTTTACTATTCTCTGCTATTTTGTAAAAAGATAACAAAGTTTAGAATTTGATATTGTTTTTAAGAAAAATTGCTGGAAGTTTGTCAGTGTTATTGTAATTTTTATTTGTGCTGTTAAATGGAAACGGAATTTTATAAAATAAGAATCAGTAGAGTTAGTTTGCCCTGAATTTAAGAATTAAGTTTTTTTAGGTAATATTGAACCTGCAATTTTCAGGTAATATTGAATGATATTGTTTTTTTTGCAGTTTTGTGAAATGTTCTACATATTTTCTGAAATTTTTGACTTCTTCCTGTATACTGGGTGGCGAATTTTTCGATTCTCACTATTGGTATCTCGGAAACGATAAGATATACGAGGTCGCTTAAATTAGAGAAAAATAGCACATTTTAATGAAAATTGAGAATCTAAAAAAAAATCTGATTATTTTGATATGAATGATGATTCAAGTGGGAACTAAACTAATGGCATTTTTGAATACCAAATTGTTCCAATATGGTGGCCATAAGAATAAAAACAAACTACCAAATGTCACTTAAATTATTAATTATTATTTCAATTGTTTTTCAAAGCATTCGCGATTTGATAAATTATTTACATTAACTTTTAATTTTCTACAGGTTTATTGGAAATAAGAGGTTATGTTAGTTACCATTTTGAAAAGCTATTTTTTTGGTCTTTCTAAAGATGTGAAAATCCAATGTGGCTGCCATAATACATAAATAAAGTAATATCGCAACTCAAAATCAGCGTCATTCGATTTAGAGGGTTCAAAAATATAAAATTGCCAAGTTTGATGAAAATAGCGTCAATATCAGAGAAGACACTTATTGTTTCCTGAAATCACAATTCTTAGTTTTTTCGCGTTAAATCAGGAACCTCTCAAAATAACTTTTTTAATAAATAAGATTTTTTTTCGGATTCTCAATCGCCTTTAAAATGTGCTACTTTTCTCAAATTTAAGCGACTTCGTATATCTTATTATTTGAGAGATACCAATGGTAAGCATCGAAAAGGTCTGCATGGCGTATTTGTCGTATAATGATTAATTTTTATCTCAAATAAAATTTCCAGTTTTGGAAATTTTGAAGTTATGACATAAAATCATCCTGGAAGTTTGTCAGTGTCATAGTAATATTTTTAAGTCAAGACATTTGTCCTATTAAATGAAATCGAAATTTTGGAAAATAGGAATCATTTTAATACTTACACAGAATTAAAAAAACCAGCTTTCCCCTTAAATTTGCAGGTAATATTATTTGTTTGCTATTTTGTAAAAGGTTATTTTAGTGAAATTTCAGACTTCTTCCAGTATGTGGCATATTTGTCATATATTGATTAATTCATATCTTAAATTCACTTTCCAGTTTTGTTAGTTTTGAAAAAAAAAATCGATTTTTTTATATTATACGAATTTATAATTCTTTGTTATGTTTTGATGATTTTCGACAGTTACCTGTAAAATCGTTTAAATGTTCAGTTTTCGATAGTTTTCAAAAAAATACATTCGACTTTATGGATTTTACTACAAATTTATGACTCTTTATGTGGTTTCATAATTTGGGGCATTTACTTGTAAAATAGTTTGAATTTTCAGCTTTTACAATTTTTGAATTTACTATTTTTGAAGCATATTTCACTTTATATATTAAGTAGGTATGAAGAACACGAATTTATGATTATTTATACAATAAATGGAATTTTCTTATATAATCGATACTCGATAATTGTATTCATTATATTATTATTTCAATTATATTTTCACCATGTTTTAAGATATTTTAATGGTTTATGACATGATATATTTCGATCAACTTTATAGGTTATAAGAATTTATGATTCCTAAAGTTATGATTTTGATGTGAAATTTGCAGAATATCATGATATTTTCAAAAAAATTGATTATGTTTTAATATACATTTCCAAATTCGATTGCCAATCTTTTTTCCTTTGTAGAAAATATTGCAATTTTTGGACTTTTGGATTTCGATAGCCCAATAAGATTGTTTATATACACTGTGTATCAGCCAAATGGAATAAATTCGATAATAAATAAATGGGACCGTATTCGAAAAAACGCTCGGACATGTCGATTGTTATTTTTAGTTGCGCATTTTTTTCAACAAAAACTTTTTATACAGGGTGTGTCATGTGACCGTAGCCAATACCAACTTTCTTATTTTAAATGCAACACCTGGTATATTATTCAATTTTTGGATTCTTCAGAAAATTCTAGACATATTTCATGTACAATATCCTATACCTATCTTCAACTGTTTCGGAAATTCGGAAACATTAAGTGTTTTCAGATTTATTGCAAAAATTAACATTAAAAAAAGAAAATTATTTGATTACAGAAATTCGTTACAACACACTCAAAAACAAATAAGTAATACTGTTTATTTCTTGATAATGTAAAAAAAACAAAAAAAAAACAATAAATTTCAATGGAGGAGATGTTCAAAATGCTCGCCGTGAACGTCTTGGCAACATCCTAATCTTAAATAGAAATTTCTTCTAACGTTACTCAACATCTCAGGCGTGACCGATCTAATCGCAAGCATTATTCGTCTTAATATACACACTTAATATTTCCGAAACAGTTGAAGATAGGTATAGGACATTGTACATGAAATATGTCTAGAATTTTCTGAAGAATCCAAAAATTGAATAATATACCAGGTGTTGCATTTAAAATAAGAAAGTTGGTATTGGCCAAGGTCACATGACACACCCTGTATAAAAAGTTTTTGTTGAAAAAAATTCGCAACTAAAAATAACAATCGACGTGTCCGAGCGTTTTTTCGAACACGCCCCCATTTATTTATTATTGAATTTATTCCATTTGGCTGATATACCTTGTATATATATATATATTTTTTTAATTTATATATATTAGATTTCCAGCGATTGAACCAGACGATTTTGCAATTATTAACATAAATAATACGATATACAATAAACGAGTATGTCGTCATTTGCTTAAAACTTTATTTTAACTTAATAGCTCTATTATAACTTATTTAATTTCATTTGAGAAGTTTTTCATGTTTTTTGCACGTCATTTTTCGAAATTTTATAGCTAGTACGCAAACTCTGCCATTTTGTTAACACTTAATGAAACTTTCGAATTAGAGACATTTTTTTTCTACATTCTACGATTCTACAGTAAAAAAAAAATTGTTACAAAAATACTATATTTTTAAACTTCAAATTTGCAAAATTACAGTGTCCTACTTCATTAGAAGAGCATTACTGATTTGAATTTTTTTTCAAATAATATGAAAATTGGTCTTCGAAAGAATATTTTCTTTACACGTGTAAAATGTCACATGTGTAAACTCATCATCAGAATATTTTAAAACTTTCTTAAAACTTGATAAAACCTTCAGATTTCAATGATAAAGTCCTTAAAAAATTGCACAAACTCAAAATTTTAAAAATATTGATTACAAGCATAGAGTAAAAAAAAACTTATGTAACTAAGTCATACTCTCCTAATTACATTTTGATTTGTGTAGATCAATTGTGGACTTGATACAACTAAAATTGCCATAATATTATTACACAAATATGAAAACTTTGCCCAAAGGTGCAAACTTTAATGGAACAGTAATACTGATTTGAACAATTCGGTAAAACTCCAACCTTTGAATTTTTTATAAACAATGAAACTAGTGAATTTTTCGATAATATCCGAGTCTAAGTCTAAGATAGTATCTTATAATAGTTAGTTACTTTCATTGTTATCTCGAAATTGTTACTTTTTTGAATTTGTGACAGTTTTTTATGCAAATGCACTAAGCTCAAAGGTAGGATAATAATTTTCGATGATTTTAGAGCCCAAAAAAATGTTTACAGCAGTACTTAATTTTGAAACTATCAAAATTTGCAAAATTAAAGTATCTTACTTCATTAGAAGAGCATTACTAATTTGAAATTTTGTTAAAATATTGTGAAAATGGGTCTGCGAAAGAATATTTTCACATGTGTAAAATGTATTGGCATCAAAATCAACATCAGAATATTTAAAAAAAAATCTTAAAACTTGATAAATCTCCAGATTTCAATGATAAAATTCTTAAAAAATTGCACAATCTTAAAATTTTTAAAATTGTGATTACACGCATAAAGTTAAAAAAAACACATATGTAACTAATTCACACTCTCCTAATTACATTTTTATTTGTGTAGATCCATTGTTGACAAAATACAATTATGAGAAATTACCATTATATTATTTATACAAATATGAAAACTTTGCCCAAAAGTGCAAAATTTTAACGCAACAGTAATACTCATTTGAACATTTTGGTAAAACTCCAACCTTTTAATTTTGTATAAACAATGAAATTAGTGATTTTTTCAAAAATATCTAGTCTAAGGTAATTTATAATATATAGGTTAATTACTTTCATTGCTATCTTAAAATTGTTACATTTTTGAGACTTTTCAATCTTATAACTCTTAAAGAGAAATTAAATCCTAACATTTTTCTTCGTGAGTTTTGCCCAAAAATATCACAAATTCCCCGCCAACTTTTTCTTGATGTTCCTCTTACTCTTGCTCTCTCTCTCTCTCTCTCTCTCTCTCTCTCTCTCACACACACATACACATACTCTCATACTCTCTCTTGCTCTCTTATCATACGCTATACAGGGAGGTTTTTTTAGAAGTATACATACGGGTTATATCGCCTATGTATACTTTTATAAAAACCGCATCAATTACATGGTGATGCCTGCCATTTAAGCAACCAACTGTACACTTATTTTATAAACAAATATTTGATGACATACAGTGATATAATTATTTAATGTCAAATAATGCCATTATGATTGCTAATGGTATTAACTTCAGAATGGCGCGACTTATTTTCTGCACGAACTTTCTACAAAATATCCAGAAAGCCAATTTCTTGGCGATCCTATGTTTGTCTTGTTTTGACACGATAAGGGACCTCCTCAATAACTCGATCCCGATATGTATCACAAATAAAATTCGATCAAATGTAGGCCGTTGTAATGTTGGTTGCCGCCTCTAGTGCAGGCATCGTCATACGTTTGATGCGGTTTTTATAAAAGTATACATAGGCGATATAACCCATATGTATATCAACTTTAATAAAAACCTCCCTGTATATTTATTCATAGGAAAAAAATATTTTGAAGGCAATTTTCTCATAAATCGGTCTACAATTTTCTGTTTTCTAAACTAAGTTTAGTTACGTGTAAGTTCAGTTATTCAGGCTGATATAATCTACAACCGTAATTCATATAATATGCATGCAACAATTTTTAAATAAATGTAATAATTTTCTCCAGCATATGAGGTGCAAAACTACACAACTAGTAATTTAAACCTACAGAGAAGTTTGCCTAATTCATTTAAGAGTCCATACAAATTTTAGCCTAACGTTGATAAACTTGATTATACAATTTTCGTTGAATTAAAGTCAAATGCGAACATTTAAATCCCATTTCGCCCGGTGTATTAATTGCAATTCGCGACGTTAACAATTTCGCCGCTCCAACTTTCCAGACTTTTCATTTGCATAATGCCTGCTTGCGATGTACGCCTCAGTTTGTCTCGGGTGCACTGAAACACATCGCTTAATTATCGGCTTCGTTTGAAGTATGCGCCGCTGGATTTTAATTGAACTTGAGTATTCATTCGGTGTGAAGTATCAATCTGCCGCTAAATATTAATTAACGGTCAAACATGAACGGCATTTGCATTCGGTATGTGTTAATTGTGCCAATGATCGGTTCATTTTGCAAATAATAAGTAGAGCGGAAAGCGTTACATCGAGAAGCCATTATGGACAGTTTCACAAATTTTTAGAAATAATGAAACGTATATAAACGTAACAATATATTACGTTCAATAGTAATAAAACATTATTGATGTAAAAGTTTAAAAAAAATACAGAATTCGCCTACGAATTTATTGGGAAAATACGAAGCATAAAATTATGCTTTTTTAAGGGATTTGTCTGAGGGAACGTATATAAACGTAACAATATATTACGTTCAATAATAATGATAATGTATTGATACAAAAGGGACAAAAAAAAACAGAATTCGCCTACGAATTTATTGGGAGAATACGAAGCATGAAATTATACTTTTTAGGCTATTTGTCCGAGGAAAGCATATAAATGCCACCACTTGTTGAAATCAACGACCAAAAGAGATATCGTGGCCTCTAGATTTTTTTTTGTTTTCAACAAATTTCGTATAACTCTCAGCAACTTTATTAGTGGATGGAAAGACGGTCCAAATAATCTTGCATCGCCAAATACTTGCGTCGCAATAATGTGATCGAAATTTTATTTTCACTCGATGTGCTGAATGCAGCCGGCTGTGATATTTGCTTCCTCGAACGTATCGTTAACTCCGGCGAATCTGCGAATCGCAAATTTGTGTGGGAAATAAAGTTTAAATCGTTAAACTTATTTACATGTTCCACTTCAATAAATAGTTGTAAGATTTTTGCATCGAGGCTTTGCTTCACTACATAATGACGTCTGAAATGGTTCACTCCAGTAATTTTGTACTCAGAACTGATTTAGTCAACTAAATCTGATGTTCAACAAAAATTGATGTTGCAGCATATGACTGTCCTCATTTAAATATCAATAAAATGATAAAAATTGAATTTGAACGTAGGTTTTTTGCACAAATAGCAAGAGTAATCTTACATAAAATAAGCTACAATACATATCCATAATAAATATAAACGTGTTAGTTTAAGACACTTGCTGGTAGATTACATATGACTATCATCATTTAAATACCAGTAGAATGATAAAAATTAAATTTGAACGTAGTTTTTTTGCACAAAAAGCAAGACTAATCTTACATAAAATAAGCTAAAATACATATCCATAAATAAATATAAACGTGTTAGTTTAAGACACTTACTGGTTGATTACTTTACCTCCTTGTAGTAAAAAATTTAAAAAAAAAACAAAAATAGCTCAAATTTTTTTGTCTTAAATCAGAATTATAAAATTTATACATCTAAGGAAACAAATTCATTAAGAAACACACGTTAACACTTACGATTGTTTAAGATTGTCTACAGCTTTTGAAAAAATGTTTTTTAGATGTGGAAAGACCGCTAATAAATTGTTGTTGCTACTACTATTTTGGTCCATATTTTATATCTATGTAATATTTTTGAAATTATTGATAGCAAGAAAAATGACGAGTTGCTAAACTATATTACAAAAAATTAAAAACAATATTCATTAAGGAACACATGTTAATATTTATGATTATTTAAGATTGCCTTCAACTTTCTAAAAACATTTTTTTTCAAGGTGGAAGGATTAAAATATTATTGGTACTACTATTTTTTTAACTATTTCCGAAATTATTGAAAAAAATATGGCAAGAGAAATTTAGACTCCTTAATTTTTTTTTATTATTTGATCATCTGTTACTATGATATGTTCTATGTTCTATGTTACATTGTGAGTAAGAGTAGGTGTATGCACTTTTGGTTTTCAAAATGTATTTCAAAAAATAGTTTCATAAATTTTCTTATGGAAAAACTATACCATAATATGTTCTACATTCCATTGTGCATTATTAAATATATTCCAAATCAATTATATCTTCAAGATAAATTAATTTTGTAGTTACAGATCCCATTATGTTTTTTTATTTCGAAATATAGACTCCTTAATTTTCTTTATTATATGATCTGTGTCACTATGATATGTTCTACGTTACATTGTTAATAAAAGTGGGTGTATGCACTTTTGGTTTTCGAAATGTATTTCGTAAAATAGTTTCTTGAATTTTCTTATGGGAAAACTATACCATAATATGTTCTATAATCTATTGTGCATTATTAAAAATATTCCAAATTAATTATATTTTTAAGATAAATTAATTTTGAAGTTACAGATGTAATTATGTTTTATTTTCTATTTCTAGTGCAGACAAGAATACAAGAATGCTTACCTGTTATACCTGGCAAATCCAACAACAGCCACATTAAGCGAGTACTTCAATTCTCATAATGCTTACGTTCAGCAATTACACGCAACCAATGGAATGCTAGAAGAGTATAACAAAGATACTCTGCCACAGTTACTACAGGTGAGTACAGATAATCCGCATGTGTATACAATATACAAAATACTAACAAATGCTTTAATCAGGATTTTATGTTGTTATAAATTTTGAGACAATATTTGTGATAGTGAACTACTCACTAACTTTAAAAACATAATCTAATAATAATTATGTTATAATTATTACATAAGCAATATGTATAATTACAGAAAAATTATTAATTTGTTAAAGTAACTTGTAATATATTTAAATGTAATAATGTAACAATTATTATTATGGTATTATTAATGGGGAATTATTTTAATTTAATTTTATTATTCATTTATTTTATTTTGCCCAAAAAGTTTCAGTTTCTAACAAACCATCATCAGAGGCATGACATGTGTATTTTGCTATGTATATATCTTTATCTTATGTTTACCATAAATATTTGTAGTTTTTTATGGTAAAAATAAGATAAATATATATACATAGCAAATTACACATGTCATGCCTCTGATGAAGGTTTGTTAGAATCTAAAACTGGTTAGGCAAAATAAAATAAATAAGTAATAAAATAAATTAAAAACAATTCTACTAGTACCCATTAATAATACCTTAAATAAATAACTGGTAACTTATGGATAAAACCTTAAAATTATTATTATGTTACAATATGTAAACTTGAGATAGAGGTGGAAAGGCCGATGGCCAATAGCCTAATAATGATCGTTATCTCTCTAAAGATTGTTATCTCTCTCTCTGTAAAGTTGAAATATATTTAAGTAACTTTTAGTAATTTAAAATCTAATTGAGTTATTACATTATTATTACATAAACAATTCGTATAGTTACAGACAATATAACCCTGTACCATGCTCATAGACCATTCAAAGTTTATGGGGTTCCCGATAAGATAATTTTTTGAAAAAATCATCTAAAATGGCTGATTCCGTTTTCCTCAGGTGATATACTTTCAACCATCTATCACTTCCGGTTCTACCGGTAGTAGACATCAACTTTTGTTATTTAAATGGACAACCCTATATATTATTATGTTTCTGGTTTCCCCGTTTACTTTGAAACATCTTTTGTATAAATGTGTGTACACCTATCTTTTTTTACTTTCAAAGATAATGATTAAATTCCAAGATTTTGACCTCAAAAAGACGTTAAGAAAAATGGGTTCAATTTCAGTTACAATAAAAATAAAAACGGAAAATATTTCTAAAATTGTACTTAAAAGGTATCTCTATGACTGATATATTTTGCAGCAGAAAATTTTGAAAATTAGTCATTCAAATATGTCATTAATTAAGTGCCCACTTATATTAAAGGTATTTCATTTTTTTAATAAAAAGACATACTTTTTATCTCATAGATCAATTGGCATAATAATTTACTACAAAACAGTATTTCATAACATATTATTGAAATACGTAGTTTTTGAAATATTTCGAAAATTCGAATATCTGCATTATGTAGTTTCGCCTAAGCTGTTTACACATACATACATAATAATTTGCGAAACATGCTTATCTTTTGTAACTGTGATAACTAATGTTAACAAATCATATTTGGATGATTTTTTAAATTTCTATCTTATCTGGACCACATACAGTTTTAATGGTCCATGACCTTGGAACACCCTGTATAAATTAGTAATTTGTTAAAACTACTTATAATAATTTTAAATCTAACAATAATTATTTTATATTTATTGCACAAACAGTTCGTATAATTACCGGAAATACATTAATTACTAATTTGTTAGAGTAACGTTGAACAGTTTTGAATCTAATAATAATAATAATTTTTAAATTATTACACAAACAGTTCGTATAAATAATTACAGGTGATTACAGGTGTACGTCTACCGCAGGTGTACGTCTACCGTTGCAAATACTGATCAGAAATTTAAAATAAATTTAAAAAACATAAAATTATTAATTTTTAAGTTAATTCATTGATTTTTTATTCTTAAATAAAATCATGATTTATTTCAACCCTGCAGGTAACATTTACATTAGTAATTTGTTAAAGTAACTTTTACTAATTTAATATTTAATTTATTTAAATTATTTTATTTATTTAAATTTATTTCAACCCTGCAGGTAACATTTACATTAATAATTTGTTAAAGTAACTTTTAGTAATTTAAAATTAATATCGAATAATTATATCACAAGAACAATTCCTGCAATTTAGTTGTTTCAATCCAATTAAAATAACATTAGACAATACATAATCAAATGAATTTGAACTGAATTAACGACAGCAGCACTAGAATTGCACGTCAATGTTATATTTCAACCAATGAACCCTGAATTTTAATTAACTATTGTATTACAATACAATGTATTGTATATACTATTGTATTGTATTTATAAGTTAATTGTAATTTAAACCGTGTTTGTTTTTACAATTTTAATACTGAAATGTAGCAATATATTCTGACAGCCCGGCACCTTCACCATTAGTGAACTGCGGTTATAATAATAATAATTCTATAGCTTGCGTCATCTGTGGCATAATTAATTATTGCCATAGTTTTAATTCAAAACTATGCTTCAATTAATTATAATTTACGACATGCCTCGTATTTACTATCTACAAATTATATTACTGCATGTATGTTAATTATAATTTAAAACGTATTTATTTGTATATTTATTAATACAGAAATTTGATAATAAATGCCCGGCACCTCCACCAGAAGTGAATTTCAGTTATAATAATAATTCTGCAGCTTGTCTCAACATGAGGCATGAATTACTGTCACAGTCTTCATACAAAACTATGGTCCAATTAAGCCATATTTACAATATTTCTCGTAACTGCTAATTATGTTATTGTAATGTGTGCAAATTGTAAATTTAAACGTATATGTTTGTATGCTTTTAATGCAGAAATTTAAGAATATTTCGTGGGCCGGCACTTTCACCATCAGACAATTTTGGTTATAAAAACGGTTTTTTCTACTAGAGTTTGGAAAACTTAAACATTTTAATACTAATTTGAGTTATGAAAAGTGGAATATTTCCTAACAAGTGTGGAAATAATAATTCAACATTAAAAGTTATAAGTCAATGTATTGAAATTATACATGTTATTTTTTATCATTATTATAAATCTTAACACAAACATGTTCACAATTCGTGAATGAAGTTCCAGAACAGGTTTTTGTGGAAGTAGAAATAGGGTTATTATTTACGTTAACCTCTTCATTATTGAAAATAGAACAATCTTGACTCCGACTTCAGACATTAGTAATGATTTTAAAATATAAAATTATCCAAATTTAATTTATTTTCCAAACTCTAGTTAAAAAAAACTCATGTGTGCAACACGTAGAAAATCCATTTTTTTTACGTACACCGCATGTTTTAATTTTTCCATGCCTAGTACGGAAAATAATTACATTTCATAACTTATTGCGCAAATAGCTATTACATTATGATTTCGTTAATATTTTATTATTCCGTTATAATTTCGGATCTACAACTATTCACTTGTAGTATTATAAGTTGCTGGCATACTCTGAATAAAAAGGATCTTAAAAACATAACGAAATAACTGTAAATTTTAAGTTAATTTTTTTTTTATTACTTTTCATAACTTATTGCACAAATAGCTATTACATTATAATTTCGTTAAAATTTTAATATTCCGTTATAATTTCGGATCTGCAACTATTCGCCTGTAGCATTATACGAGTAGTTACTCGTAGTTACTCATAAGTTACTGCCATACTCTGAATAAAAAGTATCTTGAAAACATAAAACAATAACTGTACATTTTAATTTAAGATAATGATTCTTCACTTGAAGAAGTCAAAGTGCGGAGAAACATTGTAGTGATATATAAAATAAATAAATATGGGAAAGTTATTAAGAAAATATTATTGAAGTAATACTCATAAAACAATAATTCTCATTTAATTCCAATTTTACAACATGCCTCTTGCCTACTACTAATTACGTTAATTACACTATCAAATCCACATTTTATGCAGGTGTAATTGTTTTGGAGATATTTTATCATAATATAAATTATTTACGATATTAATGCATGTACAAACAAATATTTTATGCAGCATTTATATAGAAATAAATTTGTTTTGAAAACATTTGATCATAATATAAATTATTCACAGAGAGCATTAAATGTCGCTGGCTTTAATTAAATAGTATAACGCAGCAGTTATTACGCCTCGTGAGTGTCACTTTGTAGTCAAGTTTGCAATTCCTGCTTTGCCAGAGTTGTTATTTTGTATTTGTAGCTTCCATTCGTTTTCCAGAATTAATTTAAAGCGAAGTACAATCATACAGTGAATATTATTGTAGTTATAAATTACTGCATAAAATGTAATGAATAATAATAATAATAAGTACAAATTATTTTGTTGTTTTAATTACTCTTGTTATCAAATCAATATTATACTGACTAATGCTGCATAATACCTAATAATAACAGTTTAATGCAGGACTTGGAAAATATTAGTATTGATGTGGTAATGCCATTGTGAGAAAAACAGAATTATACTGATTATTATTATACTGATGGACTGATGCAATATGCTGTTAGTGTATACAGGGTGTCCAAGATAAGGATTAACAGCATGGTGATCTCGGGAACCGTAAAAGTTACAAAGGCGGAGATCCCCATTCTGTTAATCCTTATCTTGGACACCCTGTATGTTAGTGCATATCAGTATACCGTATGTACATTTCAAAACTAGCTAGTATCGAGCTTAAAAACCTAATCCAGTGACGCAATAAAAAAAAAAATAAGAAAAATTCCAAAACAATTTATATTGAATAAATCTAAGTTATTTTCAATGAAACAAAAATACAAGTTGAACCAGTTTTCGAGGCACATGTTAAAAACTATGTTAATCAAATATAAAATATTTAGACTGGCTAGTTTTAAAATGTACACCCGGTATATCAGTGTATATCAGTGTTGCACTGATAAATTCAGCACTGCACTGAAAACTTAAGTAATCAGCTATCAGAATAAACAATTAGCAAGAATTGAATATTTCAAATTCAAAAATCAGCTATCAGCATAAGGAGTTTATTATTGAAGTTAGTGAAATAAAATATTTATTGATAGTAAAAGTATGAAATAATTATCAACAAAACCAGTTATATAACATAGAGTCAAAATGACGTCAGTACTGACCATGCAACTCTGCCCCTGACAAATTAACGAGAAAATAATGAAGTGAAGGTAAAACTAGGTAGAGGTTGCTATCAGCACTTTTACAACAACACCATTCTGCTACTACCTAAAAAGCATTAATTATGTAAAACTAGATAGATGTTGCTATCGAGGAATATTTTTTTGCAAATTTACCCCAAGCTATGAAGTATACCAATATCGTACAAGGCACTGCACAATGTTAGGCAATGCTATTGACAGGACTACACTTTTTGAAAGATCTCCTGTCTACAATTGCCTGAACCTATCTAACAAACTGTCTTCTTATATAAAACATACAACTAACTTCTACAAATTTAAAACCTTACTAAAACAATTTTTGATACACAAGGAGTATTATATTATAACTGATTTATCATCAGCGATGATATAAAATTATTTCATTGAAGTCATTTTAAAACTGTTATGTCATAATGTGTACTATGTATTCATTTCTAGATCTTATACTCTTTTTTGTTTTTTTGTCTTTTGTTTCTCATGGATTGACTTATCACATCTGTAAAAACAGCTAGGTGAATAAAATACTTATTTCTATTATTATTAACAGCACGTTTACAACAATTCCATTCTGCTACAAAAAAGCACTAAGTACTACGTTACTAGTATCAGTATTCTAATAACAAAATAGGCGTTGCATTAACAAAGTCAGTACTATACCAATAAAGCATATCGACACATACGTTAACTGTCCCGTCAAAAGTCCATACGCGTATATACATGGTGTCCCGCTAAAGCTTCAGGTAACCTTTTTCTGCCATGAAAGATGAATACAAAACTTGAGCGTAAGTTTCGGGACACTCTGTATACTATTTATTTATTCTTATAACTATGTACCATTCTACTCGAAATTTCTGGAAGTGTTCAGTAAATATTTCCTCAAGAGATGAGTGTACATTCGCAAGCATCCGCAATGATTTTAAGTAAGGAGTAAAGAAACAAAGAAACAAATGACGCTCGTCCTTTCAGAAATGGGCTGTTACATTTGTAAATGATTGCGCTGGTGAGTGGCCCTTTGCTATGGCAGGAACAATAAAGCTTCATACAACATCGATTTTATATTTCCGAATACAATTGCCGCATCCCTTAATGGACATATATACGAATTTTATTCCAAAATTATAAATACTAAGCGAAAACAGTATTATTGCCAAATATTAAACTGACATTTATACACCAGATGAACTACTCGTAGATGCATACTTATTTAATCAAATTTGACTTGCTCATTGCGCCTGTAAAACTACCACTACCTTAATTGTTAATTACGACTTTCGCAAAACGAATTAGATGGCACAGTGGAATCACAATGAGCCCGTAACATCCCTGGAGATGAGGCAGCTTCCGATTAAAAGAGAACCCGTCATATCCGCAGCGCCAAGCAACGAAGATGTATTTGAGTAATTTAATTACGGGCCTTCGCAGCATCCGCAGAGAATCGGTGACTTAGTTAACACACAATAACGACGGATAATCGAGTCAGCGTCCTTTTAAGGGCGCTGATTGGAACGGCGATTTTTCAATCGGCATTCGCCGTTTTCCAGTGCGCCTGAAAGTACTAAGTTTTCATTCTCGCAGAGGCACAATTACATTTATCGCTTTATCTTTAAATGCGAATTAACCTTGTAGCCTCATAGCCGCGATGGTTCTTGAGAGGATGAGCCCTTCCGAGCTTATAATTGCATTCCTGTCAAGCAATGGCTTACATAAAAGCAACGTTATCAAAATATAAATTATAATCCGCAAACTGTACAGTGTACATCCCATTTTCTACTCGAATGTTACTAGTATATATTGTAATGTTTTTTACTTTTAATGTGACAATAGTAGTATCATACTTTCTCTTTGAACTACTTACGATATTCTCAGGGCTCGGGCGGGACAAGAAACAAAGAAAATAGGTATATAATAAGTACAGTATCTAATTTAATATATATATTCTTCTATGTTGTTTTCCCATCTTTTCCTTGGTCTTCCTATTCCCCTTCTTTTTCTTTTCGTCTTTTGATGTGCATGCTATTTTTGTTTGTCTGTCTTTTAGCATTCTTATCAGGTGCCAGAACCATCCTAGTTGTCGTTTCTGTATTTTTCCACACTTTGTATTTGTAGGTTTTCCCTGATCTATTCGTTTCTTACTCTGTCTAATCTCGTGACTCCTTCAACTTTTCTTAAGTATCTCATTTCGGTTGCTTGTATTTTGTTCATTGTCTTTTCATTTGTTGTCCAGATTTCGCTTCCATATAAGAGTGTTGGTCTATAAATTGTCTTGAAGATTAACATCTTCGTATTTTTAGAGATTCTTCTATTGTTTAGAATGTATTTGTTCATTGCATAGTAGGTTTTATTTGCGGCCATGATTCTGTTATTTTTTTCGTTTTTCATGATTCCTTTATTATGTATTATTGTTCCTAAATATTTGAAGGTTTCAACTTGTTCTATCCTTTTCAAATTTATTAGTATTTTTGCTTTTGTTTCCTCTTTTGCTACTACCATTACTTATGGTTTTTTTTTAATATATTACCATGTTGTGTTTTTTCAGTTCCTACTCCCATATGCTTATATTGCGTTGCAGGTCTCATTCGCTTTTGGCTGGTATGACTAAGTCATCAAGCATCAGCAAAAGCACATTCTGCTATCACTATTCTTTTCATTTTATAGTATCCTATTTCTACCTTCTTAGTGTTATCCTTATTTTTTTTAAATTATGTTGCCTAGAAATATAATAAAAAGCAGAGGGCTTAAAGCGGCCCCTTATCGAAGGACTTGTGTGGTTGTGAATTTCTCAGATGTTGAATTATTTGTCCTTACGTAGTTTTCTGTGGTTTCATACATACTCTTGATTGCTTTTATTAAATGCACTTTTATCTTCCTTTCTTCAAATATTTCCCATACTTTAGCTCTTTGGACTCTATCAAATGCCTTTTCTAAGTCCACGAATATCATGTATAGTTGGTTGTTTTGCCTCAATATTTTTTCTGTCTTTTAATTGTGAAGATTTTGTGTTGAAGGTCCATTCATGAATCCACTTTGTGACTTTTACATTGTTGTTTCAACTTCCTTTCTTAGATTGTTCTCGAGTATTGATTCATACAATTTTGCCGCTGTGCACAGCAGGGATATTCCCCTAAAGTTGTTGCAATTTCTACTGGGAAGAACACTGGTGTTTGCCAGTCTGCTGGTATATTTCCTGTTTCCCATATTCTATTTGTTAACTGTAGTAGTAGTTGTTTCCCATCCTTTCCTATGTATTTCAGCTGTTCAGATTTGATTTGGTCGTGACCTGGGGCTTTTCCGTTCTTTAATTTCTTTAGTGCGTTTTATTACTCTTCTTCTGTTATAGATCCCTCTTCTTCTTCTGTTTCGTTACTATTTTCTTGTTCCTCTTCGATTTCATTTCCTTCGTTGGTTGTCTCTTTTCCAGACAGAAGCTCTTGGAAGTGCTCTTTCCATCTGTTCTGATTTCTTTATCCTCTTTCATTAGTACACCATGTTTATTTTTGAGTAGCGTCAGGTTTGTTTCTGTTTCCTTTCTGCAGCTTTTCAGTATTCTGTAGAATAGTTTTTGATTTCATTTAAAATGTTCTTCTAATTTGGATCTGAAATCTTCCCATTTTCTGTCTATTTCCTTCCTTATTATTGCTTTTACTCTCTTTCTTTGCTGCTGGTATATTTCGTAGTCTTCTTCGTTTTTTGTGCTTAGGTATTTTTTCCATTTTTGTTTTTTTTCCTAACTTCTTCCTTCAATTCCTTTTTCGGCCAGCTTGTTTGTTTTTTGTTTGGTGTACTTTTAGTTTTTCCACAGGCGTGCTTTGTTGCTTCTCTTACTATATGTTTGAAATTGACCTATAAATCTTCTACTTTTGTTTTTCCACTTTTTTGAGGGCTTCTTATTAGTTCTTATATTAATTCCAGGTAGTTTTCCTTTACTTGTTTGTCACTTAGCTTGTATATTCTAAATTGATCTATTCTTACTTCCTTATCGACTGATTTCTGTGTTTGTTTCGGTTCCCTTCTTGTTGTTTTTATTCGCTCTGTTGGAAGACAGTAAGACAGTGGTCACTGTCAATTCCGCTACCTCTTTTGATATCTATTACTTCCTTCACTTGTGCTATGTTTGTTAAAAAGTAGTCTATTAGTAACTTCTCGTTCCTGTTTCCTTCCTCTCTTGTGTATTAGTGATTTCCTTGTGTGCAAATTTGGTGTTCAATATTGTTAGATCATTCAATATGAAGAAATCAATAAGTCTTCTTCCATTGTTGTTGATCTTCGTTTCTCCGTGTGTTCCCATTATGCTCTCCAGTCCCTTGTTTTTATTCCCTACACGGACATTTAGGTCTCCTATTACGTATGTTGGCTCTGTAAGGTTTTCGTATTCTTGTTGTACCTCTTCCCAGAACGGGTCTTTGTCGGTTTTGCTTTCATCTTCATTTACTCCATATACTACCATAATATTTGCTTCAAACTTATCTTTCTCTTCTATTTTGACCGTCAGTATCCTTTCATTTATACACTTCCATTCCGTGATTGTTTTTTCATTTCCTTTCTTATTATACATCCCACTCCTGCTTTCGCTCTCTCATTTTGTTCTACTCCACTGTATATTAGTATGTGCCAGTTTTCTGTTCTCATTATTCCTTTTCCTTTCTTCTTTGTTTCTGTTATTATTAGTATATCTGTTCCTGCTGTTTCAAATTCTTCTATTAGTTCTGCTTCCTTTCCTTTCAGAATTATTGTGTTCGAATGTCCTATATATATATATATATATATATATATATATATATATATATATATTTGTCTCTGCTTTATTCTCTTTTGACTGTACCGTGTTTGTTTTTTCCTTCTTTTTACCTTTGTCAGTTTGTGCCCTTTTTGTCCCCTTATATTGTTTTCCGTTTTCTGAGTCCATTTCTATTGCTTGATTCTTCATTGTTGTTTTTTTCCAGTTTATTAACTTTTCCTGCCTCTTCTCCGTTTCTGTAGTGTGTTTATTGTTCCTTATATTACTATCTCTACTAAGTTGTCTTTGCTTCATCTTTTACACTTCGAATCCGAACTGTGTTATTGCGTCTCGCGCTTCGAAAAACAAACTTGTTGATTTCCTGACGTCACGCGCATTTTCCCTAACGCTGACAATAGATAGGCGTCACTTCACTATTATTCGCATACTTGGATTCTCAATGAAGCCGTATTATCCCTGTTGCAATGTCGACCTCTTTTTACAATTTTATTTACTACACTCTGATTTTTCTAAACTGGCGTGCACGTCATCAAAATAATAATCATAATAATGACGACACAATTTTACAAGGTTGCCAGCTGTCCTGGGTATTTAAAAATGGCTGCAAGCAGCTGTTGCGCCCATGCAATCTTGTGCGACAGTGCGCGGTTCGTATCAAATTCGTCGACTTCTCTGCCGTTTTTCGTACAGATATAAATCTTGTGGTTATGGTTTAACATCTACAATGGCAAAATATAATAGAGTTTGCACCGTATTCGGGTCCAACACTGACAGCGACAAAAATCTTGAGGTTAGATTCGATTCCCGGCTGCAGGCAAAAGAAACGTGAAATATGTAACGAAGTCAAATGTAACAAGTTAAACGTCAAAGAAATTTGGTTATGCACACATGTATGAGCATGTGTTAGTGAAAAAGATCTGGCATCGTCGCCGAAAAAATATCACGTCGGCCAACATAACATGATTTATTACATGATTGGCAGGCGAAAATTGTGACCGCGGTTAATACACCGATTACCTATTTATAACCACCGGTGATCAGTGTTATGTAACAAATGATCCTCAGATTAATTTCGATTCTTAAACTATTGTTATGCATATTCTCGAAATCAATCACGTTGGTATGAAAAAACCTCATCGCACAGCTGATTGATGACGTGCACGCCAGTTTAGAAAAATCAGAGTATACTACCTAAACTAAACTGAACAATATTATTAAAAAAACGAACTAAACTAAACTAACGACAATTAAATAATATCATTAGAATATGTATTTATGCCTATATGCATTGAATATTGCAATTTAATTGTGATTGCTTTTCTATGTCCCAATATTGAATTATTTCCAGCGTTTTTATCGTTTGTCCTGCACGTTCGATTCGTTGTGCTAGGCGTCGGACACGGGCTTAATCCGAGGTATTATTCGGTAATGAGACATGTAAATGAGAGGAGATGAATAGGTAATGTCCGCTAGTCAGTGGGATTGACGTGTGATTGGCGGCCAGCACTGGATTAAACCTGCACATCGGATACGAACTTCTCTGCGCTGCTCTCTGGGGATTACGCCTGTGAAGCAGAGATTCAATTGCAGTCGTGTGCAATCACATGATTAATTCCGTTTTATAATTTATTACTTCGTTTTTCGTGCTTGTGCTAGATAATACGATCCAAACCTTAATTACACCAAACAAAAAAACACAGTATTCGTATGTAAATATAAAATATTAAGTATTACCGCTAACTAATATACCAAGTTGTAAATATATTAAAATATTGACGTTACCTGCCATTAAATAGTAGCATAGGGTAATTTCATGTTCTAACTAATGATATGAATTATAAACTGAGGTTGCGAGTACTAACTCAAACTTCATGTAAATGCAATTTAGCTCAGACTGCAACTGAGATGTTTAATTACCATGCCCAATTACCGAATCTGGTATGACTGGGCTTCATGAAAGCTAATGCACTATTCATTAGCTCATATACGTAAATAGAATATGGATATATATATATAAAATTATAATAATACTGAGCTAATATTTCACATTTGTAAGGTATAATTATATTCATTTTTCCAAATACGTAGAACAGCAATGAATAACGGACACATTTTCTGTTTTCTGTAAATTAGCACAATTGTTGCTTACATAGCGGCTGCATTAAAATTATACGATTTTTTTATATGTAATCCTAAAAACAAATGCTAATTATTTTCAATGCTATGCAGTTCACATCGGAAATGTTTGCCTTCAAAGTTTAATTTTTAGCATTTGCTTCCAATAGCTCCATTATATCAACTTTCTGGAACAGAATGCAACAATAATTATTATTGTTTTAACTTAATTTAAACAACTGGTGAATGGTTAAAACTTAAAACTTATAATTATAATATTCAGTAAAAAAACGTGCACTTCCTTAATTAAAATTTGTAACTGCTTTTGCAACCGGTATCGACCAATTAATTGGTTATAATTAGACAAAATTGTCTAAAACTAAATGCTATATTTTTCTAGTACAATATTTAAATTTAAAATATTTAAAAAATTAATTACGGCACTGTCATTCAAACTGCCAACAAAAGTTATCGAGGTTATGTTATTCTTAACTTTACTAACATATCAATACTGTCATTCAAACTGCCAATAAAGGTTATTCGGGTTATGTTATTCTTCCGCCTACTACAATATGTGTCACATACCAGTAAAATACAGTATTTAGTTTTAGACAATTTTGCATGAAGGTGACCAATTTATTGGTCGAAACCGGTTGCAAAAGCAATTAAAAAATGTAATTCAGGAAGTACACGTTTTTTTCTTAATGAATAGGTCTAAATTTTCTTAATATGAGTCAAATACAAGATAATAATTATATTATTTCTGCAAGGGTAAAGGTAAAGATAATGTATAAAAGGAAGTTTTTAATTATACAAATTTTACCTGCACGTACAGGGTGTTCCAAATTCAGACTTTAAATTGCTAACATTGCTATTATTTGAGCCACGAAATCGTTTACATGAGAAAAGTTCAGCGTGTATTCATGTATATCTATTAGAATTGCATCCAGTTGCTCATGCAATTTGGTAGCATATACATTTTTATGTGCCACTTGATTGTTATTGGTATTGCATTATCCAGAACTCCAGTCATTCAAACAAAGGTTATTGAGGTTATATTATTCTTCCGCCCACTAGCATAACGGCACTGTCATTCAAACAGCGAACAAAGGTTATCGAGGTTACGTTGTTATTCCCTCTATTAACATAACAATACTGCCAATCAAACTGCCAATAAATGTTATTGAGGTTATGTTATTCTTCCGCCTACTAGCATAAACTGTCATTCAAACTGCCAACAAAGGTTATCGAGGATACGTCATTTTTCTCTCTACTAACATAACAATACTGTCATTCAAACTGCCAATAAGGTTTATTCAGTTATGTTATTCTTCCGCCTATCAAAAGAACATTCCGCACAAGCAGCACATTTTATTTTGCATGGGAAATTCAAGTAGGCTAAATGTATTTTTTTAAGACACGTTTTAGTACAACTACTTATAGCAATTGCTATGTATTAAACAGAAAAAAAAACCATTGAGCATCGTATTTGCTCGATATTTGATAAAGCAACCCTTTTTTTATAAAGGATTAATGTATATATTTTGTTATAATTTCATAGAAAATACTACAATTCACAAAATAGGGCTAATAATAGGTATATTCCATTTGGTTGAATTTAATTTCCCACGAAATATAAATGATAACAATTGTATGTGAATGCATTTAAAAATTTATTCAATTTAAAATGTAATTGGCCTTCGAATTTCTTGGATCAAGCAGGCTAAATGATTTTTTTAATACATGTTTTGGTACAACTACTTATAGCAATTGCTGTGTTTTAAACAGAAAAGAAAACAATTGAACATCGTATTTCCGCAAAATTCTATAAAGCAGCCCCTTTGTCTTAAAGAATAATGTATATATTTCGTTATATTTTTATAGAAAATACTACAATTCACAAAATTGTGCTAATACTAGGTATATTCGATTTGGTAGAATTTAATTTCTCTGCAAAATATAAATCAAATAATTGTATGTGAATCTATTTCAAAATTTATTCAGTTTAAGACTTAACTGGCCTTCAAATTTCTTACATTTTATTCATATTTGGAGAGGCATTTAACAATTAAGGAATAACTATTACACAAGGCAAGAATCCAACCCTATCTATTGTTTCAAATTAAACATAGATATAGAAATAGATGTACGTACAAGATTCTGAAAGAAACTTATATTTATATTGAACATTTCTCTTCAAAATTATGTACCTACTAGCTGATCCTGAACGGAACTTATATTTATATTTAATATTTATCTTCAAAATTAATTACTAGTAGTTGACAAAAAATCTCAGTTTTTTAAATAAATTCTCTCATGACTAATGGGCACTTTAAAGGCGTTTTCATTTTTCAAAAATCTCGGTTTTCAACTATTTTTGATGAATCTTGAGAAACCTCAGTTATATTTGCAGCTTAATTTAATTTCGTCGCAATTATCAACTGGTAGTTTTTATTTTCCAAAAATGAATGTGGTTTTTTCTATTTCTCTAACTGAACTTAAATTTCATCATAATTATTTGTGAATGTTATTTTGCAGCTTCACCTATCATTACATTTCTCTCCAGAACAATCTCAAGCTTAAGATTCTAAAGGCATTTTACAAGCACTTTCATTTTTCAAAAAGCTCGGTATTGTCTATTTTTGAAACTTCACTTAAATTTACATTTGTGTTTAAAAACCTTAGTTTTTTGTTATTTTTGCAGCTTGATTTTTAAATTTCGTCGCAATTACCTACTGACAGTTTTTATTTTTTTTTATCTAGGTGTTTTTACCATTTTTATAACTTACCTTAAATGTTGTCAGTTAAAAACTGTCAAATACTGTCAAGTTTTGGTTTTCAAAACCCTCAAGTCAAATGCTATTTTTGCAGCATAACTTAAATTTACATTTGTCTTCAGAATTATCTACAAGTAGTTTTAAGTAAAAAAACTCAGTTTCTTTGCTAGTGCGCAGCTAAATTTAAACTACATCAAAATTATCAAGTGGCAGTTTTCATTTTTCAAAAATCTTAGTTTTCTGAGATGTTTACAATTTAACATAAATTTCATCATAATTAGGTATTTTCTGAGAGTTCTTATTTTTCGAAAATCTCAGTGTTTTTGTTACTTTGACAGCTTAATTTAGATTTTATTATAATTATCTATGGGCGGTTATTATTTTTCAAAAATTCCATCATAATGGTTCGCTGGCAGTTTTTCAAAAATTATAACATTGATTTGTGGGATCAAAGATATGAAATTTCATTTTATACAAGTTTATCAATTTCCATTATTTATTTCTGTTACTTTGTTATATTTAGAATAATTTGTATTTTCTTAGTTTTAGTACAGGTTAGCACAAGTTAACTACAGGTAGTTTTCACTTTGCTCAAGTCTCGTTATGTTACTATTTTTGCAGCTCAACTAAACTTCTATCATAATGGTTCACTGGCAGTTTTCATTTTCCAAAAATCATAACATTGATTTGTGGGATCAAAGATATGAAATTTCATTTTAGATAAGTTTGTCATTTTTCATTATTTATTTCTGTTATTTTGTTATATTTAGAATAATTTGTATTTTCTTAGTTTTAGTACAGGTTAGTACAAGTTAACTACAGGTAGTTTTCACTTTGCTAAAGTCTCGTTTTTTTTTTTCTATATTTGCAGCTCAACTAAACTTTCATCATAATTATCTACTGGCAATTATTTTTTCTTAAAATTCTCAGATTTGCCACTTATCTTAAATTTTATCATAATCATCCACTGACAGCTTTTAATTTTCAAAAACCTCAAGAATTTTGGATTTTTTGGATTTTTGGACTTTTGCATACTTTTGGAGGTTAGCTTATATTTACATTTCTCTTCAGAATTAACAACAGGCAGTTTTCATGTTTCAAAAATCTTGTTTTTTACATGTTTTACAGCCTAACATAATTTTAATCTTAATTATCTGGGTACCTACTAGCAGTTTTTATGTTTTAAATTCTCAGTTATTTTCATTTTTGCAGGTTCTTTTTCTTCTTCTTCTTCTTAGGCTTAGGTAACTTAAATTTTATCATAATTATCCAGTTTTTATTGTTCCAAAATCTCGAGAATGCTAAGTTTGCAGTTTAACTTATATTGTATCATAGTTATCCACTGACTGTTTTTATTTTTCGAAAATCTGAAGAATGGTATTTTTGATGCTTATCTTAAAGTTACATTTCTCTTCAGAATAATCTACAGAGAGTTTTCATTGTTTAAATGTGTAAAAGTCATTTTTTGTACTATATTTGCAGGTTTAATTAAATTTTATCTTAATTATCCATTCTTGTCTTATCCAGGTTTGTTTTTTTTAATCTCATGAAATCTAAAATTTTTCTTATTTTTACAACTTAACTCAAATTTCATTACAATAATTCACTGACAGTTTATATTTTTAGTACATATTTTTCGAAAATCTGAATGAGAGTGCTATTTTTGAAGATTAACTTAAATTTACATTTCGCTTTAGAATTATGACAGAAAGTTTTCATTTTTCAGGCGTCAGCGTTATTTTAGTATTTTAGCAGCTTAACTTAAAGTTCATCATATTTATCTACAGGCAGTTTTCATTTTTCAAAAATATCAGATATTTGCAGCTTAATATAAATTTTATCATAATTATCTACTGCCAGTTGTTACTTTTGAAACATTTTGTCACTAAAATAGTTGAAACGTTGTTATGTCATTTTTTTGGGTCATACCATGACAAGCTTATTATATTATTTACATAAAATTGTTTACAGGATGTCCAAAAAATATTTGGTTTGCAGCTTAACATAAATTTCATCATAATTATCTACTGCCAGTTGTTGCTTTTGAAACATTTTGTCACTAAAATAGTAGAAACGTTGTTATATCATTTTTTTGGGTAATACCACGACAGGCTTATTATATTTTTTACATTAAATTGTTTACAGTATGTCCGACAAAAATATTATTTTTTTGGGTCATACCACGACAAGCTTATTATATTATTTGACATTAAATTGTTTACAGGATGCCAACTAAATACAGCCAATTGGGAATTTAAGTGATTGGTTTTAGGGAAAAAATTTCTTGGCATTGTTCCTGGCATTGTGTAATACAGAATTTAAATGATTAGCAGTTTCTATCCTAATCTGTTGCTGGCTTTTGCCCATTTTCTTGTTTTTTTATACATTTCTATCTGACAAGTAATATTTTTTCCTTTTTCTTGGATTACTTCTTTATATTTCATTTATGTAATAGTACACATATAAACGATATGTATTAATCTATCGATCCTATATGGAATCTTTCCGGCTTTTATATTTCATTTCATTAGATTTTATTGAATAAAATAACAATACCTACATACTGTTTGTACACAATATATACCTACACGCTTATTTTCATTTTTTTCAAATAAAAGTGACTACGGTTTTATGAATTTTATTTCACAGTTTACACAACGCTGTACACTTTTTATATAATTTTAATATATTGCGCAATTTTAAGCACATTACGATGCTAATTTGGGTGGCTTCAGACTTTACTTTTCCAAAAGGGTTAAATATCTCTGCTTAAGAAAAGTTTGGTAAGCAACAATGTGATCTGAATAAAATAAAGTTTTAAAGTAAATTACAGATAACAAGATTACGCAGTAATTAATCATCTTCGGGTTTAATATTCCGAAACTGTTAGTGAGTCTTATCAGTTAGTTTTAAAGTTCAAGGTCGCAGACGTTCCAGCCTGATGGCCGCAAAACTTCGCCGCCGTTATGGTTGAGGCCTTCATTAGCTCCCATAGGATAATTATATAACGTTTCCCAAATACCCTTCGAGATTACGTATCCCGGAGACACGTCAAATGCAATTTTGCGGGCTCTCTGTTACGTTAATATTTACGCAGCAGCGCTTCACGAGTGCACGTTTTAATGGCCCTCCATATAACGCACAAATTGCTAGAATTAATTCGCGAGGGTCGACGTATCGAATCGGCGTTCGAAATTGTTAATTGCTGCATGCCACTCACTGAACATATCGCAAAGGGATGTAAATTTAACTGCAATTAAAAATTTGATTAAATTTTTAGTTACAGTTATTATTTAAGTTTTAGAAAAAAATATTTTTCTTTTAAAATATGCAGCTAAAAAGAAATGTATCATTATTGTTTCTTTTCACTTGATTTTTTTATATGGTGCCCCAAATAATAAGTCATATAAAACCAATTCAAGTAAAATATACAAATTTGCTTAAACGGTTTAATACAAATATTGACATACGGAGTCAAAACTCAATCAGTTTTGATAATTTTATCAAAACAATCTTCTTTTCATGAATTTTTGCAGCGAAAATATTTTTTAATGCGTAGTTTTCCTGCATCCCGAAAATGATTGGGTCCATACAAATCCCTACGTTTGACCCAGATTATTTAACCCTCTCGCTGTCTATGCCTGCACAAAAAACAAGCGAGGGATTCGAAAATCAATCCGCATTTAACTTTTATAAATTCTAGCCCCGGGCGAGGTTTCGTCAAAATTCGTTATTGCATGCCACTGAAAATCGCAATGTCTACTAAACTAATGTGCCGTGAAATGAACACAAACTTCCGCGAAACTAAAGTTGGATTTAATTAGCGGCATATTTCATGCCAGATATTGATTGAAAAAGTTATCCGTGTAATGCTGCGAGGCATAACCGAGCGTCTCTTTTTAGAATATCGATAGACATTCAATTTCTAGGTATGTACATTGTACATGTCATCTCATTAGTTACGGCCATCAGTTACATTAATTGTACTGAGTGGGATTGAAGGTAATGCCTATGAAATCCATGCACATTATACGGGTTTAATGAAAATACATCTATAAATAACCGATGACGCCAGCGGCACATTAATTTTAATAAATTTGCATATTAAGAATTGAATTCACTGATAATTCCGGCGGCACTAGTTTTTTGTTTTGCGGTTGATTTTTAATCAATCGAGAGTTGTTTTGATATTTTACTCATAATTAAGATTCAGACTTCAATATTCATATCTTGATAACGATTGAAAATTTGATGGAGATCGAAATAGCTCTGATATTATTAAATAAAAATACTGTGAAACTAAAAATGTTGAGTTAACTGCAATGCAATGGTAATAATTCAATCTTAAAACAACGAAATGGTAATAATTAAATTAAAACGCAATTAAAAAATTTGATTGTTAAAAAATGATACAGATCTACACAGCTGTCGATGTCGTTAATTCAAAAAAATACTGTTAATTACCAATCAATGTAAGCATATTGGAACGCAATGATGTGGTGGTTATCAAACGTGAGAGCTTATTTAAGTTAGAAAATTTACACGAAAATTCGGAAACGTGCTAACATTACATACAATATTAATTGTAATCATTCTTTATTGCAGGAACTGGAGGAGATCTATACGGATTTGTGCACGACATTAGGCGAAGCTGTAGTGCAGGGTGCTGAAGTAGTTTCAGCCAGGGTAAGTGCAAACGGACACATCCGCTAATGAGGGTGCTCTCATAATTATCACCCGCGCTAATTAAGAATTACGGATTGTCCGCCGTAAATTCTAATTTGGACTTGAGTTATGTTGGATGCGTAAATTACGCAACGGCTGAAAAATGTGTGCTTTTGATATTTGCGTAAGCAGTTAAATTCATTACGCAAGGAAGTTGCTTGTGTAACATCGCATTTTATCCTGCAATTCGCTTACGTGCTTCTGCGAAGGCTTTTACATTTATTGCTATTGACATGTTATATATTTATGGAAGCACTTTTAGATGTTACATCCAGTATATTGGCTGCACTATATATTTGTTAGTTGTCGATAAACTCGGTGGATATATAGGATGCTGCGATAGAAAACTGGAAAAATATAAATCATCATGTAGAGAAGTTTGTTTGTACCCAACTGCAGAAGTAATTGACCGACCAAGTGCAAGATATAATCATTTACAACTATAGCACGAATATATAACGAGTATTAAATTGAATATTTGTAGAATACGTAATACACATGAGAATTTCTACTATTATTTTTTATTTACTAATAGTACGAAGATCTAACGATGAATCAATTGAATATTTAATACAGAAATAAACACATACAGATTCGGCGACATGTGTTAGTTTTATACTAGTTGTGTTGTGTTCATGTCATGTTTTACTTTTGATATTGTATTACTGTATTTATATGTATTATCTATGACGAGTCATGACAATAAACATTATTATTATTATTATTATTATTTGTGGAAAAAGTAAAACTTATGAGAATTTTTAATAATTTATTAATTATTTAGATTTTTTTAAACGTGATATTTTCGTTAGTACTGTTTACAGATTCGCATACTGTATAAATAAAATGAAATTTTCACAACACACTGTATTCAATCTGCGTTCCACAAAAGAACTATTATTTCCTATAATCACATGTCAATAGCACGAGGCTTGCTTTTGCCCCCAGCTAGACTTTCCTGGTTTTACATCAAAAGCATATCCAGGGGCACTAAATCCGTACAATTTACAGATTCTCGAATGTGTTGTTCATGAAATTAGTTGCTGGAAATTGTAATGGGTGTGGGGATTTATTACAGCTGCAGCTATCGAACATCCCAATTCAATTAAAAGATTAGCGCTGCCATGTCTAGGTACTGGTTAATTAATTAATTTTACCATTCCAAGCCTTAATTGTGTACATTTGAAGGGAAAGCTTGTTAATCAATTCTAGAATTATTGAAAAAATAAATGGACTGTTATATTATACAAATTTGAATAAAGTTTTTGAATTAATATTTATGAAATTTAACTAAAAATTAATTAAAAAAAGTTAAATAAAAAATTTCCAAAGCAGCTTACAAAAGCACTTTCGAAGGTCACTTGTAAATGTTGACTACTAGATGATCCTTCAAAAGGCATTATTTTCTGGATGATCCTTGAAAATAGAAATTTTTACCACTTTTACTACCACTTGCATTTTGTTTTTAATTTTACCGGATGACCATTTATATTTTGTATCATTATTTCTGATTCGTAGTTTAGCATTTCATGATATTTTCTGAATCATTCAGTACAACGAGAAACAAATTGATCAATAGAAAAATACGTTTTTGAAGAATTTGTTTTCGAAGAACCTGTTAATTAATATACAGGGTGTCTCTAAATTACGTGCACATGGCTTAACCACAGATTACTGGGATCAAAAAAAGACTATTTAACAAAACTTATCTATATATAAATGCATTTGGTTTAGCCAGTAGTCAGCTTCAAACTTAAATTTAAAAAAAAAATGCTTATAACAAGAGAACGTTTACATTGATTTGGATGTTGTTTGGTATGACACTCTATATGGGCATAACTCATATTTCGACATAATATTGTTATTTGTCACTTTTATTGGGGAATCATTCAGCATTTGGTTTTCACTTTTGCTGGACGATCATTTATATATTGGGTCACTTTTTCTGATTCACCACTTAGTATTTCATTCCATTTTCCTCACAAAAAAAGCTAAATAAGGTACCATCCAGGAAATGATATACAAATAAATTTAAATTTCCTAGGTTGTAGCTCATTTAGCATTTTTTGTCACTTTCTCCAGAAAATTATTTATTATTACTTCTAGTGAATGATCGCTTAGGATTAGCATTATTCATTTGTACTGAATTTTGCTTGTTTTTTTTTTCTAAATTCTTGAAAATGTGACAAATTTTACTGTTTTATTTTGATTCAATGTTTTTTTTGGAGAATATCTTTTAAATAAATATTAAAATAGTCCATCAACTTTCTATAAAATACATGAAATTTTGATAAAATCCAGTATCTTTTTCATTTCGATAAAATTTCAATAAAATCCTAATCCTAATTACAATCTTCTACATAATTTCATAAAATATTTAAAAAATAAGTAACGTCTATAAAATGTTCATTAAATGCCCAATATTTTATCAAAATCTATTAAATTCTCATACGATGAAATTTCAATAAAATCATAATTAGGTACAATCAATCTTCTACAGAATTTCATAAAATGCCATCAAATTTATATAAATACATGAAATTTCAATAAAATTTCGAACCTTCTCTTAATGTTCTATAAAATTTTAGACATGTATAATATTTACGGAATAAATGTTCAAATTTTTTTTTAAATCAATCAAATTTTATACGATTAATTTCTATAGAATACATGAAATTTCAATAAAATTTCGAATCTTATTTTAATTTTCTACAAAATTTTAAGCTTGCTCTAAATCTAAAAATTGGTCTAAAATGGCCAAATTTTTAATTCAATATTTAACTAGATTTTGGAATGTCTAAAAATTGAAAATATAAAACTTTATGTTAAAAATAACTGATAAATATACAAGATAAGTGATATAAAGAACGAATGAACCTTCCTGGTGGTACCTCATTTAACATTTTTGATCACTTTATATGTCAAATATATCACATTAGCATTGTTAATTTGTACTGAATTTTACTTGAAACTTTTGTATTAAAATCTTGGAAATGTCTAATTTGGTTGATTTCATTTGACTCAATGTTTTTTCTTAATATCTTCTAAATAAACCTTAAAATAGTTTTTAATTTGTCGTCGGTTTTTGATATCTGAAGGCGAAAATATGAATTTTGTGAATAAATGACAGAGTCAATTAATGATAATGGTAAAATAAATATTTATACGGGTGACATCTATATTTTCATAATATTCTGTGGAAACAATGAGCTGCAAAATTAATTAACTTTAAGATTTAAATAAGATTCTAAATTTTATTTAGATAAAATATTATTTTTGTATAAATATAGTATTTGAGGTTTTTTGTAGAAATGTTACAGTATTTAATGATTAATTTTGATTAAATTTCATGTAATGTAATGTCATGTATTTTATAGAGATTTCTATGGTATTTTATGAAATTCTATTGCAAATTTAAATAATATTCTAAATTTTTATCAAACTTTATAGAACTTATAGTTTATAGATTTTTATTTTTTTAAATATTTTAAGAAATATTATAGATGATTAAGGGACGTACCAAATTCTATCAAAATTTCATGCATTTTATGGAAATTTTTGGTATTTAATGAATATTATCAGAATCTACGATTCATATTTTAATAGTTGCTGAAATTTTTGATAAAATTCTATAGAAGATTGAAATAAGATTCTAAATATTTTATCGATTTCTATAGTTTTCTAGAAGAAAAGTTTTCGATTGAAACCAATCTATGGTATTTTATGAAAAATTTATAGATTTTAATTCATTTCTTGATATTTTATGAAATTCTATAGAAGATTGAAATAAGATTCTAAATTTTACTGATATTTCATGTATTTGATAGAACTGTGGTTGTATTTTTATTTTTTTAATTTTATAGATATTGCTTAATTGTTTGATATTTTAAGGATTATTATAGAATATTAAGATAAGTACCAAATTCTATCGAAATATCATGTATGTTATGGAAATTTGACATACTTTTAGATTAATTTTTTGATAGTTTATGAAATTTTTGAGAGAATTGCTGAAATATTCTACATTTTACTGAAATTCCATGTATTTTATAGAAATTAGATGGTATTTTATGAAACTTTTGTCGATTTTAATAAACATTATGTTTCATGTTTTTTTAAAATTTTATAGAAGATTGAAGAAATATTTAGTGGCACTGATAGCACTAATTATAGTTTTACAATATTTCTACCCCACATATCGGCACAGCCATAATATTTTTTTTACATACGTCAGGCCTCGTTACGTAAGGTTAGGTTGATTTATATTAGGTTATGTTTGTGTTGGTTAGGTTAGTTGATATTAATATATTATCGCTTCTGTAACGTTTTACATACCCAGTTATTTAATAATTAGGTAGGAGTATATTTTTACGTTTGATCATAAATTCTTATAGTTTATGGTATTTGTTTATGGCTCATGATTTTTCTATTTCATTTTTATCTTGTGTATAATGAGTATAATGGTAGTACTTCTTTACGTTATGTTTGTTTTCAAATCAATATTGTAATAGCTTCAAATTCTTTTAGAGCTAATGTGTGTATTAGAAGCAATAACATTAATTAAATAAAGACACATATTTGTGGATTAAGTATAATTTATTCACTTTAAAGGATTTAAATTTTTAATTATCAAATTTTTATTTATTGACTTTAAAAAATATTAGTTTGTCTTTGGATTAAAAAATGTATATTTCAGTAAGTTCATGCAATTCTATGGACACATGTTCCTACAGCATAGAAAATGGTAGTTTTGTGTCCACCAACATAATCAGCACTTCAATTAGAAATTTTTACGTGTAACGTCAATGATATATGATATACAGGGTGTCCCGTGACACGATGCACAGAGCTTAAGAGCGTATCCCTTGGGGAAATTTTAGTCGAAAATGTCTTATACACTGTTCTTCAAAACTTAATAGTTAAAGAGTTATTGGCCAAGAAGGCTAATTTGCTTGTTTATTATACAAAATAACAAGTTTGCTAACTTTTCAATTGGAAGCAGAGGTACAGATCTCTGGCCACCAAGGTCACCAGACCTAACAACTCGACACTATTATCTTTTGGACACATGACAAGTTTAGTGTCCTAAACTAAATTTACTAAATTTACTACACTTGAGTATTTAGTATACTCAAATAAACCACAAACCAGAGATGAGTCAATTCACAATATTATGGCTGAAGCTGCATCCATTCGAGACAATCCAATTACTTTTGAGATAGCGAAGTCTTCAATTATTAGAAGAGCAAGAATGTGTTGTTAGGCAGCGGGGGTCATTTTGAACAAACATTTTGATCAAATTTGTGTTGGTAATAAAAAAAGTTAAAAAAAAGTTAATTTATAAAACATTACTTTATTCTAGGTACATGTTTTTTGCTTTCTTAAATTTTGCACACAACTCTTTAACTATTATGTTTTGCAGCATTGTATAAGGCATTTTCGACTAAAAATTGCCCAAGAAATACGCTCTTAAGCTATGCGCATCATATCACGGGACACCCTGTATAAATTTTCTCTTCGACTTCATCTTTTGCATACTGCTAATTTTCTTACTCAACAATTTTCCTATTCGATCCTTTGGGAGACTGCAGCTCATTTCCTTGGTGATCCTTCGGCAAGAGGTCTTCTTTAAGGCTTCCCGTGTCTTACACTTTGCTCTGATCTTTTTTTGGTTTCGTCAAGGAATATGAATCGGCGAACTTTCTTGAACTCAATGCCGTGAAATCAATATTCCATAAATTCAATAATGCAGCTCTATTTCAGAGCCTTTCAGCACAAAATTAAATTATTTTCCATTAAGCAACGTATGTAGTATAGTATATGTATATACAGTGCAAGTATAAACTTGGTTTATTTGTAATTTCCAGGCAATGGAACAAAGCCGGAGGTACGACGGTCTCGTGTCCCAGACGAAGACGGTGAACGGCGTCTCCGACCTCGTCCACTTAGCCAGGGCCCTTCCGACGCCGCCGGGCAGACCGCCGATCCTGAAGAGGCTCTTCGTGCCGCCCCAGCCGCCCCATCCCCCGGAGAACGAGGCGGAGGACAGCCCGGCGCTGCACAACGTAATCGAATCGCCAGCTAACCCAATAACCCGAATTGACTCTCGTCCTTTCCTCAGGAGAACATCCCGCCGCCGCTGAAGGACGAGCTGGTGATAGACCGGCTGTCCGCGCTGCAGGTGAAGCCGTCGCACGACGCCCTCCGCAAGGAGGCGACCGACCTGGAGGCGCAGATCCGGCAGATCCAGGACGCGCTGGAGACGCTCGTCCGCCTCCAGCAGCGCTCCGTCGAGGCGCAGCTCTTCAACAAGGCCAACGAGATCCAGGAGGACATCTCCATGAAGAGGTTCGACCTGAGGGTCGCCCAGATACACCTCAGCGCCATCAATGCACAGGCGAGTACATAAATAATTTTTATAATTTGGGATTATTATACCGGGCGATCAACAATTATTTAGATAAAGGAAGCTCTTGAGATGTTTGAAGTATGTCTGCAAGGGTCTGTTACAATCTGGTGGCAGTAATATTTTGTTTGTAGTCAGTGCCAGACTTCCTTAAGGTGCCCACGTGTCTTTGCGCTATCGAGTGTGTGAAATTTAAGGTTAAGGTTCAGGTTCAGGTTAAGGTAAGGTTCAAGTGTAACATAAAAAACCATAACAGTGAATGTGGAACAAATACACTAATGTGTCTCTCAATCATGATTAAATATCATAATAAATAAAGCGGGATAAACAAATTATAATGCAATCATGTCCAAGAAATTTCTTCCAAATACTCAAAATGAGCAAGCACTATATAATACCTTGCAACATGAAAGAGAAGAAAACTCCAAAATAATTGAGGACTTGAAGAAACAAATCGCTGCTATTCAAGAAAAATACGAACAATTACTGAACACACAGAGACCAACAACTACAGGTGCAGGAGGAGCAGCAGCAGCAGCAGCAGCAGCAACAGCAATAGCAGCAGCAGCAGCAGCAGCAGCAGCAACAGCAGTAGCAGCGGCGGCAGCGGCGGCAGCAGCAAGAACCGACAGAAGAATACCACACCGATAAAGAAGAATTAGCTTGAGGGACAGGGTGGATTTGTACGAAAAATACTAAGAAAAAAATGAATACCTCACTGACACCACCTAAACAAAGCACTAACAGGGCTAATGTCGAAAAACCTAAAAAAAATACTTGCACCTCCACCTATTTTAGTGGACATCGATAACAATTTTAATGAACTGCATATTATGGTAAAACAAATTCCTAACGCTTCGATTAAAGTCATTTATGATAAATACATTAAAATTGATACCAAAAGACTGGCAAACAGCGTTAATAGTACCGATATACAAGAAAGGTGACAAGACGAAATGCGCAAGCTATACAGGCATAACACTAATAAGTATAGGGATGAAAATATTAGAAAAGACAATTAACAAGAGAATAATAGCAAAAATAGAACAGACCCTAGAAGAACCGCAATGTGGTTTCAGGAAAGGGAGATCCACGCAATACAGCATCTTCACAATAAAACAAATCACAGAAAAAAGAATCGCAAATAATGAAAATACATATCTGGGATTCATAGACCTCGAAAAAGCGTTTGACATGACACCAAGAAAGAAACAATAGTTAATACTAAAAGAGAGAGGAATAGAAAACAGGATAGTGCAAGTAATACAGAATATATATATATATATATATATATATATATATATATATATATATATATAACAACAACAGTAATGCAATAATATACAAGGGGCAAATTTCAAGAACTTTTAAAACAAATAATGGACTAAGACAAGGAGGAGCTCTCAGCCCAACACTATTCAACCTATGTATGGATGAAATAATGAAGAGCATGAAAACAGAAATAATGAAAGCAAACGTAGGATACAAAAACATGCAAATGGTTAAAATATCAGAAGAAGCATACGCCGATGATATGGTAGTGATAGCAGAAAGTGAGGGGAACCTGCAACATAACATGGACGTATAGAATAAACACCTAGAGAAATATAACGTGAAGATGAACTACAGCAAAACAAAAGTACTGATAATAGGAAAATGGAAAGAACACATAAATATACAGATAGGACAGGACTAGATTGAACAAGTGGAGCAATTCAAATAAAAAGGTAAAGGGCCTTTCGATAATAATAATAATAACATTAACATTAATGACCGAAATGAGATAGAGTTTAAAAAACTCTCAGTAACATTGAACGAAAAGGCATATCTTTGGCATTCATATGAGAATAAGCAAAATAGGCCAATAAAAGTTATGGCGAACAAACTGTACCATTCCATAAACCCAGATCATATTGTCCAGGAAATAAAAACACGTGGCTACAGAGTCATTGCAACCACCCCTAAACTAAAATAAACTAAAACTAAAATTTCATGAAACAAATTTAAAAAAATCCTTCTGGAATCCTAAGCATCACCGCCCTCATACCATTAGTGCAGAGACCAACAGATCATGTGATACGAAGAAGAGAACGAAGTAACGCCCCCCCCCCCCCCCTTTATTTATTGTAATATGACATGACTTGTGACCTTTATTGCAACAAATAAAGAAAAAAATTGAAAAAAAAATACGGTACAAGAAAACCCCTAAATATGTTTATGCTCTAATTCAACCACGATGAAAGTCTTGATAAATCTATGGAATAAAAGATACATTAGGAGTAGGAGTTGAAATTCTACCCTCGATAAAATTCAGGTCCAACTGAACTGAACAACTGAACCAAAATGGGTTCACTGCAGTGGAGAACATCCAGCAAACTATAGAGAATGTAAAAGAAATGCAAAAATTAACAGACAAACGCAATAAAAAAAAAAAACAATTCTTCCTAACCAGTCACATAGAAATGGCCAACAAGTGCCTGTAGCCACCACAAGTACAGAGAAAAATTCATACAGACAAGCAGTCACTAAGAAGTCCGAAAATAATAATAAAATTGAAACCCAAACGCAAGATCAAAACGCTTTCATTCAATACTCTCTTCAGAAAATTATGCAGAAATTAACAAAAATTGAGGCTTGAACATAGCACTAAAGGAGCTATTCCCAAAAACCGCAATGTCAAGTAACATTACGATTATGGAATGGAATGATCTTGGACTCTTGCAATACCAACAAGAATTGCAAGCAATCCTAGATATAGAAAATATTGACATATGTCTTATTTCCGAGACTCATTTTACAAGAGAGTCATTCATCAAATTCAAAGGATATAAGGTATATCACACCATACATCCTACAAATACAGCCATAGGTGGTAGTGCTATATTCTTTCAAAACTCTCTTCAGCAAATTATGCAGAAATTAACAAAAATGGAGGCTTGAACATAGCACTAAAGGAGCTTTTCCCAAAAACCGCAATGTCAAGTAACATTACGATTATGGAATGGAATGCCAATGGACTCTTGCAGCACCAACAAGAATTGCAAGCAATCCTAAATATAGAAAATATTGAGATATGTCTCATTTCCGAGACTCAATTTTCAAAAGAGTCATTCATCAAATTCAAAGGATATAGAGTATATCACACCATACATCCTGGAAATACAGCCAGAGGTAGTAGTGCTATCATAATCATGGAACAATTGAACATAACCAAGAGACGGGATAAAAAACAGATGAATTTCAAGCTGCTACTGTAAATGTTAAAACAAAAACATACAATATCACTGCAGTTTACAGTCCGCCTAGACAGCTCTCAAAAAAGAACAATATTTAGACTTCCTAAATAAACATGGATATAGATTCATCATTGGAGGCGACTTTAATGCTAAGCACATTCAATGGGAATCTAGACTAAGAAATACAAAAGGAAAGGAACTTCTAGAAGCAGTGAACCAACTAAAATGCGAAACAATTTCAACTGGCAAACCATCATATTAGCCTCCAGATTTTAATAAAATTCCAGATTTAATTGATTTCGATATAACACGAAATGTATCTGTAAAGTATATGTACAGTCATGCTCATATAAATCTAGTACAAGAAATAAGGTTAAAATAGCAATTTTATAGAGAAATTTCAAATTTTTGGTACTAGATTTATGTGAGTATGACTGTACGTGGCAGAGGCTTGGGAGATGAACTCTGCCCATTCTCCAATTGTCCTCACCCTAAGCGATAGTAGTACACAAAAGGAAATACCTGCTATATTGACTAACAGATTAACTGCCGGCATAGCTGTAAACTCAAACTTGAAGACACTATCAACTTGTCATCCTCAATAAGAAACGAAGACCAGCTAGACAATGAAGCGGAATAATTTGTTGATAATATCCAACAAGCTAGATCGGATAACACTCCTATTATTACCCCATGAATAAAACGTAGCAATTACCCTATAATAAATCGAACCCTTGTTTCCGAAAAGAGAACACTCAGAAGAATCTGGCATCAATCTAGATGCCCAGCAGATAAAACTAGAGTAAATAACGCAATACAACAACTCAAAAGAGAGATTCAAAAAATTAAAAATGACTGTTAGTGAATATCTAATTGGACTATCAAATGAAAGTAAAACTGATTATTCACTTTGGAAAACTTTTCAGAGACTTAAGAAACCAATCTTGCAGAATTCTCCAATTAGAAGTGCAGATGGGACATATTCAAAAAGTAATACTCAAAAAGCTAATAGATTTGCCGAATATCTTGAAAGGACTTTCTAACCGAATGAGGGTGAAGCCATTCTAGACTGGGAAATATTACCCAGGAAGAAGGTGAAATCAGACCTTATACCCCTTAAGAAATTGTAATGGAAATTAAAAACAAAAACATTAACTCTAAGAAAGCTCCAGGATTTGACTTTATTACTGGCGAAATTCTCAAAAAACTACCTCGTAAAGCAGTCTTACATATCTAATTAATGCATCTTTAAGATTGACATATGTACCTAAGATATGGGAAGTAGCAGAAGTGATAATGAATCCTAAACCTGTAAAACCATCAAATGAAGTTTCTTCTTACAGACCAATCTCGGTATTGCCTGTAATCTCAAAACTGTATGAAAATATACTTCTTAAAGGAATAAAATCAATTATGAAAGGCAAAAACATAAACCAGAACATCAGTTGGGTTTCACAGAATGTCATTCAACTGTAGATCAAGTCCATAGAATACCAGACGTAATTGAAAAATTATTGGAAGAAAGAAAGGTTTGCTCTACTATCTTTCTTGATGTAGCGCTAGCTTTCGACAAAGTGTGGCACGACGGACTTAAATACACATTAAGAAAACTTTTGCCCAGACCATGTACATAATTACTAGAATCATACATGTCAGATAGAGTTTTTAGAATTAAGCAGGAAGATGTTTACTCTGAACTAAAAGAAATAAAGGCTGGTATGGCACAGGGCAGTGTGTTAGGGCCAGTATTTTACCTATATACACCAGCAATATACCTGCTTAGACCATAATTCGACAGCTACTTTTGCCAACGACACTGCTATATTGGCTGTAGGCAAAGATCACGAGGTAGCACTACTAAATCTGCAAACCTCAATTAATAAAATTAACAACTGGACTAAGCAATGGCGAATCAATAATGTATTTGTTATTTTACTGTACACTGAGCACAAGCTTCATAAGAAAAACTGCAAGAATCAAGTATCAAAGTTCGCGATACATGATGATATAATTTAAGTGCTCTCATGTTAGCAAATACTGTGCAGTGGCGGAAGGACATTGCGACGACTTCACACAAGCACTGCATTCAATAACGAACTGCATGCACATTCCTCGAGGCGTTTTATGTACACCGGCATTATGCAATTTATTTAATTGGAGTGCAGTCGCATAAGTGCCAATTTGCTGGTTTCGCGAGCGTTCAAGCAAAAACAATGTCGGGCAGTTGGAATATTTCAGGATCGCGCTATTATTCGATCCGTAGGAGACTTGACTGGGCGATGTATAAATGTTTGTTCTGCGGCGCGGTTCCAACTTTCCTGCGCAAATGTTTTGACAGATCTAAATGTTTTCCTTGCAAATTGTTATAGAAAACGCCCGCGGCCTACCCGTTTCTGGACCCTAAAAATTATCCCTCGTCTCGTTTCCCACCAATGACGTCATTCATGTTGACCTGAAACTGCTGTAATTCGCTCTGTGTTTGGCAGTCGGCCCTACTCGTAAAAATTCATTTGATTCGCATACTCTCTAATTTGCTTATTCTACTTTTATCAGTTAGCAGGCCGTAAACGAGTGCACTTTTCACTTTGCCTCTGATCCTATTACAATTAGGACCCTTGTTTATATATCGAGCTGGACCCGTCTGAAAAACGAAGCCGGTTTATTTGTTCTAGCTTGCGGTGCGAATTCTGGAAAATTTACATAATAATTCGAATGCCACTGCCTCGATGCATTTTGAACTATTTCGCATAATTTGTACAAATTCAACAATAAATCACCATTCCAATTATTTTTTTCACATCTAAAATCTAAATATGTACAGAGCGTTCAAGAAATTGGTCCACCACGTTATATAGATGACACTGTTCAAGATGCAAATCCAATATGTTTTGCAACGTGGCTGAAATATTTCCCCGAATACAAGCAAATAATTTAACAAGATTTTTTCAAATGTCACTATTTGTTATTATTTCGTTGGAACTACAAAATAAGTGGAATTATACTAATATGTGTATTTTCTAAATTAGATATCGAGCTGTATAAGAAATTTTTTACATTGTTTTTCATTTTTAATATAATGACTTTATTCCTTACTTTTGAGATGCTCTGGAGGTGAAACTAAATAATACACACTGACCGCCAATAACTGCACAAAGAAAGTCAAATTAAGAAAGCTATTAATCCTGCTGTAAATAAGATAATAAATCCTAAAGCAGAAGATAAATGTAAATTAGTTTCAAGGTTAAATGTTGAATATTGAAGAAAATTATTATTTTTAATGTCATAAGTGTATGAATGATTAAAAACTACAAAATACCAAACATATGTTCCATATCCCATTCATTACACTACACCATGATATTTTGAAATTTATTCTATATCTCTAGATATCTAGATAAGTCTATATCTCTATGATACTATATAATTATGTATGTAAAAAGTTTAAAAACTTATTCCATAAATAGTATTATGTATTATGTACTCATATAGTAAGTATTATGAGTTTCTAAAATTAAGTAGAAACTGAAAGAAGATCCTACATTTTGGTATATTTCTCATATTAAGGTTAATTTTCAGCGAAAAGTCGTACTTCCTTAATAAAATGGTCATCTTCCGGCAAAATTGTCAAATATTAAGA
Source organism: Othius punctulatus (assembly GCA_951805005.1). Classification (NCBI taxonomy): domain Eukaryota; kingdom Metazoa; phylum Arthropoda; class Insecta; order Coleoptera; family Staphylinidae; genus Othius; species Othius punctulatus. The sequence continues at coordinate 37,016,393 of OX638141.1, forward strand.
GCGCCAGAAATCCCTATTGAATATCGACGATAATAATTATTTATTCCCATATTAAACATTCTAATGTGTTCGTGTATTTTATAAAAAAATCATAATATTTTATGAAAATTGGATATGTGTGAATTGTTTTTTTAAATGTTTTATGGAATTTTATGGAACCTATTAAGATTCTAAACTATATTAAAATGTCATGTTTTTTCATAAATATTTTATTAAGTTTTATAGTTTTTGTGTAAAAATTTTATTGATTTTTATTAAGTTTATGATATTTTATAACATTTTATAGAGAATTAAAAGAAGATCGTAGATACATTTTATGATTTTTAATTAAATTTTTGATATTTTATAACATTTTATGTATGAAATATTTAAAAAGATACCTTTAGTCCATATACAGCGTGTTAATTATGAAAGTAGACAAATTTAAAGGGGTTATTCCTTGATCAATTCTAATTCAAAAAGATCATACAAATATGGAGTCTCAACGGCTTTGTTTTCAAAATACAGTTTAAAGAAGTTCTGAAAATAATATTATTTAATAACAGACAATCCTACAATGCTTAATGTGGAAGATTTTAGATATCGCATATAAGAGTCATGGTGAGTCGCCAGTCGATTGTCATTTTCAACAGTTGCAGATGAGTCGATGAGGTTTGTTTAATTATTTCCATAGCCCTCCATAGTAGGGTATTCAAGTTCTGTAGCTATTGTAAGATTGTTTCTTATTAAACAATATTTTTTTTAAACTTCTTAAACTTTCTTTTGAAAACGAAGCTGCTGAGACTCCATGTTTATATGATTTTTTTATATTAGAATTGATCAAGGAATCGCCCGTTTAAGTTTTTCTACGTTCTTAATTAAAACCCTGTATATTATGCACGTTTCTAAATTTTTTTAGAAATTTAATGTAGACCCTAAAATTGATTAGTATTATTTCATGTATTTTACAGACACTTCAAGGCAATCTAACAAAATTTTAGAGAATGTGAATTGTTTTTTGTTAATACTTTATGAAATTAGAAATTGTATAGTAGTTTATAAAAATTATATATATCTTGATTAATTTTCTAATGTTTAATAAAATTTTGTAAAATTTTAAAGAAGATTCTAAATTTTACTGTAATTTCGTGTATTTTGTAGAAGTTTTATGAAAATTGCACCGGTTTTGATTATTTTTTGATATTTCATGAAATATTGTAAAAATTGAAAGACTATTCTAAGCCTACTCTAATTGAATGTTTTTTTTTCATGTATGTATGAGATTTTCATAGATTTTAATTGTTTTCATTAATACTTTACGAAATTATAAAAAATATTGGAATAAGATTCCAAACTTTAATGAATTTTCATGTTTTTTATGGAATTTGTATAGTGCTTTGTTAACAATGTATAGATTTTGATTGGTTTTGCAGTTTCATAAAAATTGTATAGGTTTTGATTAATTTTCTGATATTTTATGAAATGGTACTAAGAAATTGAAACACGATTCTAAATCTATTCTAATTTAATGTATTTTATCATGTATATATGGAATTTTGATAGATTTTAATTGTTTATATAATTTACGAAATTATATAGAATATTGGAATAATACTCCAAACTTATATGAAATTTCATGTTTTTTTATGGAATTTGTATAGTGTTTTGTAAAAAATGTATAGATTTTGACTGATTCTGAAATTTTGTGTAAATTTGGAAAAATACTATTCTTTATATTTCTGTCATTTAATGTATTTTATAGAAATATGATATAGTATATATGATGTGTATATGATATGGTATAGAATACATTTATTTATTGATTTTAAAGATTTTTTTTAAGATTTTATGAAAACATAATAGATAGACATAGAAGATTGTAATAAAATTCTAAACTTTCAAGTTTTTTTATAGAAATTGTATAGTGTTATATGAAACTTTGTAAAGATTTCGATTGATTTTCTGATTTTCTTTGAAATTTTGTAGAAAATTGAAGGGACATTCCAAAGTTTACTGACATTATATATATTTGATAGAAATTTGACTGTATTTTATGTAAATTTCATAGGTTTTGATTAATTTTCATAAAATTCTATAGAAGATTGTAATAAGATTCCAGACATTATTAAAATTTCATGTTTTTATACCGTGTGTGTGAGATAATTGGTTAACATAGAAATTCACAACATTACACAAGTCATACAATTAATAACTTAATTACAGAATAAAAAAGAAATAAAATACAATACAATGCATAAAACATCATCAAGGACATCGCAAGCACATCACGGACCACAACTAGATAATATCTACATGGAAAATATCCCTGAATCCCTGAATCCCTTTATGTTTATAACACATTAATAGATTGTGTCAGTGATACATAGTTACAAACATTCCCACGTTGGACATATTTTCTAAAATACTGAAAGCCAGCCACCTGAAAGTATTCCGCAATATTGTCCAGTATACTATGGAAATATTTTCAAAAACACTGCAAAGTCAGCTATTCGGGTAAAAATATTTTTGCAAGCCATTTTTCTGGAAAATTGTTCAGTAAATACTTTTGAAATATTTTTAAAAAACACTGATTCACGAGGAAAATTTTTGCAAAACAATGTAAAGTTTCTTGTAATTGTTCAGTATACGACAGTATACGTATTCGTACATTAAAAATGTTTTCGAGAACACAGCTATTCAGAAGAAAAGGAAAGATTTTCGAAAGACCCCCAAAATTGCTTGATATTTTTTCTGGAAAATTGTTCAGTACACGGTGGACATATTTTCGAAAACACTGAAAACTCACCTATTCTGGTGAACATATTTTTGCCACTGACGAGACACTTTTTTGTATTATTCTGGAAAATTGTTCTGTACATACGGAAAATATTTTTAATGGCAGATAATGTAAGTTTCATAATTGGCTTCCTATCTGCTTACGCATTCCAGAATCCAGTAACGGCTCATATAGGAGATATCTATAATACCACTACAATGACCAGCTCTCATGCATTGTCGTGTGTTTGACCGCACAACATTAAATCGATCGCTATAACATTAATTAATTAATTTCTCAATTAGTTACATGTTCAACTTGGAGGCTTCGAGGAGTCGAATGACTCCAAGGTTTACGTATTTGCTGCGAATTTAAACTGGAAGAATCTCCAATTATATTTCGATTAATTTTTGTCGATATCTTACATAAGTACCTACTGCTAAGGCATGTTTATGCCTGCTGCAATTAATATAGTCATTTAAGCTTACCGGCAATGTATAATACCTGAAAATAAATACAACAGACGTTACTTTCTTCAAAGTAAAATATATAAGTTATCTCGTTGTGGGTTTGTCTTATAAAATTACTAAAAAGTTTCAGGATATTCAAAATAATTCCACAGTCTTACATCTATATATCTCCCCGCAATAATAAACATTTCGACGTCCTCCATATCCCGGCCACTCAATTTTAGATGCTCGCTCGTATTATATTACGTTTTGGGAGTTTAAAGTTGCTAGGCAACAGCATGCACGTGTACCTTGCCACAGGTAATCTTACATAAAAGTGTGCCAGCGCACGTAACTTACGTATACACACAGTCGCCTTCTCAATCAATAATTGCGGGGAAATTGTTTTGCAAATTCTCGTCTGAGTGAGCCAATAATTTTTCCCAATAATTTGCTTTGAGGTGCCAATAAGTTTTATTGGCATGCACCGCGACATGGACCATTACTGTTTTCACTACGCCACCCAGAGGCGTTGTAAAACCTCATACTGACTGGTTTATGATCATTAACTACTGAAATATGTTACTACCAGAAAATTGTTGTTAAAACTGAAGTGCTGACCTAAATTACGCACAAATGTTAGAGACCTACGTATGAAAACTAATTGAGACGACAAAATTCGGATGGTAGAAATATGCACATTTTGATATGAATAATATTATATTTTCAGATAATTAAAACTAAATATTCTTCATTTTTTATTATTTTCAAATTAAACGTAGTTTTGTATAATCATTTTCTTGTTTTAAATATTCTCATTTTTCCTAGTCATATATTTTCTCGTTTCACAAAAGTATATAATTAATCTCACACAATAACCTGAAGCGGGTTTAGAATCACCATGTACAAAGTATTTCATGTGTGGTTTGTTATATGTGTAATAAAATAATTCAACTAAAGTGTTGCCGAGAATCATTTATACGGTCCGTTCTATATGCAGATTTATGTTGAAATATTTGATTATGGCTGAAGTAAATTTTAACCGGATATTCTACACATTTATGTCATTCGTTGAGTTAAAAGGTTAAAACAAAATTATGCCTGAAGAGCTGTCATAATTGGCCCAATTACTCGACGCAATAAATTGCTACATAAATCCTGAGAAAACCTGATAAATTTCTTACCTCCACAGTAAGTTCAACAGCTCGGGAGTTGTCTCGACTTTAATATTAATATTTACTTAATTTATAATTTATTTGGGGGAGATTTATATAGCTCTCTGTCGTACAGTACAGTTTGAGTTTTCAATTAGCATTTCACCGAGCCTTGAATTATTTAATGCTCAGTATTCCTTAATTTCATTCGTAACTGTGCTGAAATATTTATTCTTACATAAAACCGGCACGAAATTATTTCGTTGTAATTATTAACTAAAAACCGTATAATGTTTTATGAGAGTAGTTTGCGGAGAGTTTCAAGTAGTCGCGATCAATTATGCGTATTTTATCGAATCTAAGAGTCTGAATAATTGTACGTTATACACGAATTATTTCTATAATAAAAATTGGACTGTTTTGTGAAGAATTAATAGTCAATGCACATAATAATTCATGCAAATTTAAGCAGAATATTATATAATTTTGATGAAAAAAACACGCCATTCGTAGGTGTAGAATAATTTATAGCGAAGATTAAAAGTAGTGACAGCATCCACTGGCTCTTATTTAAAGCAACTTATTTATTTAATACTAGCGCATAGAAATTAAGTTTTCATATTGTCATATCAAACAAGAAGCTTTTTGGTAATTAGACATAGCAGCTGAAATATGTCGTTCAGGTTTTAAATAATACTAATTTCACTACAAGGGATTAACAAACAACGCAGACGTGCGTGAAGAAAACAAATTATGGTGATATTGATGATGGCTATTAAGGAGTAATTGTCTAGTCAACCAGAACCCGCATAACGTTGCAGAGCTACGGAATGATTATAACGATGATTATGATTTTACAAATAGTACTTTATGAATTGTTTTTCTACCCCTACACTTTAATTGATATATTAAACATTCATTACCTGTACGTAAATGATAGTCATTTAGATACAAATTTTTCATTAAGATACAAGTTTATCTTAAAACGTCATTAAAACGTCACGGGTTATGGAAATTCACTGCAGTAACCGAAAATTACATTGATGAATCAATTCAAAATAAATTAAACATAGGCAATCAAACTTTGAATTCGATTGAATACAACCAAACCAACAATTCAATAAATATTGCAGCTCCATCAGCATCAACATTGCCATCGATATTCACCAATATTGCACTGGCGCAACTATATTTTCATAGCTGTACTATTCAGAATAGAATTATACAACAAAAAATTATTTTAAAATTTTGTTGTATTTCAATATAATATTATATAAGTTTAATGAATTTAGACAATTGCCATTTTAATTTTTATGCTATGTCGTAGAAAACATATTGTTAAATATATTAAAATTATTGTGTTGTATATTTACTTTTAATAAATTTTGACAATTGCCACTTTTCATGCTTTGTCGTAGAAAAAGATGTATGCAACTCGCATTTAATGCTTATTAAATGTATGTTGCATAATATACTAGTATTACTTTAGAATGTTCTGAAAATTGATCAAAACCCAGAAAATACTACATTTTTTCAATTAGAGAAACATAGTTCTATGAAATCTCCTTAAAAAAATGTTTTTATGTTAAGTTTTTTTCAGTTTTTTTTGAATTTTTCAGAGTTGAATTAGAACTCTTAAGATATTTAAAAAAATAAATACCGAAAATTGCACAAATTGCTGTTAAATATTGCTCAAACATTTTCATAGTATTCGCATACAATTTGTTTGTTTATTAAACGACGTCCGATTTCTGTTGCTATATGTAATTACCGTCACCGAGAACTAATCAACATCATTAATACAACACTGTAGTGATCTTATTATCATCATATTATCATCTTAACTTTATAGGTACGTGTAATTAATCCAGGATTTCGTGGGAATCACGTTTCTGTACTGCTACGTTTGCTGCGTGTGAATTAGCTGCCCTCAAAGTTCGTTTCAAAGGACTATCCCGTTTAATTACGTGCAGAGGGTCATCAAAGATGACCCGAGTATCTTGAGGGTTGTCCTCGATCCGTGTGTAATTACTTTAATGGGGTGATTCATGTAAATTGGCCCCTGTACACTGCAGTGCATTTGGTGCTTTGATGCATTCGTGAAACTGAATAATTTTTCTTTACTAGAAGTTGCCAAGTAATACTTGCTTTTATAAAAAGTTTTATTAGAAGATGACTTTTAGTTATATGTGCTTTAGTAAGAGTTGCACGGCGAAGGTGAGCCAAATATTTGCTTTTATTAAGTAGATTCATTTAAAGGTGCTACTTGAAGGTTGTTTTTAGTGATTTTTGTAGCAGTTAAAGTTTTCAGTTATAAATTAAAAGGACATAAGTGGAAAGTAAGTATAAAGTAACCCAAGAAGCAATATTGGATTTATGAGGCAAATACTTGATGAAACTCCATAATAGAATTGGCAAAAAACGAGTGTTAAACAACCTAATATCTTATTTAACAATTCCAAAAAGCAATGTTTGCTAATCATTACATTATAGTAATTTCCTTACTTCGAATTTATTACCATATTTATCCTGGATTAATGATGAATTCAATCCAAAGATAATATATTTTCTACAAACAATATTATAATACAGTTTTAATTGTCTATAGATATTTATAAAAGTAGGTACTCATACTTATTAAAAATAATTAATATCAAATTGTGGCAACTTAAAAAAAAAATTATTTTTAGTTAAGAGTAAGAGTCGAGTTAAAAGTTAAGTTATTTTATATTTCAACACTAAATGTTTGTATTAGTTACGAGCAGTACTAGTAATACAAGTAATCTTCTTCATTTAGCCATTATATTGGCTATCATTATTTGGTTAACCGATCTAAACGAAGATTTCATCTTACTGAAACTTAGGCACAAACTCTTCAGCCATTTATTCTTCCATTTGCCAAATGATTACATTGTGCACAGAAATATTGCTTCTTTGGTAAATATGTTATATCATTCTGAAACAAAAAGCATAATTTATACATTGTGTGCAGAATGATTGCTTCATCAGTGAATGTATTATAACATTTTGACACAGAAAGCATAATTTAACCATCAAAGTAAATTTCCGTATTATAAAATTTAAAAGAATCTAAACAGTTTTTTTACACATGAAGAGTGGCATGAGTTTTTTTGAGAAAACAATAAGCAGTTTTGACTTTTATTGAAATATTTTCAGAATTATTGATACAAACAATACTATAAAAGTACACTTCCGATTGTTAAATATTTTTTTTCTTTTGTAAGTCGAATTAGTAGTATTTTTTTTTTAGTCAAAAACTAGTTGTTTATTCTTAGGTTATAAAATGTCATCTATTGGTAAATTGATATTTTGATGTCAACAATATGTTCGAAAAAACTATATTTGATATCAACTTTTTTTTTTATTTTAAGAAGCAAAACAGTGTTTAAGTAATATATATATATATATATATATATATATATACATATATAGATATATATGTATATATATATATATATATACATATATATATATATATATATATATATATATATATATATATTTTTTTTCATTCTTAGGCTTTCAAAATTGCACTGATCGATAGTTTCTTGTAAAAATTATAATCGTAAAAATAATACCAACATGAAAATTTGAATTTGTTTCGAGTCGAAATATTTTTTTAGTATAATAAAATTTAATGTCGATTACCAAATAAAGATTGTATTATTACTGCTATTATTTGTTTATTCTCAGACTTTAAAATTTGCTCTAGTTGCTGAAGAATTGAAAATCGGGATTTTTCATACTAATGCCACCTTTATTTTTAGTTTTATTCAATGTATAACTTATGGTCGAATAAGCGATATTTATAAAATATTAACATTGCCATTTTCTTGTAAGAGTCAATATAGTTTATTAGTCTAATATTTATTTTCGGGCTTGCAATTTGCTCCAACTGTTGAGGAATAGAAATATGGAAATTTTTATTTTTAGTTTTTAATATGTTCATGTAAAACTTATGGTCGAAAAAACGATATTTACAAAATATTAACATTCTACCTTTTTCTTCTAAGAGTTGAAATAGTTTATTAGTCAAAATATTAAATTTCGGGCTTGAAATTTGCTCCAACTGCCGAAGAATAGAAACATTGAAATTTTATATATTATTTTAAAGTATTTCGAGATTTGCTTGTATACATTGTGGTCAGTAAATATTTGTTATTATACTCTCCTACTCTATTTTGCAGTCGAAACAATTTTTTTGAACATAATTTTTTAGTTACTTAAAAGATTTTTGTACGATTCTGCTGCATGTTTTTGTATGTTCGAAATTTAAATCATCATTTTGAACAAATTAAAATTATGATCAAATAAACGATACTTTATATGAATATAATTTTTATTTGTCTAATTGTGAGAGTCGAAATAATTTTTTAGTAAAATATTTTTTGTTCATTCCCAGGCTTAAATATGCTTTATTTTATATTTTCATGTAAGAATATGAACGACTAAACAATATTTTTTTGAATGTAATTGTTAAAATTTGAACTTATTTTTTGTTGTATGAGTGACTCGAACGATTTACACCACTCACCTAGCGGCTTGCTATGTAAACGTCGTTCTTGTGATAAATATCCATCATTACACGCTCGTTGTATGATATATGCGATTAAGTAATAGTATATTATACACCAAGGTTGTGATGTATACTATTATAGCCGAGGTCTGTTATATCGCGAAACGCGTAGCGCCGAGTGATACATAACCCGAGACCCGAGTATTCACAACTGTGGTGTATATACTATTTTTTGCACTACTAGAACAATTACAATCATTTAAAATTAAATATTAAAATGCAACAAACAGCTGTCATCACATCGATCCTCTCCGGTCTGGGGTCCAGGTCCGGTTTGGATCGGCCCAAATTGAAAGGGAGCTTGTCAGTCGAGAAGGCGGCCGAGAGACAGTTGCGTATGCGGTTGTCGGCTGTTGGGATTTGGTTGTCCCAAACTATGAAGCACCTGTGCTTAGCTGCGTAGCCTCGGACGAACATATACTTTTTTTTACCTTGGTAAAAACAGAACAACTTGTTAACCACTAATCATAAAAATCAACTTCACAGTGCTTTGATACATGACATAATGCTGTCATGACTTGTTATTTGACTGGTAGTGCAAAATATATTATTTGTTCAGTCTCAGGTTAGATGAATATTATGATGAAAAATTGAGATTTTACATACTAAAACCATTTTTGATATTTCATATTACAAATTATGGTTGAACAAACTTTTTTTTTTGTAAATATTAAAATTTTACTCCTTTCTTCTATGCGTCGAAATAGTTATAAGTAAAGTATTAATTTTCAGGCTTCAAATTTTTTCCAATTGCAGAAGTGAAGAAAAATTTAAATATTGTACATTCATTTTAAATTATCGTGCAAAATGTTGATGTTTTTCGAGATTTATTAGTATAAATTGTAATATACGTATACACGTAATAGTATACTCGCATTTCATTACGAGTTTGGAAATAAGGACTTTTACGTGCGAGCGTGACAAATTTGCATCTGAGGTGAAGCCCAACATGGGAAGTCATGCAAGTCGGGAAAAGTTTTCGTTGCGCTGTTCTGAAAATGCCACAATTACGTAATTGTAACAATGATGATAAAAACAAAGTGTTTTCAGATCTTTCAGAAGTATGTATAATAAAAACAATGTTTTACATTTTCTTGCACCTTTTTGCTTGTACTTAGCCGAAATCATTTTTAGAAGTAAATAATGTTTCCTAAGAGTTACTCAGACTTATCTATATTAAATCTTATCATTTGTACGCGGAAACACTCCATATGGGGTCGATAGCCAATAAAGATTATTTAGACTGGGTGTCGAAGATAAGGATTAACAGCATGGATATTTCGGTAACCGTAAAAGTTACAATGGGTGTTAAATTACAAAAAAAGTTGCGTAGTCTAGTGATCTGTAATATTCTTTTGAGTAAAACCAAAAATTTCCCATTATTTCCAGAGATTTTCGACAATATCCGAAATCTTGCGATTTCGTTTTATTTTTGTTTGAAGCTATTTGAAAAGGTATAAGAAAACCAAAAGCACTTTCTCATTGCCATATTCTTAGCTCTGCAAGACTGCTTATACAAATTTTCATTACAACGTTTCGTTTCGAAGAAACCATTATCAACTTTAAATTTTTATATGACCTGTAAAAAATGTACACTCTGCATTAGATAGCATTTCCTATTACGAATTCAACTATTTATATCACAGTATGGATTATAAGGTTTTTATTCAGAAAATGGCATGTTAATACATTTCGAACCTTTTCTTGTAGTAGGCGCTGAAATGAAGACAACGAAGAAAACAAAATTATCTAATTTTAACCCAAAATAGGTATCAAAATAGTAACTAAAAATAATTTACCAAGAATACTTACATTGAAACATTATAGTTATTTATAACTACACTTATTATTTTTTTACTGTGATATGAGAATTGTTCTGTTCATTTAATGACGACGAAGACAACAATTATTACTTAATTTTAACCTAGATTACGTATCAAAATAGTAACTAAAAACAATTTCGCACGAATAGTCCTTAAATATAGAAACATTATAGTTATTCAGAACAACACTTATAAATTTTTTACTGTGGTATTATGAAAATTGTTCTGTTCATTTAATTATCTTAAAATCATTAAATTATGTGATGAACTTTGTCTTCATCGCTCATTTCAATGCCTACTACACCAAAATGTTCGAAATTTATTAACAAGCTTTTTTCTGAATAAAAACATGAGAAATCATAATGTGATATAAATCGTTGAATTGTATCGTCTTTGTAACTTTTGCGGTTTCCGAGATCCCTATGCTGTTGATCGTTATCATGGACACCCTATATACATACAGGGTGTCCCACCTATCTTCGCTTGGACCATTGCTGCTAGACTAATGACAATTGAGGAAAAAAACTGATTGGAAGTTATTGAACACTTGATGTGCTACGTTTTAAAATTATTTTCGATTGTACAGAGTGTGCCATAAATACGGGACACAACATTTCATCTCTTTGTTTAAGAGGATCACCCTGTATATTCTTTTATTTTTAGAATCTGCTTCATGTGGGCTTCAGAAATCATTTTTATTTTCAAGTATTAGATCCAACGTTACCAAGTAATTCATATTTTAATCAAATTTATCGAAAATCTATGGACGATGAAAAAAATTCAGCAAAACCTTATTATAAGAGATCAATACAAGAATTTGGGTATGCAAGTACCCAAGCAATGTGCCAAAACATACACAATATTTGAAGTCACGTAGAATTCACAGGGTGGTCTGAAACATCGATCGAATTTTTCTATTTTTAAATGGCTTCAAAATGTCCAATTGCTGAACAATAGAAAAGTATATTAAATGCATAAAATCTCGTACTAAAATTTATGAGTTCTTCAAGATTTGCAAGTAAAAAGTGTGTTAGGTTGAACCATGCATTTTGCATTTATATTAAAATATTTTTTTTACGACTATGAAATAATTTGCATAATACAAAATCATATTTTCATTCTTAGGCTTCGGGTACGATACAAGCGGTGAGCGGCTGCGAATATTAATTCTAGGAGCAGCGGCGAGCGGCAAGTGTCAAGCGTCAAGTTTTCTCAGCACGCCGCAATCAAATCGTGAAAAAAACGTTCGTTTTGTCGTTCATTTTGTCGCCGCAACTGTTCACCGCTCGTATTGTACGCGAGGCCTTAAGTCTTGAGCGTCTTTTAAGCGAATAGGTTCAAATGCTGAAGAATAGAAAAATCGAGTTTTTTATGTTGATATTGATATTGATATTTTTTTTACTATTTTTTTATAAATAGATTCTTTATAATAGAATCATAATAGAATATGATCTTTGTACATTTGTTAAAAATGAACGAATACATGCCCAACAGTACCTACTGCCCAAAATCGAGTATACACCTACACTGCCCAAAATCAAGTAGATGATTTACTAGAGTTTCAAATTGAATATCATAATATTTTTTTTTATTCCTGATGATATTTAATATTGTCCTTGATTTGTTTATTTTTGTAAGTTTTGTGTAGTGGTTGTGAATAATTTATCTATCATACTAAACAAAATATTGAGCATAAATTATTACTTACTAAACTTTTCAAGTTGTAGTTCGATGTTACAATATGGACGAAATTATAGATAACATCATTTTATTCTTTGTTTCCTGTAAAATTAGTAATAACCGCATCCATGTCACCTTGAACTTCACCATGTGGCGACCTTGGACTTATAGATGTATGTGCTCAATTACCCCTACAACAATAAAATGTGTTCGTCTGCTTAGGCAACTTACCTTCTAGAATGTTCCCGCAAGTAATGGAAAGTCGATACAGGCGGTAATATTTTGTGGAACCTTTAATTAGGTAATTGTTCAATTTTATTGTTGTATCGGCGTGTTTGTTTACGGCGCCAAGTGACGCGCATCGAATTTTCTAATTTTCCGGAGTTTCCCATTCGCGTCCATCCGGGAGGCTCCGCGGTGCGCGGGCGCCGGAGGCGCACGGAGGATTATCAATACGTTTTGACCTACCCCAGGTTATACGGTCACCGAGCTGATCGTACCGCACGAAAATTAAACCTTAATCCAATTGTGATCTAGATCCGATAGTGATATTCTACTGTGATCCGCGAATCTGTTGAAACCCGTTACCGTTGTTGTTAAATCGTGTCGTTTACATATCGCCCGTCGTTGTTGTTTGCTCAGTACAAAGTCCCACAGAGGACCACAGAACAGGCCTAGGGCCTCAATCTTCAATCCCTTAACAGTACAATAATATTAGTTATAATTGGGAGACGTAACAGGCTCGTCATGGGCTGGGTCAGTCTGCGAACGCATTTGGTAAGTTTCGCTCGTCATAACCTCAAAAACTGAAATATGACTTTCGCCTGCATAACCCCTTAACCCCAATCCAAAACATATTCCCGAAAATTACCACAACCAACACACATGCCCAAAAAAACCATGAATTGAAATGATATTTTAAAACTAACTCATAATTTTTACAATAACAAATTAAAAAGAAAACGTTTAAAAACTTATTGTGTGTAAGTGTTTTCTGATTACAATTTAATTGCGTTGATCAAATATTAACCGGCGCAACAATCGATATAATCAAACTTCAAAGCAATAATTAACCACGCAATATTTAGTTATCGCACCTGTAAACGACGAGCGCTCGTGTACATGTGTAATTGAAAAATTATTATTTCATGCCGGGGGAGTCGGCCGGGTGCCGTTACATTTGCAATTCATGAGCGGCGGGTTCATTTCCCGTGGACCGTCTTCCCGCTGAATGAAAATCCCCGGCGAAAACTCTCCAATTTCCACTCGGCTCGCTCGAATTGTTTTATAAATACACGCGCAATCGATATCGGGTTGCCGTTTTGGTGGTTAACTCGGCGTTTATTCGAATAGATCGGGCGATATGAGTGGCAACTTTGCCGGTGCAGTTGCCGTCGAATGACGCAAATGCTGGAAAAAAGGATATAATGGGTGTAATGTTTGTTGGTTTCGCCCATTTTATCGACGATTCCGTGGGGATATCAATCACGGTCTGTTCGGGGAAATTACTGTGTAATTTCTTAACTTGAAAATACCGGTTTTATTCATTGATTTAGTTTAAATGTACACAATATCATGAATCAAATTTAATTTACTTTTATTAACTGTCTTCAAAGGAAACATTTTAATTATGTATGGACATTTTTTGGCTAACATCAAAGAGCTTTCCATCAAAAATGGACTGAAACTGGCGATGCCGTGTACGTTAACTACGTACATGAATGTACAAGAGATGCATATTTATTAAAAGCAAAACTGCTTTGAATTATCTGGAAAGTACTTTTTTTTTAAATTATAATTGTATAATATAACATAACGGCGGAAGACCCCATGGGGTCGATAGCCCAATGAAGATTGTTTTTTTATATAACATAACACATAACATAACATATACAGTGTCCGCCAGTAAGTTGGACATCTATGTCCAACATAATAAAATATTTTATCATTAACTGCTCAGAAAATGTTATTGTTTCAAATAGTTTCTGCATTATTTCAAACACAATTAATAACCATCGACATAAAATTATCTGATTGTGTATACGAGGTATAACTAAAAATATCAAATCGGTTTAAGAGTAAAGTACCCTTGTTTTTTAAGATATATGCAAATATTATTTGGAAAAGTAATTTAAAACTGACAGAAGGTTCTAAATACCAAATTTGAACCAACTAGAACAAACATATTTTCTTTTGCCTTTTCAGGTATAAAGGTGGGTTTGTCATCTGCAAAGTCGGTTTAACCTATTATAATCAATAATTAAATCAGCTTACTATTTGGAGGTTGTCAAAATAATTTGACTGATATTGTCAAATATTGATGTGATATTGAATGTAAACCGTTATTAATCTTTTATAAACTATAATTTTTTCTTAAAGTTCATTTATTAATTTAAAATGGCTCCAGTTCAGAGTTTACAAGAAATTTTATAACATAATAAAATAATATAAATATTCAGGTGATTTGATTATCGATTATATTATGTTGAACATACAATGACAATGACATGGCAGAGCCCATTTTTGTAGCAGAAAATGCAAAAAAAAAAGTTTGCCATGGGTAGTTCTAATTTTGTATTTATAACCACCTGTTAGTTCTAACTAACTTTTACAAATAATATTTTCACATATCTTAAAAAACAAGAGTAGTTTACACTTAAGTCGTTTTACTGTTTTGATTTTTATCTCGTATACGCAAGCAGATAATAGAGAATCTTTTTTAACTAATAAAATTTACTGAGAAGATCATAATAAAACAATTTTCCATAACTGTCCTACTTTCTGGCGGACACTGTATAAATAATATCTATTTTGCTACATTTTTTTTAGTGAACAGTGTTTTGTTCATACCGAAACACGTGTTGACAATATCCTTTCTGAAGTACATTCAATCAATTATTACCATTTTAAGAATACCAAGTTTAAGCGTACAATATACAGGGTGAGTGGTTTTTCATTTTATGCATTGGGATCTCGGAAACCATAAGACATAGAAGTTCGGTTAAATGAGGAAATAGTTGTGGCTTTAAGAGCTTATCCAAGATATGTTTTAGTTTTTTGAAAAACGACAAATAACAGTTTGCCATCACTTTGCAGAAAACAAAAACCTGTTTAACATTACTTTTCACGAATCAAAAACTGTTTCTCGTAACTTCTCAGTAAACAAAATACTGTTTGTCGTAACTTTTCAGAAAGCAAAAACCTGTTTAACATAGACATAGATATTCGGTTAAATGAGAAAATAGTTGTGATTTTAAGAGCTTATGCAAGATATGTTTTAGTTTCTTGAAAAACGATAATTAACAGTTTGCCATCACTTAGCAGAAAACAAAAACCTGTTTAACATAACTTTTCACGAATCAACTCGTTTCTCGTAACTTCTCAGTAAACAAAATACTGTTTGTTGTAACTTTTCGGGAAACAAAAAAAAATGTCTGTCGTAACTTTTCAGGACACATAAAATAAATCACATTTCACCCACTTTAGAATGGTCGTTCATAGTCCTATAGATTTTCAGATATTTATTTTTTGTAAAATACAGGGCGAGTTTTTTTTCTTCTTCATTTTAAGAATTGGAATCTCGGAAACCATATGACATAGAGATTCGGTTAAATGAGAACAGAGTTATTGTTTTAAGATTATGAGATATGCTTTAAAAAGACCACCGATTTTCAGTTATAAAAGAAACTTTATTTGTTTTAAATGGCAGTTATAGGCTTTGACATTGTTAAAAAGGAGATATTTTTCTCTTTATAGCGATGCAAGGTTTGCTATACTTACTTTCATAATTAACTTTATGACAATTATTACTTACTTTGACAAATAAACGCGATATAGGACTATTTGTATTGTAGAGAGTAGCAAAAACAGAGTTTGCCATGGAAAAAAATGTTTTTTTTCCTGCCACTGTGCGAATTTTATTAATTTTTCTATTCCAATTACACTAAATTCTATTCAAATTATACTACGAAAATTCCTGCATCTCATTTATTTATGAAAGTGAGTATAGCAAACCTTATATCGTTATAAAGAGAAAAAAATGTACTTTTTAAAAATGTCAAAAGCCAGCTGTGACTGCCATTTAAAAATAAAGTTTATATTAATACTCAAAAGCTATGTTTTATTTTCAAAAAACAAAAGCATATTCATAAGCTCTTAAAACGACAACTCTTTCCTCATTTAACCGAATTATGGTATTTTATGGTTTCTGAGATCCCAATGCTCAAAATGAAAAACTCACCCTGTAGATGTGACATTTTTTATGTGCACAAATAAGTCAAAATATTCAAGAAGAAAATAATATTTAACCAAATCCAGATATAAAATAGTTTTAAAAAAATCACCTACCAGACACTATAACAAAAAAGTGAGTGTAGTCAAAAAAACTGCTTCTCAAGTTTTGAAACTTATTGAGTCTATAATTGCCATTTTGTTTAAGAATGATATATGGATGTGACATTTGTTTTGATTATAAACTTATTAAGTGAAAAAAAAAGTGCAAGATATTTATATAAAATTTTGTATCAAAGATTTTTTTTAACAAATTCTGGATATGAAAAGGTTTTGGAAAATAATTAAATACGTCCACTTAGCCTATTGTAGTCAGTTTGTTAATGGTGTCATTTGTGTATGTAATATTTTTGTGTACTAATCAAGTCAACAATAATGCAATGTATGTCAAAAATGATCAAGAAAAAAAAATTGTATAATCAAGATTTTTTAACCAAATCTAGATATAAAATGGTTTTGGAAAAAAATGGATTTTTTGTGGATGCGATAAGAGAAATAAATGACGCGATAATTGATTAAAAGTTTGAAAGCAATATTCGTTTAACAAAACCGAGATTTGGGAAATCTCCAAATTTCGGTTGGAAGACCGAAATTTCAACTGATAGTTGAAAGATTCGGTCTTCCAAAAAGATAATAATGGTTCCTTATTAGCAATTTTTAAGCTGTGCGGATGTATAAATATTCAGCCTAGATTGATATACAGGGTGGTCCACCTATCCTCGCTCGGACCATTGCTGCTTGACTAATGAAAATTGAGGAAAACATCTGATTGGAAGTTATTGGGCACTTGATGTGCTACTTTTTATAATTATTATAGTGTAAACTCTGTAGACTAGAAAATAATTTTAGAAAGCAGCACATTAAGTATCCAATAACTTCCAATAAGATGTTTTCCTCAATTTTCATTAGTCTAGCAGCAATGGTCCGAGCGAAGGTAGGTGGGCCACCCTGTATGTACAACTAAATATACATCGAATATAAAAGAGTATTCTAAAGTCCACAGGCCGCACTTAAGTAATTAATGTGTAGATAGTATGAGAAATTCAATAGAAAACTTTTCTTTTCCCCCTTGCAAGTCCCATTCCTGTCTGCCGAATCTAAAGTCAATTGAAAGCAAATCACACTGGCGGAAACTTCTCGGATAAAGTAAATAGAATTTGGCATACAATGTGTACGAGTGACGGGAACGCAGGTCGCCTTTAACTAACCAAGTTTTATCCATCAAAAGTTCTCATGACTTTAAAGCGATGCCCAAAGCGAAAAACGGAGCAACGCATGTATTATATTATTTATTCTTTGTTTTTGACAAGTTGAGATTACTTAAAAGCTGTTTAAGCAAAAAAAATATGCGAGATATGTATAGAAACATTGCATATTTATTTTCAATGAAAAAAAAAACATTAACAATATCGTGGGCATACAATAAAAAGTGGCCAAATCAAAATTTGACAAATATGACTTGAAATAAACAGGTACCATAAAAGGTAATTTTACTTATCAGGAAAAAAAATCTATGATGTATCATGGTTCATTACAATGTTAAGACACATTGTTTTGCAAACACAATAAACATTAAAATCTATTTTTATCATTAAGTGTTAAATTTTAAAATGTATTTATCTCGAAACTGCCTTTTTGACTTTGTCACTTTTTCATGTAAACTATATGCTAAAGTTTGGGCTGCAAATCTGTCCGGTTTTCTTATACTCCTTAATAGTACGATAGACCGTAGATTTTGCTACACCTAAAAATTAAGCATTTTATTTATTATTTGATTCATATTCTTAAGCTATGTGACATCTTACCTACTGCACCTACTATGTGTGATACAATATCAGTCATTTTCTTATCTGGAACATCTAGTTAAATTTATGTTTGCGTTTCTAATAAAGGTCAGATTTGATTTATAAAAATGAAACAGTCTGATGAGATCTGATGCTGCTATAACTCACATACCAGACTCGAACTTATAATGTATTATACATATATAAATATATTTTAAGATTATGTTTATAAATTTTATCATCTGATTATACATATTTAATGTGCATTGCTTTTCGAGTAGATAAATGAGCCAAATCCAACCGTGGACACTTTTTTGGAGGTGAAGGTGAAAAAATCGCAGAGCTTGTACTGGGTTATATAATAATATACGCAAAATTAACTATTAACACTGCGAAGATAAGTTCTGAAAATAACTGATTTTGTTTACTTGCAAAATTTCAAAATTATGTAAAAATAAGACTGGCAGTTGCAACTCGCGGACGCTTCGAATTTAGGTTAAATGCGTTAAAAACAGCGTTTTGGTGCGTTGTGAAATGGGCGTGCTGTCAGCCAATCACAGGTGTGGGCATTCGCGCGGCAAATTTGAATCGCTCTTCCTAGTTTTTAAATAGAGTATAGTTCTATTTAAATTCTAAAGGGACAGTTACATTTATTGCAGATATTATTAACCAGCGACGATACTCTCAATTTTTCATTAAGGGCTGTAGCTACTGTATTCAGGTCTTTTGCTAATTGATGATTGAAGTACGTTGTTCGTTTTGGTGGTACATTTGTATATTTATGTGATTTTTTTTTGTTTGCAGAAAGAGCTGTTCTCGAATAAGTTAGATACCGGGGACTCGGGTCGCGAGAGGAAGATGTCGAACGCGTCACAGGGCAGCATGAAGACCAAGTGGCTGAAGGCCTTCAAGAGCCTGAAGACGCCGCCTCCGGAGACCGAGAAGTAAGTGCATCGTTGCCGGCAGCGGTAGCGGTCCAACTATTTTTATCAGTAGCTCACGATCATCTCTCTCAAGATGAAGTTCAAGCATTTTGCTTTTAATTGGCCTTTATACGACATTCGATTTTTAAATTATTTTGAACAGTGCGCGGTGGGAACACCGCCCCTTTCGGCCCATCTGGTGGCGGGTGGTGTTGCTGCCGCGCGATTACCGTAGTATTTTAGTAGGTGTTTAACATTATTTACATTTTTAACATTTTGTTGTTTTATGTGTTTTTTAAATCTAGAAAAAACCAAATGTACCATGCGGTATCTACAATCATACAGATGAGGTAAAAGAAGGTGTAATGTGTAGCCTGATCTGCTAGAGCTTGCACACTATACTGTTTGATGGAATACTTCTTATAGACGGAAGCGCACTCATTTCATGCCCGCGAGGCATCAGGCTGCCTCGGCGGTCTTATGCCTCGCGGCGTAATCCGTATCACACATTTTTAATGGATCATTATTATATTTTGCGAATGCTATGTGCTTTTTGTGTTCGTTCCTTTCTGAGAAGGGGGAGTCCTATGATGAATACAGTCTGAAACTATCTAGCACTCTTCTAGTAAAACAAAGCGGAATGTTCAGATTCTAACATGTTCCTGGAAGGTATGTAATATCAATAATGCACGTAACGAATCTGAACATCCGCGCCTATGTGGGACATGAACTAGAGTTAGTGATGAGCGACACGTGTCCTCGTGTACATACAAAATGTTCTTATTACACATCCCTTCCGAGTTTGGGCATCCGAGGGGGCATTTCGATCCTTTGAGGACTGAAGTGCGCCCTCACGAGGAATATTCTGCTGTGTACGAATTCAAATGACGATAATGAACCGGTTTTGCGCGCTAATTTAAAGCCGGAAACGTATGAAAACATTCCGGCTGTTCCGCTGCATTACGAGAGCTGTATTCCCTTTGAGAGGGGCTTTCTGGCCAAATGCATTTTTGCACTTCGCGTCATTTAAGAACGAACATAAATCCAGCGGCTGCGAAAGTCGACGTTTTATCGCGGAATCCATTAAGTTTATTAGACCTTCATTCCTAACCCAGACAGACGCCAGATAAATGTCTTTGTTTTGCGCAAATGGCACACTTTTGAAGTTTTATTATAATTTTGCAAGTAACAAAATGTATACAATGTATAAACGTTGATTATTGTATTGAAAATACTGATAAACATTACACAAAGTTTGAGCTTAAAATTGTCAATTGCAGATATTACATATGGTTTTTTAGACATCGATTGTTCTTTTACCCATTGATATAATCTTTTTTTGTGGTCTCCTGTGAAATTTTCAAGTAATGACACTTTTACATTTTACGTGCGATATAAATTAACATTTAATCTTCTGTTTTCAATAATTATTAATTATTCCATATTGTACTGTAATATACCGTCAGTAATAGATATAGTTTCATACCTTGAATATTATTTAGTAATTGAATATCAGCGCGAACTTTTAAATTAATTTACCACTGAACACCTCGATCAAAAATACTGTTAAGACTGCTGTATTATAATCACAGTTCTTAGAAAATTGTGGTGATTTAATCAATGTCTGGGATCAATCTGGAGTAGGCTCGTTAGTGTACGCTATATATCACGTAACGGCTTATCAGTCATCCAGTTTCATCCAATTTCGAGACCTTTGCCTCGTGTACCACCTAGTAGTAAATTAGAATCCGTACACGCAATTATTGATCAGTTTCGCCTTTCGCAGAGTTTCTCAGATGGATTGAATTCGAAGCGATATTTGATATTATATTCAAAATTATCTCCGCTTCTGCCCTAGTTGGCACATTATCGGATCGAGTTTTTTTGTATTACAGGCATTGAATTGTTAACGTACTGGAAGCATTTACATATGTATACCGATAAATGGAGCGATACAGTTCACATTGTTTTAGTATATATGAGATATCTCTTAACGCCTGATTAAATTGGTTTTAGTTTAGTTTTAGACTGTTAGTTATATCGGTTTAGTGACAACCAAAGTTTCATTTGCCTCACAGTATTGCCTGCAGTGTTTTCCTCTGTGGTATGGAGGAATAAGTGACTAAAGATACACACATACCATGATATACGGTAGTTGTTACTTCAGCACTCACTGAGAAAAATAGATTTTATTGAGTAACAAAGAAATATTTTCACAACTATTTGTTATACCCCAATTACGCCATGGGTGGAGGAGCAGTAGGGATTATTATTATTTTTATTATTATTATTATTATTATTATTATTATTATTATTATTATTATAGTGAATTTGAGAAGACTTGGCTAATTTATATTTTAGACCAAATACAGCAAAACTACTTTTCGTCGTACTATGTTGTTATGGAATTAATTACGTTCATCAGTTAATAGGCAACCGTTAAGCTATCAGTAAAACCCTGACAACACACAATACCGTTAAGAAAATTTAACAGCCCGCCTTTTATAATGACTTGACTGCTTATTTCAAAATTTTGCTTAAAGAACTATTACACGTCGAAAACAATAAACATCTACTCATATAACTATTTCCTCAAATGGATATTTTATTAATTGTACAGCTATGGAACCTCAAACTCCCACAATCAGATAATTTAGTACGACGAAAATAGTTATACATACCACGTTCTGTTAAGAGCTATAACGACCGCGGGGTTATTATAGCCCTCCTTCGTCGGCTTCAAACAGCTTCCTTGCTCATTATAGCCTTCTTAACCGTCTTTAATACGCAAATAACTATAAAAATACGACAAAATGTAATCAAATTTAAGTTATTGAATATTTTTTACGTTTCCAATGTAAAATCCATAAAACCATCTAACCGCAAAAGAAAACAGTTATACATTAAACGAACTGTAACCACTAATATCTATAAGAATGAAGATACTTTCTCACGAATAATAAATCTAAATGTTGCTCTAAAAATCATAATTTCAAAATTTATTGATTTATGTTGAGCTTTTTTGATTTATCAGTCTACTATTAATTTTTTTTAATAATTCTCAAAATTTTCATCATAAAATTTCATGTTCATTATTCCTCTCCAAATTTTAGCACAACTCATTGAATTTTTACAACGTAATTACTGAAAATTTTCAAATAACATGATGAATTCTGTCAAGGGTCAACATTCCAATAAATACTTTCAAAATGTTAATCATTAATAGAACAATTTCAATGATTGCTAATAAAATTTCAACAGAATTTTGGTATTAAAATATTGACAGAATATATTATAATTTTGACAGTAACAATTACGATTTTATAAATAAACCTTACAATTTTGAGAGTAGCCATTAATTATTATCATTAATTGGTGTTACCATTAATAAGATATTGAAAATATTCTTATGAATACTCTCTATTCGGTCAATATTGCAATGATTACTATTACTGTCAAATCGTTAATCATTAGTAAAACAGTATCAATGATTATAAATTTTCGACAGAATTATATTGAAATATTGACACAATATATATCACATAATTTTTCATAGTAATGATTACATTTTAACAATAATCATTATTTCTATCAGAAAAAATGAAAGTTTTGACATTGCAATAATTGAAAATATTCAAATAAATATTGTAAATATTTATAAGTTGAAATATTAAACAACATACATTATAGTGACAGTAATTATTAGAATTTTAACAGTAAACTCCCAAAAATGTTGGGAGTGGTCATTAACTCTGACAGAAAAAATAAAAAGAAATATCAAAAATCAGAATCATAGTTGAAATTTGAGTGATTATCATCGATATATTAACAATTGACAACAACAAGACTGTCAAAATTCCCACAGTTGAAATTTTAGTAATTATCATCGATATATTAACAATTCACAACAACAAGACTGTAAAAATTATATGTATCTTGTGAAACAATTAATGGTTATTCTTAAAAGGTCATTATTCTGTTGAAATTTTGTTAGTAATCATTGAAAAACTGACAGTATATATAATATTTTTCTAGTAAATATTGAAATTTTCAGAATAACAGATGAAATTATTACAATTGAGGGATCTAGAAGTAAAAGGGTTTAACTGCATTTTAGTCTAAAATATTTACACAGTTTCTAAACCTATTGCTGCAATTTTGAATGTTAAGTTAACTTTGAAACCATATATCTCAGAAATACCGAAAATGCACTTAAACCATTTTACTTCTAGACCCCTGAATTACAATTTAAATTTTAACGGTTAATTTCAATTAATTGAAATAGAAATATTAGTTTCACAGTAATAATCATGTCAATATTAACAAAGAAACTTATTAATATTGTATTCTCTCAAAATTCCATGTATCTCAAAATGTTATCATTCTGTTGAAGTTTGAGAGTAATTATTGAAAACATAACATTTAACATTTTGACAGTACAAATTTGAAATGTTCATAATAACAGCAGAAATTGCCACAATTTTAATTATAATTTGTACAATATTAGTTGAAATTTTGTCAATACACAGCAAAATATTAATATTCTGTCAATTTATTAAAAATAAATTATGGCGATTGCTATTCTAATCATATGTTACTCTATAGATTTTCTATTCAAAATTGAATATCCGCATTCTTCTAACTGCAATTATTTTTAATTGTTATATAATTATTATGTTATTATTTGAATTATATCTATGGAAATTTTAATGATTATTCCCAAAATTTTGATTATTCTGCCAAAGTATCATTTATTACTAAACAAAGTTCGTCAGAAGAACTTAATTTTGAGAATATTGTTTACAATACAAGTGACAGTAATAATTGACATTTTGGCAGTTTTTCTTTTAAATATTTTTTTGTGCCAACAGAGTTTTACACAAGTCAAAATTTACAAATCTTATACAGTACCTTATACAGAATATTTATTTGAAAGTTTGACAGCATATTTAAAACTTTGACAGTAATTCATTGATATATTATAAGTAATCAGGTGAATTGCAAATCAAAAACGTTTACAGTAACGTGTACGTGACTTCACTGCGTTACATTCGTATATCAGTTGCATAAATTCATCTGACATTCGAATGTGATGCTGCAAGTAATGTAGACCTTACAATTTTTTCTTTTTTTTTAAATTGTTTTTAGTGCCATGAACAGAGTTTTACACAAGTCAAAATTTACAAATCTTATCTAGTACCTTGTACAAAATATTGATTTGAAAGTTTTTAAGTTGCGTTTTTTATACGCAATACACCTGAATATTTGAATGTTTAACAACATATTTGATAATAATGTTTAAAACATTGACAGTATATTTAATTTATTTACAGTAATAGAAGATTAAAATTTTACGTATTCAACTCAATTTGTTGATCAAAGTCAAGCACTTTAATGATGGAAATTGATAATACAAGTATTGTATGTACTAATTGTATATTTTTTGTATATTGCATATAACTGCTATAAAAGTGTATTCATTGTAAGGCTCTAGACTACTAGCCAAATAAAGATAAAGAAAATTCAAATATAGTTTTTTTTTGTAATTCCCACTCATTAAATTAGGAATAAAATGGAATAAAATGTGTAATAGTAATATTAATATTTACTGGTTTAAACACAACGAAAGTATACATAATTCATAACATATTGTTTTTTAATTCGCGAATCGACATAATTAATTTAAAAAAATTAAACTAATTGAGGAAGTAATAAATTCAAAAAAAAATCATGTGTGGATTGTGTGGATATGTGTGAATATGTGTGGATATCTGCCAGGGGAGATGTGATTTATATCAATTGATTTACATCACGAATTAAATTATATGATTTTTTTAATAAATTCAATAATTTGAATAAGAATTGATGATTAAAACAAATTTTTATATATCGTACCATGTGGGTACAGATACACAGATGTACAGATCTGTACCAAAATATAGAAGAAAAGAAAAATATTTCACTTATTTACAAATATCTACTTAAAAGCTTGCTAACTCTTTAGTTACATTATTTTGTTAATTGTACACCTATTTGAGTGCACAAATAGTGCAAAAATAATGATTAATTTAAAAAAGCAATTTTCATTTGAATCAACGATTAATTAAATCAATCAATGATTTAAATCATGATTTAAATCACACCTACCCTGTTGAAAGCTAAATGAAAATTTCATAATACATTTATGTTAAGAACCACAGAAATCATGGATAATTGCAGACATAGTAAAAAACATGAAAACGCAAAAAATTAGCATAAGACAAAATATTTCTCCAAATAACCTAATTTCGAATCAGCTTTCCATCTCATATGATAATATCTATAACTAGATAAGCCATAACAGTTAACACAACTGATCCAGTAAAATTGGAATGTTACTGTATAGTAAATAGATGAAATAGAATAAATTAAATACTTATTGCTTACTATTGTTATTATTGCTATTATGCTGTTATTGCTATTTATTATTTTAAGTTTATTATACTTATAAAACTGTAGTACAGATAAAGGCAAATTTCAAAACAAACATTTTAATAAATTTATCCAATTACAATTGGATCCTAATTTAGTATCCAATTACAATAATCTATTTTTCTCGGTGTGTATTTATGCCTTTCCATTTTTATTAATACCTAATTTCTAAAAAATGATAGGGATATAATAATCAATGAAATTACCAACAATAATAATATATATGATAGGGATGTAAAAATATAAAAATATAAGCGAGATTTGAGTGAAATATAGAGATAAAATTGTTGGACATTTAATTATAATCTACTTATTTTAATTAACAAGCTGCTGCAATGTTCGTTTTTAACTGATGCATGAAGAAATATTGATTACATTACCACAAAAGTTCGCAAAATTGCATTACTTTTGAAATTTATATCACAAAACTATTTGTGATCTAATCCTAACAATATCCGGGGCAAATTTCCACACGACTAATTTATTTCATACCTTAACACAGTGAGAGCACTAATTTCATCAACAACCCTATCACAATCAACACAATGAGTTCTGATTAAGCATAGCACTGCGCAAACCAACGTGAAGTGTTTTCGTGTGTCCTCCACAGCACTGTGAATGTTTCCGTGTCCACTTCTAATCAGGAACGCCCGATCTGAACTCGCAACTGCGTTCAAACGAATACACAATTTGTGAGTGCGTTTCATCACTTGATTGCATTATCTTCATTTGTATTTCGGCACAGGCCCTAATCACCACGAGATGGCCGCGTTGACCAGTTCTTTTTGTTTAGGAAAAACGGCTCTGCGGCGACGAAAGAGCTGCTCAAGGGCGACCCAGACGCCCACAATTTTCAGGAGTACACCTACAAAAAAATCACCCCCTGCGACATCTGCTCACAAGTTCTGAGAGGTAAGTGCTAGACGGGATCGGTTAAAGTGCTAAAGTGTTTGATGCCAATTTCGCAACTTTTACTGCGAGTTGTCACGAATTGTAATTTCATTAAAAAAATATAAATAAATATATCCATTGCGCTGCAACAGCATTTTCCTGGTTCTAAGTAAGTTATAAACTAATGTACGTATAGAATATTATGAAGGATAATAAAGGGCAAAGGTGGTCAAAGAAATACGTCGTAGTTACAGGACTAGATCGACTGGTACGATTTTCAAATTAATATTTATTAGAAATTACGTTTTTGTTAACTTTATAACAAGATTTTCTATATATTATAGATTTAGGAATGAGTGTGGATCCATCCTGAGTTTTTGGTTAATGGAGAAATATTTAGTACTGGAGAAGTAATAGCAAAATACTTCTCCATTAATTATAGATTTTAGTAGGCAATTTATATCAGAAACAATAATAAATTTTGTAGATTTTCATCAATATCGACATTTTTTTTTTAATTGTTATATAAATAAATACTATTTTTTTTAAGCCTTTATGAACGACTTGCCCTATAAAAAAGTTTCCATTAGATATAATTAGATTTTGCAATGTAATGAATTATGTCTATATAAATTAAATTGCGATTAAAATTAATTTGAATATTATTTTTCAATTAAATGTATTTCTGGTAGGAATCTCCAGTAATCGTAATGTGTCATAATAATAATAATTTAGAAAGTAACATATTTTGTGTAGGCTCATCTAATATTTCATAAAGAATTTATGCCATGTCAAACGTACAACAAAGAATAATACAGCCCTAGAGCATCATTTATTCTACTTGAAAACAATGCACGAGAAAGAGAATAATTTTACGCCATTTACACAGGGGTGGCAGAATGTTGTTCTTCTCTGCCTGTTTCCCATTTGCGTATTGTAATTTACTGAAACATGACACTGCATCCTAATATTATTATTATAAAAACATTACTCACTACTATTTTGCTAGTTAATGTGGGAATACTCTATGCGACCTGTCTATAAATATATAATAGTATTAGAATATATAAATTGTCTGCTAGTTTTCTATTCTATTAGTGCAACCTGTCTATAAATACGTAATAGTTAAACTATATAAATTTTCGATTAGTTATATATTAAAATTTATTATTAAGAAATGAATTATGGTGGAATTGAAGAAAATAATTATGTATCACTAAAAATACAAGAGCATCGAAATTCATAAAAATTACAGAAATAACTATGAAAACTACATGATTACATAATTTTTTAAAAGTGTTACTTTTTTTTCGTTGATATTTTAGGTTATGGATAATGGAAAATAAAAAGTAATAGTATAAATAGACGCAGCATTTTTTGCTCCACACAAGAGTTTATTTCAGTTTTTCTCTAAAATAATTAGGGAAGACATTTAAAGATTTAAATTTTTACGTGTAAATCTCTATAGTGCATTTCCCGACCCACCATCCTGTATTACATTGTAATGAAAGTAACAATTACAATTACAAAGTTTAACAATATATGCACCTTTTAATGGTTTTCCATTGGAATTCAATAATTGAGAAATGCTTTTCTGAATAATTGAGAAAAACTTTTCTGAATAATTGAGAAAAACTTTTCTGAATATTTGAGAAATGCTATAAAAACTATGAGTCACTAAAATTTCAAAAGCTTCTCAAACCATAAAAATGAAATCAACAACAATGAAAGTCTGAACAAATATCAAAATTAATTATAATGAATAATAACAAAATAAATAATAACAAAATAAATTATTCTGCAAAATAATTTTGTGATCATTCCTTAAACTGTAACAAAATTTTATGAGAAGTACCCCAAAAATTTAGTTTTTTTAAGAATTATTTGTATTTACTATATAATTGCATGCATATAAATACATTTAGTAGGCATATACTTACTTACACCTTACATATATTATGTGTAAGGTGTACATACTAAATGTAATGCAAAAAGGCTCACGACTAATACCCTAATAGACATCGATTTATTTACTCTACTTTCACCACAAAATAATTTGCAAACGTAGAAAGTTCAATTATAAACTTGAACTTGTTTTAAAAATCAATTACTGAGAATATAACTCATACGTAAAACGTGACGTCACAACAATGCAGTTTCTATAGTTACGCATGTATTAATAACTGAGAATGTTGATAATACCACGGTTGTATTTTCAGGATAATACCACGAACAAATGTCGATCGCTGTCACAATTTTTGGTTAAGCACAAATTGCAGCGACGATCGTTGCGATGGTGTTATTTATCGGTTGCACCCACAATCTAGTCGGCCGTTGATAAAAACATAACCCGAAATGTCAGTGTGTCTCAAGTACAAGTAAAATAGTAAAATGTGGTAATAAATGTGGTTTGCTGCTTCAAAGATGAAGTGATCTAAATAAATATAGGTATTTAAACTGTATATTTAGCTTCTTGTTTATTCTGCTTTACTAGATGACTCAATCAATTCATTATATTCTCTTCCTAAATATAAGTCGTGGTGTTCTCAAAAATCGATAATGAGAACACCACTTGTTATATTACCCCTGAAAATACAACCGTGGTATTATCAACATTCTCAGTTATTAATACATGCGTAACTATAGAAACTGCATTGTTATGACGTCACGTTTTACGTATGAGTTATATTCTCTGATGAATACAACTCTTGGAATCGTGACTATTGATAATCGCGTTGGTTGATGCACTCATCAACATGTTGTCAAATAATTCCACTCGTCTTTCAGATTCGTGGAATTAATATTTGAGAACATGTTTCGTGTCCCAACTTACGCGATTCTCGATAGTCATGATTCCACTCGTTGTATTATACAGGGTGGTCACTTTTACGACGCCCACCATTAGGATCTATTAAACGGAAATATATACAGAGTTGGTCAAATGGGATAAAAGTTTCTCATTTTTGTGCCTTTCAATATACTGAAACGAAATCAGGGATATCTTGCACAGTTCCTGAATTATCGGTGATAAACTGAAAAAGTTTTCCTTTCATTTTCCTTTTATAACTTTGTTACTTTTGAAGGAAATTTTACGAAACTTAGCACTCTTACATTTTTCGATGTGAGCTTTCTGATGACAGTGCCAAAAATTGTCTGCACCAACTAGATGCCCAAATTTTCATACTCAACCTTCGATTTTCTTATGGCCGCAATATTGGATTTTAGTAGCATTCAAAAGAGCGAAAAATCCCGATTTCAACTTTTATCGCACTTGACCAACTCTGTATCTATATCACTTTAATAGATACTAATGGTGGGCGTGGTAAAAGTGACCACCCTGTATATGATAATCAATAGGACTTACTATTCCAAATGTATTTTGTTGATTTTTCGTGTTATAAATGTAGTTTTCATGGTTATTGCATTAATTTTCACTTTTTTTTAATTTGAGTTAATGGAATTTTCAAGATTTTTTTGTCTCTTTTTAAAATATTTAGCAATTTTTTGTGATAATTAGAATTTTTGTAGATTTATTACCATAAATGGAAATAGAAATACATGGAAAGAAAAAAAATCAGCGACTTTTGGTGATAACTTGAATTTTCATAGTACTATCATAAATGCAAATCAAACTAGAAATTTGATTTCTATGTTAATTATTATACAATTATTTTATTCATTTCAATAGATTTATTATGATAAATAGAAATAGAAATAGAAGTTTCATAGCGATCATTTCTTGATTATTTTGATCATTTCATTAGAAAATATATTAGGATAAACATTTCTCAATTACTTAAGTCGAATCCAATAGAAAACGTTTGAGGGCAAAAATAGATATTGTCATACAAAGGCACAAAAGTTAAATGTTTTAACTAACTATATACAGAGAGTTGTTTCATCGTGCAAATAGGGTTAATCATTTTTATAGTTATAAACTTCTGTCACAATGACAGCAAAGTATCAAAGCGTCTTTTTTTAAATACAACATACAAGTAAAACGAA
The DNA here is from genome assembly GCA_951805005.1 of Othius punctulatus. Classification (NCBI taxonomy): domain Eukaryota; kingdom Metazoa; phylum Arthropoda; class Insecta; order Coleoptera; family Staphylinidae; genus Othius; species Othius punctulatus. Next base: position 37,047,215 of record OX638141.1, read on the forward strand.
TTCTCTCTGAGGCAAATATTACAGTTTACGAAGTGAACCAATGTTAAGCTGAGGTTTGCAGTTTTATTCATTTGAATAACTTAGCACTTTCTTCAGTTTAATATATTCTACACTTCGTAAACTGTACATATTTGCCATACACAGAATTCATTTTACTTGTATGTTGTATTTTAAATAGACGCTTTGATACATTGTTGCCATTGTGATAGAAGTGTGTAACTATTGAAATGATTAATCTTGTGCATGTTGCCCGATAACAAAATCTAGATTAAAAAAACATATAAAAAATTACGAGAGAATAGCACAATAATGTCGAGCTATTACTAGACAAACCTTTTAGAAAGTTCGCGAGGAGTCTGACAGCAGACAATATTTTATTTAGAAAACAAAGAAACCATTTCCAACATTTACTTTAACATGTTATTTGAATTTAATTAATTGAACACTTTTGCACTTTATATGCACTTAATTCCAAAAGTAGTTTCCCAAATCATATTGTATTAATAATGACTAGAAAGCATTTTCAAGAGCTTTCCAATTATATAACACAAGTAAGCTGTGGCTTAAATGGTGGGTAGGGACACTACCTATGCCATTTTCGTTCCCCCCTTCGAACCACCCAAACGGTTTTGAGTATTTTTTCAAATAATCTTGTGTTCTATGAAAAAAGTCTATGGCAACTTTTCAAATTGACACCCTGTATATGTTTTATAATGGATTACGAAGTAAAAGCCTACCGTATTTTTTCAGTAAAATTAATTCAGTAAGTCAATTTCAGTATATATATATCACATTTTTTACTATCCAATTTTTATAATATATTTTTATAATTCGAGGCGGCGTGTTTCGGCGATTAGAAGCACGTCGTCGATGGGATTAAATTCGGACGATGTTCTTGGCATGCCGGGAATTCGCATTATGAGTAACCCTTGTGTGTTCTAGGACACACCCGCCAAGGACTGAAATGCAGAATATGCAAAATTAACGTGCACGTGGACTGCCAGGAGAAGGCGTCGAAATGCCAGGCGAAGGCGCGTCTGCTGCGCCGCCAGAAGTCCACCTCCGAGATCGAGACCCGGGTTCCGGAGACGACCGTCGAAGAAGAAAGTGAGTACCGAAACGGCACTGTCCGTTCCCACGCTTTTATTTTTGGTACCGTGTTTTCCTTATTTCCACTGCCATTGGATAGTTGTAGAAATCGATGAGTGCTACTCGGGGATGCCCACCATGAACCGCCAATTGTCGATACGCGAAGGGGACAGATCCCCCCAGCCGACAGCCCTCAATACAATAGGTACACCTCGTGAACTAACGGTTTTCGCGAAATAACAGCGAAGCTTCCCCGCCAACCCAGTAGCTGCCGTCATCTCATGTTGTCATGCTTTTGCAGAGTGTTGCAGGTTTTAGCTGGATTTTCCGAGTAAAATTTTATCTCGTTAGAACCGATTATATCGTGCATCGTAAGAAGAGTCCTTGCCGAAGGATCCTGGTGCGGTGATTGAACCCAGTTTTCCCCATCTGCCCGCCACTCGTCTCACGACCCCAAAACTGATGATTCATGTTTTGCTTTCTTTTCCGACCAGAGAGTCCAGAAGTGGATCTAATTTATCAAGTATTAAAGCAGGCCGGTGAGATATCGAACAGCAAACCGCGCGTGGAGCCCCCCATCGGCATCATCCTGGACAGGGGCGCGACCCCCTCAGGTTCCGGGCAAAATTTGAACCGTAGGGTCGTCGGCCCCCCGGCACAGCCCCCGCGTACACAGGGCGCCAATTTGTGCGTCATCAATCCCGCTCCCTGCTCAACCAGCTCAGGTTTGTCCCCCCTTCGAATCCTCAGACTAAATAAAATAAGCTCATTCGTTATGATCAACAGTCGAAACTTCAACTCCCAACATGAATACATTTTGATTTTCATTTTCAAGAAAAACAAAATTGCCTGAAGTAGAAAATTTAGGATGAGAATGTGTATTTCATATTAAATATAAGCCTTCAGTGCTGAGGCAGATACATACAGGAAACCACCCGAGGAAATGAAAACTTTTGAAAAAACAGATGTGCGAGGTAAAAGATGCATTCATATAACTGTTGGGGCTACTAAAATTCACATAAGGCAACCTTTGGGTTAGGTTAGATCAGATAATATAACTATACAGCTCGTCCACAGATTAAGTTGACAATAGGAAAACTTTTTATTTTTGTTCATTTATACACACCTACAAGCCCTTTTTTGTTCTTTACTAAAACCGTAGAATATGTTTTAAAAATATTTGTGCCATTAGTGGTTAAAAAGACAGTATAATCGTTATACGAAGACGAGAATACGAGAGTATCTGGTAGATATTTTCAACCCCCTGTTACCTCCTTGAACAGAAGTACTTAGAAACTCAATGAACATAAATTGCCATTTGTGGTTAAAAAGACAGTATAAAAGAAAAGTATCATCGTTTATACAAACACGAGAATTCTAGAGTATCGGGTAGATATTTTCAACCACCTGTTGCCTCCTTGAACAGAAGTACTTAAAAACTCAATGAACAGATATGGCCATTGGTGGTTAAAAAGACAGTATAGAAGAGAAGTACAATCGTTTATACAAAGACGAGAATACTAGCGTATCTGGTAGATATTTTCAACCACCTGTTACCTCCGTGAAGAGAAGTTCTTCAAAACTCAATGAACAAATATGGTTATTAGTGGTTAGAAAAACCGAATAAAAGAAAAGTACAATCGGTTATACGAAGACGAGAATACTAGAGTTTCTGGTAGATATTTTCAACTACCTGTTACCTCCTTGTGCAGCAGTACTTAAAAACTCAATGAACAGATATTGCCATTTGTGGTTAAAAAGACAGTATAAAAGAAAAGTATCATCGTTTATACAAACACGAGAATACTAGAGTGTCTGGTAGATATTTTCAGCCACTTGTTACCTCCTTGAATAGAAGTACTTAAAAACTCAATGAACAGATATGGCCATTAGTGGTTAAAAAGACAGTATAAAAACAAAGTATAATCGTTTATACGAAGACGAGAATACTAGAGTATCTGGTAGATATTTTCAACCACCTGTTACCTCCGTGAAGAGAAGTACTTAAAAACTCAATGAACAAATATGGTCATTAGTGGTTAGAAAAACAGTATAAAAGAAAAGAACAATCGGTTATACGAAGACAAGAATACTAGAGTTTCAGGTAGATATTTTCAACTACCTGTTACCTCGTTGTGCAGCAGTACTTAAAAACTCAATGAACAGATATTGCCATTTGTGGTTAAAAAGACAGTATAAAAAAAGTATCATCGTTTATACAAACACGAGAATACTAGAGTATCTGGTAGTTATTTTCAACCACTTGTTACCTCCTTGAATAGAAGTACTTAAAAACTCAATGAACAGATATGGCCATTAGTGGTTAAAAAGACAGTATAAAAACAAAGTATCATCGTTTATACAAACACGAGAATACTAGAGTATCTGGTAGATATTTTCAACCACTTGTTACCTCCTTGAATAGAAGTACTTAAAAACTCAATGAACAGATATGGCCATTAGTGGTTAAAAAGACAGCATAAAAACAAATTATAATCGTCTATACGAAGACGAGAATACTAGAGTTTCTGGTAGATATTTTCAACTACCTGTTACCTCCTTGTGCAGCAGTACTTAAAAACTCAATGAACAGATATTGCCATTTGTGGTTAAAAAGACAGTATAAAAAAAAGTATCATCGTTTATACAAACACGAGAATACTAGAGTATCTGGTAGATATTTTCAACCACTTGTTACCTCCTTGAATAGAAGTACTTAAAAACTCAATGAACAGATATGGCCATTAGTGGTTAAAAAGACAGTATAAAAACAAAGTATAATCGTTTATACGAAGACGAGAATACATGAGTATCTGGTAGATATTTTCAACCACCTGTTACCTCCGTGAAGAGAAGTACTTAAAAACTCAATGAACAAATATGGCAATTAGTGGTTAAAAAGACAGTATAACAGAAAAGTACAATCGATTATACAAAGACGAGAATACTACAGTATCTGGTAGATATTTTCAACCACCTGTTACCTCCTTGAACAGAAGTACTTAAAAACTCAATGATCTGATATTGCCATTAGTGGTTAGAAAAGCAGTATAAAAGAAAAGTACAATCGGTTATACGAAGACGAGAATACTAGAGTTTCTGGTAGATATTTTCAACTACCTGTTACCTCCTTGTGCAGCAGTACTTAAAAACTCAATGAACAGATATTGCCATTTGTGGTTAAAAAGACAGTATAAAAACAAAGTATAATCGTTTATACGAAGACGAGAATACATGAGTATCTGGTAGATATTTTCAACCACCTGTTACCTCCGTGAAGAGAAGTACTTAAAAACTCAATGAACAAATATGGCAATTAGTGGTTAAAAAGACAGTATAACAGAAAAGTACAATCGATTATACAAAGACGAGAATACTAGAGTATCTGGTAGATATTTTCAACCACCTGTTACCTCCTTGAACAGAAGTACTTAAAAACTCAATGAACTGATATTGCCATTAGTGGTTAGAAAAACAGTATAAAAGAAAAGTACAATCGGTTATACGAAGACGAGAATACTAGAGTTTCTGGTAGATATTTTCAACTACCTGTTACCTCCTTGTGCATCAGTACTTAAAAACTCAATGAACAGATATTGCCATTTGTGGTTAAAAAGACAGTATAAAAAAAAGTATCATCGTTTATACAACCACGAGAATACTAGAGTATCTGGTAGATATTTTCAACCACTTGTTACCTCCTTGAATAGAAGTACTTAAAAACTCAATGAACAGATATGGCCATTAGTGGTTAAAAAGACAGTATAAAAACAAAGTATCATCGTTTATACAAACACGAGAATACTAGAGTATCTGGTAGATATTTTCAACCACTTGTTACCTCCTTGAATAGAAGTACTTAAAAACTCAATGAACAGATATGGCCATTAGTGGTTAAAAAGACAGCATAAGAACAAAGTATAATCGTTTATACGAAGACGAGAATACTAGAGTTTCTGGTAGATATTTTCAACTACCTGTTACCTCCTTGTGCAACAGTACTTAAAAACTCAATGAACAGATATTGCCATTTGTGGTTAAAAAGACAGTATAAAAAAAAGTATCATCGTTTATACAAACACGAGAATACTAGAGTATCTGGTAGATATTTTCAACCACTTGTTACCTCCTTGAATAGAAGTACTTAAAAACTCAATGAACAAATATGGTCATTAGTGGTTAGAAAAACAGTATAAAAGAAAAGTACAATCGGTTATACGAAGATGAGAATACTAGAGTATCTGGAAGATATTTTCAACTACCTGTTACCTCCTTGTGCAGCAGTACTTAAAACTCAATGAACAGATATTGCCATTTGTGGTTAAAAAGACAGTATAAAAGAAAAGTATCATCGTTTATACAAACACCAGAATACTAGAGTATCTGGTAGATATTTTTAACCACTTGTTACCTCCTTGAATAGAAGTACTTAAAAACTCAATGAACAGATATGGCCATTAGTGGTTAAAGAGACAGTATAAAAACAAAGTATAATCGTTTATACGAAGACGAGAATACTAGAGTATCTGGTAGATATTTTCAACCACCTGTTACCTCCTTGAACAGTAGTACTTTAATACTCAATGAACAGAAATTGCCATTAGTGGTTAAAAAAGTCTGTATAAAAGAAAAGTATAATCGTATATATGAATACGAGAATACTAGAGTATCTGGTAGATATTTTCAACCACCTGTTACCTCTTTGAACAGAAGTACTTAAAAACTGAATGAACAAATATGGCAATTAGTGGTTAAAAAGACAGTATAAAAGAAAAGTACACTCGATTATACAAAGACGAGAATACTAGAGTATCTGGTAGATATTTTCAACCACCTGTTACCTCCTTGAACAGAAGTATTTAAAAATTCAATGAACAGATATTTCCATTAGTGGTTAAAAAGGCAGTATAAAAGAAAAGTACAATCGTTTATTCGAAGACGAGAATTGTAGGGTATCTGGTAGATATTTTTAACCACCTGTTACCTCGTTGTACAGCAGTACTTAAATACTCAATGAACAGAAATTGCCATTAGTGGTTAAAAAAGTCTGTATAAAAGAAAAGTATAATCGTATATATGAATACGAGAATACTAGAGTATCTGGTAGATATTTTCAACCACCTGTTACCTCTTTGAACAGAAGTACTTAAAAACTCAATGAACAAATATGGCAATTAGTGGTTAAAAAGACAGTATAAAAGAAAAGTACAATCGATTATACAAAGACGAGAATACTAGAGTATCTGGTAGATATTTTCAACCACCTGTTACCTCCTTGAACATAAGTACTTAAAAACACAATGAACTGATATTGCCATTAGTGGTTAAAAAGACAGTATAAAAGAAAAGTATAATCGTTTATACGAAGACGATAATACTAGAGTATCTGGTAGATATTTTCCAGAAAATATATCTATCAGATGCTGAAAATACATATTTTATGTTGGCTCAAAATTTTTCAACTGTTGGGAAAAATAAGAGCTAGAATATTGACAAGAAAATTGTGCAGTAGGTACATCAATTTTTTAACTTAGGGAAAATATTGTACAAAAATCTAAAATTGCTGATTTTATGCTAAATTTCTTAAACTTCTCGTGAAACGAAACTGAATGGTTCTAACGTAAGATAATAATTGTAAGTATGACTTTATTTCTTGTAGGTTTAATACAGTCAGTTCTCTTTTCAAAATAATATTCTTATAAAAAAATCGTTACATACGAAACTTTCGAGATATAAGAAAAACACTGGTTGCAGGACTTTTGAGAAAATATAAAAACAGAATATTCAAAACAATGTGTCCAATATTTATCATATAATAGCAAATGTCTCTTGTGGTACATCGATTTTTTTAACTTTTGGGAAAATATATCACCAAATACAGAAAATACACATTTTATGTTAGATCAAAATTTTTCAACTGTTGGAAAAAAATAACAGCCAAATAACATTGACAAGCAAATTGTGCGTTACATCAATTACAAAAACACTTACCCCAGGAATTTTGGGAAAATATAAAAACAGAATATTTAAAACAATTTTTCCAACATTTACCATATAATAACAAATATCTATTGTGGTACATCATTTTTTTCAACTTTTGGGAAAATATATCTATCAAATGTCGAAAATACACATTTAATGTTAGATCAATATCTTTCAACTGTTGAAAAAAAATAACAGCCAAATAACATTGACAAGCAAATTGTGCGTTACATCAATTTTTCCTACTTAGGGAAAGTATTGTACAAAAATCTAAAATTGCTGATTTTATGCTACATTTTTTCAACTTTTGACACTATTTTTCAACAGACTCAGTAATATTCTTTAAAAATATTCTTATAATAAATTCATTACAGACGAAAATTTCGAAATTTAAGAAAAACACTGCATGCAGGTCTTTCTAAAGCAAATATTATGTTAGGTACATCAATTGTGTTCCATTTTTGAAAAATATAATATCAGAACATTCATCAAACCTTTTTTCCAACTTTTATAATACCAAAAAGCATACCTTTTCTAACTATTGCGGAAATGTAACGACATATACTGAAATAAATATTTAATGTTAGATCAATTTGTCCAACTTTTGGCAAAAACTAATAGGCAGGACATTGTCAATCACATTGTGCTGTACATAATTTTTTCCAACTTTAGTGAAAATCTTATTTTAATTTTTTTATACAATATAAGAATGTAAGATAATATAAGATATATATGAATATGTGATACATAATATAATATGTAATCTAAGAACATTTATGTAGTTTTATGCAGCTTTTATGTTACGTCCGCTACTATTGGGAAATTATAATAGTATTAAAATCATTTTTTTCCAACTGTTTGATAAATATGCAAAATGTAGTTATGTAGTCAAAAAGAAATTTTGTGGCACATCAACTTTTGGGGAAATATATTATACATAATAAAACAATCATAAAAACAACAACAAATATATAAATGTGGAAACTATAAATTTTAAATTGGCTCCACTAAATACGGTGGCGTAACAATTGTTGCGAGAATAACTCATTTCATAGTTTTTGGCACAGTTTTCTTCATTTGTGAAGTTATTTAAAAGTGAAAATAAAATATTCACCTAAGGCCGTATTGGACACACATTCTCATCCATTGTGAGGCCAACGCGTTTTAGCATAAAAGAATATTTCTTCTTCTTCTTTGTGTGCTTTATACATTCTATATACTAGCAAGCATTGTTACTGTTTAGACCTTGTCTACTGCTTTTTGGCACAATTACGTATGTTTAATTTTAAATACGTATACTATTCTCAAATTATTTGCTAATTACCAAATACTATAGATATAGGAATAATTATTTTAGTTTTTTTAAATGCATATTACTAAAACATCGAGCACTAACTGTATTCATGTTGGGAGTAAATATTGTTGGTCATACCTCTCAAACATTGAGAACCATTACTTTTAAATTTAAACATTTCACTGCACATTATATAATTTATTTATGGATGCGTAAATTATTATATTGGATTTTCCCCTATGCAGCCAACGATAATTAATCGGAAATGTGCATACACACCCATTTGTTACTGCTAAATTTGCAAACTGGGATGGCGCAAGTAAACTTCATTCGTGCCAATTTTCAAACGGGGAAAATTCAATTTTCAGGGTCCCGAACACATTCAATGGCTGCCAGTAAATTTCCATTAGCCTGCATCAGTATAACGCCCCGTACTTATTGCCGTTTCCAATTATGTTTGATGTTACTTCTCCACCACGTAGTAACTTAAGCGCCGTTGAATGTGTTATTACCACCTCTGGCACACCTGACATTTTTAATTGGTTTACTTATGGCGACATTAGAGGCATTTTGAGAGCATGGTTTTCTACGTAGGACTTTACATCCATGCACCTACTGTTCCCCGACCCGAAGTAATCCCTAAACTCTGGGGGAGAGTATATTAAAGTGCCCCGATGATTTATAGGGAGACGCGATGCGATTCGCGAGGTTTCTGTTATACGCGGATGGTAAGTATGTTGGGTGCCTTTGCGTTTAACTCATTTAACACCCATATATTCATTGCGCTTTAGTAACATTTTAATAGATTGGTTGTTATAACGTTCTAGATTGTCAGGTGTATGTACAAATAATGATTGATAATAAGAGGAATTTTCGATTATTAGTTACACATCATTAAACGAGCATCATGTATACATACTAATTCATAATAAGACAAGATATTTAAATTTATCTCAGGGAAATTGCAGGTCATGACTTTTAAATTTCTCAAATTATAATTAATCCTACAAATTTACGTGCGTTTTACTTCGCTTTAAGGTACATAATTTTTACATCATTTTTTAATAAGTAATAGGGCAGATTCTACGTTTCCGATGGAATCAATTCGCGATTTAAATAATTATGAGTACCAATGAATTTATTTTCGAGGGAAATGAAACACATATTTCAACAATATAAATAAAACTAATAATTATTTTATTATTAATAATTCGCTATAAATTATAATTAGATTTAAGTTGCATTTTGCTATTTTTATGTTTTTAATTAATAGGGTGATGATTGTGTATGCGAAATTCAATCTTTATTAGGCTATTGGCTATTGTCCTTTCTGCCTTATGCAGTGTTATTTTCAAATTAGAAGATATCGTCTTTTAGGCTATCGCTCCTCAATAATAATTATTTGTACATAACCTTTGTAAACTAATCTACACATAATTGATAGTCTCGCTGTCCGGCGAGATGTAGAAAATTGATGTGAGTGGTGATTTAATTGACGTATGATCTAATGATGCAGATCGTAGACCGGTGCAAGGTCCTAGCAGTTCGGAGAGTTCGATGCGTCGCAGGATTTTTGCTGGGATGAAAAGTCTGACTGGTCTCGGTTCCCGGTCGAGGCAAGGATCTCCCGGTCATCGTTCCATCTCTCTGCCTGAAAGTACGCGACTTTACACGATACCCCTGCTAGCTCTAGATGTCCATCCAGATAATAACCATTGCTCTGCATTTTTCATAACCATTCAAATTACGAATGAAAAGCACCAGGAAATTTGTATGAACCAAAGCATCAAAACATATAAAATATATAAGAAACTTATATTTCTCATTAACTTAGAAGCAATGAAGACGAATGGGCATATGCTAGATAACATGAAGTATATACGTAAAAATAAGTTTATTACAGCAAAACAGTTTCAATGTTTAAAATTCTATTTACAGAGCATGAAAGGTTGCATTATTCAACGTTATATGTTCGCTTTTCAACATTGGCAATAAATTGCAGTGCATTGGTGAATTTTTTTTTTTTTTCATTAAAAGTACAGTATTCGCCAAAACAAACTGTAAAGACAATCAGTTTGAAAATAGGAGTCTTACAATTCTTGGTTACCTCTACTTTAGTACAGTTTATTCTGTAAACACGATCAGTTTGAAAATAACAGTTTTACGATTTTACGAATATTAAGTTTAGCTTTATGTTCAGATATTGAAATTATCAAAATACCGTTTTTTTGCTCATCAAAGTTGGTATATGAATATTTTTTTCCGAAAAAATATTAAATATTTGACTAAAAACAGATTGCATTTCCAAGAACCTATTCGAAGTTTCCATATTAGCAGATACACTGTAATGCTCACATAAATCTAGTACAAGGAATTAGGTTAAAATAGCAATTTTATATAGCAATGTCAAATTGTTTGTATTAGATTTATGTGAGCATTACTGTACAGGGTGGGCAACTTTCGATGTTTTAATAGGGAACCTCGATAACTATACCTGTTATCATCATATCATACCTGTTAAAATGGACCCCCCGTCACGATCACTTTTTTCGAAAAAAAATTAATGGTGAAAACCAAAATTGACTATTGTCTTTGAATTATTCGCAAACATTCGATTTTTCGATTTTTCGTTTTATGGCTGCAGGTCGCTTATTTATATCAATAACAAACAAAAAACTACGTTCTTCGGGCACTTTTTTGATAAAAATGCAGCGGCGTAGTCAATTTTTCAAAAAACAGTTCGGAATTCGAGTTATGACATCAAGTTTTGGTTTTTTATATGGAACTTATAGTTAGCTGTGACTTAGCTAAAAATAGGGAATTTTTCACGTTTCAACAATATACGACATGTGCGGCCAATTCTTAATTTTCAATCTGATTTTATCAAAAAATCTTATTTTTTAAGGTTTTTCACGTAGTAAGCCTCGTAGTAATCCACGAGAATTAATCAACAGAAAATGGCATAATAATGGGCCATGTAATAAAACAAGAAGAAGAAACACAATATTAAAGAGAGTAAAGATATTGCCATCATTAATCATCGAACATTATTAAAAATACAAATTAGCATCTAGCATTAAGTATACAGTAACATTTTATGTATTTATTTTATTTAAGCTGTTTCCTTAGGTGATCAAGCCATCTAACTACCTTCAAAAATAAGATTTTTTTATAAAATCGGATTGACAATTAGGAATGTCGTATATTGTTGAAATGAGAAAAATTCCCTCTTTATAGCCAAGTCACAGCCAACTATGAGTTGTCATTTTATCATGCCTGTTATAGTTATCGAGATTTCCTTAATCTCATCTTCGATTAAAATATTCTTTCAATTAAAACATCGAAATTTGCCCTCCCTCTATATATTTTTAGCAATTTGGCCTGATATATAAATATGATTTTATACAAAACTTGCGTATTCAGTTGTTGGGGAATGTGATGTGTTCCTTTGTTATAATTTTTCGTGCCTTCTTAAGAAAAGCAATCAAAGAGAAACTCCTTTTTTGTTAGATACATCACAATATTGTGATAAACATATAAAGATGATTATTTTCCATGAATATCCAAAGAAAAAAATATTTTTTTTGTTAAACGAATGGAAACACGTTGCTGTTTTTTGTCAGAAATGCAATAATATCTTTAGAATAAAATCCAATCCAAAATTTCTCTTCAGAGTTCCAATCATACTGATATTATATTAAAACATAAATATGAATATATTTTATTATTTCAAAAAAATATATAATTTTTTTGAGAAATAATAGAAAAAATAGCGTGTTAAGTTAGCGTGTTAAATGTTTGCAAATCAATAGAAACATATTGGGAAATGTGCCCTGTTACTTTTTTGTAAACACATTTTTATGTATGTAATTTAAAATAAATGTGTATAACTTACGCAATTTTTTATAATTTGATTTTAATTTTAGGAAAACAAATCATAAAATTGTATTAAGATACAAATAAATGTCACTTTTTTAAAAAAATATGAAAATTTTGACAATTTAACTCAAACTGTGTTTCTATTGATATACAACTTTTGAATTCTTGGGAAGGTAACCTGCTGCCTTAGACAAAAAAAATATATTTTTGTGGAGAAAGTGACGCTCATATTTATATTTTAGCAACGTACCTAAAATGTAATAATTTTTAGGGAATAAAATGAAATTTTGCTATTTTCAAATGGCTAAAACATATCGAGATTGATTGTTATTTACCTTTTAAAAAGTATTATTATATTATGGCCCATGTGCTATAATATAATAATAGCTCATTAGATGAGCACTCAGAAAATGTTGCTATATATAGGATGTCCCATTTGAAAAAAATGAGTTTAGCCATTTGAAAATAGCAAAATTCTTTTGTGTAGCAATATGTTTGGTTAATGAAAATTCGATTTTTTTAATTCAAACTTCAATCTTCAACATCAAATGTTGGACATGGATTACATGTGAAGTCAATACAATATATGAAATAAAAATTAGTACACCATACATTTTATAGAGATAAAATTCCTGTACTAAATAGAAGTTTCTGGTGAAAAATATTCATCTTCATATTTTGATGTCATAAGAATTTGATTTTTGTTCTCTCAGAAAGTTATGAAAGTTTGACAAAACAAATCAGCATGTCTGATTCATCAACATGTTTTTCTCTTATTAATTTTGAATACTTATTTATAATTAAAATATATCGTTGTTAAGGAATTTATTGTTTGGCAGTGATTTGATTTGAAACTTATAATCGCATGAAAAACTTAATCAAACATAATTACGTAATATATATTTTTTTGTTGATATAACGCCAACAGATCTGCTGCTCTGGCTAATTATCATCAGCAAATATCTACCATATATACTTTAAATTATACCACCTGCCTGCAAAATTTTTGCGTGCATTTTGCAATTAATTTGCCTTTGAGTAGGCAAATTTAAAAAAATGTGAAACTATTTTCCTGTACTCAATTTGTATATGATTTCAATCATTCAGTGGCTTCATACACACCCAGTACTCAGAAATCTACACATTCAAATTCAACTAGGCAATATTATACAAAACAATTATTGAATGCATAATCTACACATTCAAATTCAACTAGGCAGTATTATACTACTGTTATTGAATGCATATGATTAATATTATAAGAGCATTATTCATTTTTGCGGTGCCACTTCTATGTCCAACTTAGAATAAAAAGGTGAAGACAATTTCATGAAAATTTTGGGGAAAAAATCTACATATCATACAGTACAGTACAGTACAGTACAGTACAGTATACAGGAGAAAGTGGCCAAGTACAAAATTTAAAGATTTTGATTTTTTTACATCAATGTTTCTAAAACTTATCACTTACCAACTTATCTTTTCTTGAGATATTTACTAAATCCATTTTCTAAGAAATTCGTTATTTTTCTGTAAATTCATAATTGACCAACTCCATTTTTAAATTAATCTTACAGGAGGAATGAACAGGAGAAAAACTGAATTTGAAATTATGAATAATGGACTTGGCCACTTTCTCCTGTATACCAACGATACATTTAATTAATTTAAATTAAGTTAAATGTATTAAACTACTTGCACGTTTCAGTACTAGTCAGTATGTGGCTTCAGATGAGTAATCGAAACTTTACTTAGTTGTAGTGAAATGTTTCCAAGCAAAATATGCCACATCACTGAGTATTTATTATTTTGCTAATAATTCTTTATCTTCAATGTTTAAAATTATGATTTACTAAAGCTATGTATGTGTGTGCCTGCTTATAAGTGTAATCTTTCTTCCTAAAGTATCTTCATATATTTAATCTTCAAAATTATTTTTATTTTTATAAAACTTGAATGTATGCCTATGTACAAGTAAGAGATTTGTTTCTATTTTTAACTTCAAATTGTGTTTTTTTTTACAAAACTATGTATATACGTACAAGTGAGATATCCAATCATAGAAACTTGGCCTTAAACGCTTTTTTTTACGAGAGTTACTTTAAAAAAGTTACTTTTTTTTCTTATGAATAGGTGAAAGTTTGAAAATTTTATTTTCAAACTTGCATTTTATTAATAATGTACGCCTACTACCGAACAAAATATTAGTGAATTTTTTAATTTACAATTTTTAGTAGTAGTTACGATAATATATTGGTTATCGATCTGCGGTCTTTCCGTCATGAGTACTGTACTTTTTTTTAGCTTAAATGCAAAGCTTCTAAATCTTCTAAAATATTCTTAAATTATAAGACATAACAGTATATAAATGTTATATCCATACAAAAACTGCTTCAGAAAAATGAGAAATACAGGTTTATTATAAATAATGTTTACCAAATACATTAAATATTTCTTGGTGCTAAATGTATTCAAAATTTTCTGTGTGGCTCCAGATGAGTAATCGAAACTATACTTAGTTGTCGTGAAATGTTTCCAAGCAAAATATGCCACATCACTGAGTATTTATTACGGAATTTATCAATGAGCTAGGCTATATTTACTTAAGATTAATCAAAAATCTTGGTCCAAATTAATTAAATTGCTGGGTTTGGAAATTCAAATTAATACATAATAAATAATTAATAATATACTTATATAATAATTAATAATACATAATTATACCACAACAATTTTAATTCGGTTTCATGACACGTAAACCAATGAATAATCATTATCAAAGGAATTGCAAGATTGTTGTCCATTCCAAACCCAGTAAATTATAAGTTCCATAAAGGATTTATGAAACTATTCCAAACCTATTTCAAGGCTCAATCTAGCCTTGAAATTATTACTTATAATTAAATTGTCTTAAATTTGTTTTGCTTTTTGGGTAATAATGTTTTGTTACTTACTTGCTCAATCCAAAACATTCAAAAAACCATCTAAAAAAATTCAGTGTAAGATAAATATTGTTAACAAGAATAATCTTGTGTGTTACAATTTTTAATGGAGGCTGGGCACTTCATGATAAATAATTTTCGTCATTGATACTTAATTATTTATTATGGAATATATCACTGAGTTGGGATTACATTTATTAATGAAAAATGGAGGGTGGAAACTGATGGAAGATCAAGAAATCTAAATAAGTTATTTTTGTTTTTAAAATCACTTTTTTAATATACACAATATTAATATAACTGCTATAATAGCTGTTTAATATAATCAATATTAATACCTCGCGTTTTTTTTTTAATCTCTGAGCATAGATGTTCAGTTTTATAACGACAAGACCAATTGCATTGCTAAAATGCAAGGGTTATGCAACCAAAATTACAAGTGCGTTGAACTCGATCATTTCAAAGGCCAAAACTGATAGACGAATCGCATCAGTTGGAACAACATAAATTGACGTCACAACATAACAATATATAACAATATATACAATATAATCGAAAAATTTAATGCATCACCATTGGTCATCATCAAAGAACTAGGAGATGCCTCATTTTAACAGAAGAAATGAAATTAAATGTATTATGTTATGCTGAAGAAGAACCAATATGTTCCATTTCACAAATGAGTTACTATTTCAGGATTAACGGTTGATGATTATTGATTGAATGGGATTTAAGGGGTTGGGGTCTCAAGATAATTCTTTCGTAGAATGCATTTTCTGCCAACAGTTTTGACATTTGAATTGATCGAGTTAACGTGCTTGTGTATTTGGTTGCATAACCCATACATTGTATATAATGTATCAGAATGTATGATACATTAAATTTTGGGAAAATACAATACCAAAAAGAGAAAATTCAGATTTTATATTACGTCGATTTTTCCAACTCTGGGGAAAACATAAAAGCATAACATTTAAAACAATTATCCAGCTTTTATAATAGCAAAAAACAAATTAGTCTCTCTCAATTTTTTCAACTTTTGAGAAAATTTAACGTCAAATTCTGTATTAAATTTTAAAACTGTGAGGTTACCCCTTGATCAAACATTTGTTATTTAAATGATATAAAAAACACTTCAATGAGTTTCACTATTTTTAAGAGACAATGTTTTCGGCACTACTACCATTTTCAAGAATAATGTAATACATTAATACAATACTCTTGGAAATGGTCACAGTGGTAAAACAATTGAGGCTTTTTTTTTAAGTGCACATGTCCAAAATTCAGTATTTTGGGAAATTTCAAAAAAGTTAAAGCGGAAGATATACTCAAAGTACTGGGAAAATAAATCAGGCTATTATGTTGTATTTATTTCAACTTATTTAAAAATAAAAATGATTTTAAATAAGAACTGTGATAAAAGAGAAAATCGGGGGGGAAAAGTTGGAATGTAACAGGCATGTAACAGGCAAATGAACAAAAAATGCATTGGCTGTTACACCGACTTGTATTGTTTTTCGAAAAAACGGGTTTGTTAGTGCATAGAAATTGGTGCTGAGAGCAGTTTACTTGTTAATAACTCGATTTATGCATTTTTGGACTTGTGTTGTTTTTAAAATAAACGCACAAATTGTAGAGAAATCGATTAAAATCTGTGAAGCTCAGTGAACTGTTTTTATTTTTTATTTTATCTAATCAAATACTGAAAATCCATATTTTATATTAAATCACTTTTTCCAACTTTTGGAAAAATATGATAGCCAGGACACTGGTAAGCAAATTGTATGGTACATCATTTTTTCCAACTTGAAGGAAAATATATTGATAGTAATAGTAATTTATATAACATACATATAAAAGTTAAAATTCTGATTTTATGTTATATTATTTTATTGTTTTGTTATAGTTTCATCCATTTTGGATAATAGTTATTATTACATGTTTTTATAGATTTCTTCCTTCTTTACTGGAGTACTTACTGGTAGTTTATATATTTAGATACAAATATGGTTTGTTGTTTTTATTATTTTTATTATTCTTCTTCACCTTACTAGTTTCTTTATTGGAGTAAAGAAGAAAGAATACAATAAAAAACAATATTTTTTTTAACTTACTGTAATAGAAAAACATTAATGCTGCTTTTAAATTACGCTGCTAATATCAGGAAATTATAATAGCATTAAAATCAATTCAAACTTTAAAACTAAAACTTAACAAACAAAAATTCCAAATTTTCGATAAATTCAGTTATTAAGGTTATTAAACTACTAGATTTTGTGCTTATTATCAAAATATAAAGGTAACTGAACTTAAATATTACAATCAAAATTTTCTGAAAGTTACAAATTACAGTTTCAACATCGATAATAGAGTTTCACCAAATCACCAAGCAGCAGTCAAATCTGTTATTAATATAATAAGTTATTGTATAAATCAAGAATTTGTACTTTTTGCAACGACACTGTGTGCATTCGAGTTGATACTCAGAATAAATAGAGAGACAGACCGAGAATATACATGAGCAAGAGTGAAGTGACGGACAAGATTATGATGTTCCGGGCGTCAACTCGAATGCTCGTAGTGAGTTGGCACACATGCTCGGTTCTGCAAGTGGACGTAACTAGGTGAACGCATAATTAACGACAACGCCCGAATGTGTGCGATACTATCAATTGCACCCCTCAATGGGGGCTATGCACAACTAATGTATTACAGTTTTTCCCTCGAAATTTTAAGTATTTAGAAAATTATTTAGGAAATAGTAGATAATAACCGATTGTTTTTAAATGTAAACAAAGTTGTAAATGTTATCACTTTTTGGCCTTTTATGTTACCAGATGTTAATTAAGACTACTTTCCCTACTCTAGTTGATATAAGCATGCCTCCACTAAACTTTGAAGATGAATAGCCCTTTAAACACCTCTGTGTTAATATTTCCCTCGTTGTTATCTGAAATCCTTAATTCATTAAAGAAAAATATCTAAAATTTTGTGACTACGATAATGACCGTTAAATTTTCAATGTCAATACATGATTGTGCTGTGTAATATTTTTCTTGGAAACTTGGTGATATGTTTGATGTGCCCCGAAACCAAAACTTTTGCTCTCTTCTCTAGACTTGCAACCCTCCTGAAATTTTGTAAGACTTTTTCGTTCCAATCTATCGGTGTTGAGTGTTAAATGTTTTTTTGTTCACCTCGAACGCAAAACCTTCCGAGGCGAGGCGCATTTCGGCAGGCCCGAACCAGGCCTGCCGAAGAGCGTGGTCACTTCACGTCCACCGAACAGGCAATCCCCACCGCTTGCAATTACCACCCCCACAGTAACCACCAGTGATTATACGAGAACGCAACATCGAACGATGCCAGTAGTCTAGGCAAAGTTCGGCCAAACCAGCTTGTAGTAGTTTTGTTTTGTTTTACTCGATCGCTCTTTTAGTTGCATCTGTTGTTTACATTCCACCTTTTCGTTTACCTCCCTTTCAGTTTTTGTAGTGCACTTATTGGATACTTTGTTTACAAAGATGAAACTTTTTTTTTGTGTACACAGAGAGATGGAGCGAACGAGTATAACTAAGCAAAATATACGCCTGTGGCGCAACCGATGTGATCAAGTCCAATCTCCCATCGATTGCGCTCACAATAAATAAACCGAGCTCGCATACAAATCGTAACCTGCGTTTAAAAGATAATTTAACACTAACAAAAGCACCGCCGGATGGTCGGTTGAACCTTTTTGAATTTCTAGAAAGAAAATCAACCGACGCCTCAGGCACCCGTCCTTTCGGGTGTCCGTTAATGCTACTCCCCACCGAAAACGGAGAAGGCTTAGACGACCTAAAGCCACCCACCCCACCCTCGCCCTCGCCGTCCAAGGGGAAGCTCCTGCCGCCCCCCAAAAAAGGCGCTAAGGCCAAAAAATAATGTGAAATCCGAATTTTTGTTGAAGTCATAATTTGCTTGTGTGGATCAGAAAATATGTTCTCCTCCAATTGTGTTGACAAGATTGTTTATCATTTTTTTGTGGTTTAGTCAAAACGAGGAGTTCCGCCCCGATTTCTCGGCGGGGCTCCGCTTCTAGACAGGGTTCATTTCAGAAATTATATGTAAACCCGAAACTGTGATAATAAAATTTAATAAAAAATGCAATTGCCCGTGATTTCACTGCCCGGCTCGATCGCCGTCTCTACCGAGGGAACGTAAGTTCGTGCATTAACAACGTTTGCAGTGGACATTTTAATATATCGATCCCCCCAGTGTAGACCCCGAAGTGAGAACTAAACTGTTATCCCAGCCCCCACTGCCCCCCGAGGTGACCCGATGTAACCAAACCAAGCTTTTCTCTTTTTTGTGTGTTCTAACCCGACACGCTTCTTGTCTGATTTTCATAGTTGTTTGATATATTAACCATACCTTACGGAATGGATTTTGTGTAATGTATATATATTGTGTTTCTAATTAGGACGAAGCATGAGGAACTCTGCGAGTGCTGTCAATTTTTATGCCCATAATGGTACACACCGTATCGGTCTGTATAGTGGCGTGTTCGAAATAGAAGTAGAAAACTTTTCTATTTTGAAATTACTCTGTCATTTATGATGTGTGTCCATAGGAAAAACTTTTTAATTTTGATTTCCGAAGAAAATGGAAATCTTTGAGAAAGTTGTTGGTGTCCAGCAACTACAGAAAATATCCTGAAATGTTTTTGACGTTGAGGGTTAAAAATAATTATTTTGTTCTACAATCTTATAAAATCGAAAATATGTCATTATTATGAATATTGTTCTCAAAATCCAATGAACTTTTATATGATCATTTTAATAACTTTAGTAAAATTTATTTAGATATCACAAAATTATACCTATTCAACAAATACTTCAAGAACTATGGATTTATTTTTATGATTTTTTAAATATTTGTCAAATATTTTTAACCAAAAATAATATTTGTAAGAAAATAATGGTAAAAATATCAGGAACTTTCAAAATTTCGTATCAGTTATGTAATTTTATTCGAATAACAAAAGCCATCTTTGGGCAACTTTAAGACAACAAATTTTTAGTGTAGTATAATTTATTATTCCAACCCCTCTGTAGGAAAATTTGTACATAATAAATAAATAAACGTTAAATAAACAATAGTAAAATATTAAAAAAAAACATTAAATCCCATGCAATGAAAGTCATTATTTGGATAATTTTACCAACATTTTACCATTAATTTTTTTTGCAATTTTAATTTCGCACCTCTTATACGATCATTTAAACTTTCATGCAATTTTAACATAATACTATCTTCATGGCAATAATCTTTTATAAACTTATGTGTATCAAATGTGAAACATTTGACAATTAGTGTTAAAATTTTCCTACAATGAAAGGCCAATTTAAAACAATTTTTTGTTCACTTTTTATATGATAAATTTAACAAGTTCAGTGCAATTTAATATAATACAAAATATTGACTGTAATTTCTTATGATATTCTATGAATTGGGGGAACCTTGTATACATATTTGTAACAAAAAAATTAGAGCCCAAAAAAGACTTAAATAATGCATAAAATGTCACTGTTGGTTAAATGTTTCAGAATTCATAATTCATAAAAATAACTTCACACACGAATTTGAAGAAAATAATGGTTTCAACAATTCATCTTTGACAATTAGTGTTAAAATTTTCGTACAATGAAAGGCTTCCTAGCCAATTTAAGACAATATTTTTGTTCACTTTTCTTATAATAAATTTAGCAAGTTTAGTGCAATTTAATATAATACAAAATATTGACTGTAATTTCTTATGAAATTCTATGAATTGTGAGATCCTTGAATACATATTTGTAACAAAAAAATAAGAGCCCAAAAAAGACTCAAATAATGCAAAAAATGTCACTGTTGGCTAAATGTTTCAGAATTCATAATTCATAAAAATAACTCAATACACGAATTTGAAGAAAATAATGGTTTGAACAATTCACCTTTGACAATTAGTGTTAAAATTTTCATACAATGAAAGGCTTCGGGGCCAATTTAAGACAATTTTTTTATTCACTTTTCATATGATAAATTTAACAAGTTTGGTGCAATTTAATATAATACAAAATATTGACTGTAATTTCATATGATATTCTATGAATTGTGGGATCCTTGTATACATAGTTGTAACAAAAAAATAAGAGCCCAAAATACACTCAAATAATGAACTGTTGTCACTGTTGGTTAAATGTTTCAGAATTCATAATTCATCAAAATAACTCCATACACGGATTTGAAGAAAATAATGCTTTCAAAATTTCAAAATTTGATTTCAGTAATATAATGTTCCTAAAATGAGGGTCATCTTGGGGTAACTGTAACATAATTAGTTTTTAGTTTAGTGTAATTTATATATTATAAAATATTTACTGCAAGTTTTACGTATTCTGGGATCTTTGTCTATTTGCACCAAATTATTTCAAATTTCAGCAGTTATATTATTTTTGAACAATGAGAGCCATCCATTTTTGGGTAACTTTAAGACTATTCGTTTTAAGTTTAGCACAATTCATTATACCATAAAAAATATTTACTGTAATTATTAATGAAATTTGATGAATTCTGTAATCTTTGTCTATATTTAACCAAATATTCTTTGGAGCGACACATTTATTATGTGAAAAAGTTATAGGTAGATATAAGGATTCAAAATTCATAAAAAAAATTCCATGAATGACTAATTGTATGAAAATAATGTTAAAAATATCGGAAAGTTTCAAATAGCTATTTGTGCAATAAGTTAGGAAATGTAATTTTTTTCGTACTAGGCATGGGATTTTTTTATCGAGGCGATAGGGGAGAATAAAAACATGCCATGTACGGGAGAAATGGATTTCCTACCTTTTGTACGCATGATTTTTTCTACGAGTTTGGAAAATAAATTAAATTTGGATAATTTTAATATTTTAAAATTATTTCTAAATTAAATAGCGGAGTCAAGATTGTTCTGCTACCAATAATGAAGAGGTTGACGTAAATAATAACCCAATTTCTACATCGAGAAAGATCTGTTCTGTAATTTCATTCACGAAATGTGAACATGTTTCTGTTAAGATTTAATAATAATGATAAAAAATAAAAAAAATAATAAATTAACTTATAACTTTAAATGTTAAAATATTATATTATTATTATTATTATTTAAAATATTTACTGCGATATCTATTTAAGTTTAATGATTTCTGGGATCATTATCCATTTGTAACAAATAATGCCCAGAAATAACTTTTGTTTTGCTAAATATTTTTATTACTATTCGTCAAAGGTTTTAGAATTTTTAAAAACAAGTTCATAATAGAATAATATTACATTCAAGTAGAATATATTATAATATAAGTATAATATTTTATGCAATTTCTAATGAAATTTTATGAATTCTGAGATCTGTGTCTATGTGTATTGAAAAATATCTAAAATGTGCCCAAAAATAACTTTAATTATGGGAAATTTTTGTTAGTAATGCTCAAAGATTTCGAAATTAAAAAATGAGCCATAAGCAACTTATATTAATAATTATAAATTATAAATAATAAATTATAATAAGTAAAAATATCGTAAAGTTTCAATATTTTTTTAATCTTTTAATAGTGAAAGTAATTTTTTATACTATTTAGGAAAATTTGTAAATAATTATCATATAATGGTAAAAATACCAAAAGGTTTCTAAATTTGATGCAATGCAATAGAATTTTAGGAAGAGTTATACTTTTGTATTTGTTTTGCTTTTTATACGTTGTATATTTTGATAAATTTTTCTCCTTTTGTTCACTCTTTTAAGCAACTTTCATGTATTTTTAATAAATACTTCTTATCATTAATCTTGTATTAACTTCTTTGTATGAATTGTGAAGCCTTTGTTTATCAGTAATACAACTTTCGAAGGTTTTTAAATTTGATGCGATGCAATAAAGTTTTAGGAAGAGTTATACTTTTGCATTTATATTTTTTTTACACATTGTTTTTTTTGATCAATTTTTTCTCCAACTTATAAATCTTATAAACAACTTTCGTGTATTTTTAATAAATACTATCTTCTTATCATTAATCTTGTATGAACTTATTTATATGAATTTTGAAACCTTTGTTTATAAGTAATAGATTTTTCGAACAATTAAAAAAAATGGGTCATTTTACAGCAATTTCAACTTTTCATATGATTACCTTTAGTATAATTGAATACCATTTTACAGCAATTTCAACTTTTCATTGAATTAAGTATAATTTATCACAGTATAAATTTTTGACTGCAGTTTCAAATGCAAATTTATGAATTCTGAATTCTTTGTCTATTTGTAACAAAAAATGTCCAAAAAGTGCACGAAAATTACATTTATTATGCGAAAATGTTGATCCTTATAGCCAAAGTCTTTAGAATTAATAAAATTAAGTCCATGAAAATATGAAACATGAAGTCCATGTAATAAGATTTTCGTACAATAAAAGTTACTTCTGGGCAAATTTAAGAACAAATATTTTTATAAGTTTAAGGTTTTATCCATAAATTACCAGTTAATATTTAAGGTTTTTATGTTTTAGACTAGTAAAAATTTGAATACATGCCTGTGATGATGGTTGTATATAACAACCACCATAGCCAAATATATAGCCAAAGACTTTAGAATTCAAAAAATTATCCATAAATTACCAGTTCTATATTTAAGGTTTTTTATGTTTTAGACTGGTAAAAATTTGAATACATGCCTGTGATGATGGTTGTATATAACAACATCATAGCCAAATATATAGCCAAAGACTTCAGAATTCATAAAATTAAGTTCATGAAAAATCTAGTAACAAGATTTTCGTAGAATAAAAGTTACTACTGGGTAAATTTAGAACATTTTTTTTAAGGTTAAGGTTTTATCCATAAATTACCAGTTATATATTTAAGGTTTTTATATTTAGTACTTACTGGTAAAAAATTTATAACATGCCTCTGATGATGCTTGTATATAACCGAAACTAGTCAGGCTAAATAAAATAAATAAATCACTTTTTTTTCAGAAAGTACTAAATATAACAACCTTAAATATTTTTTTATATGAACATTTGAACAGCTTTAGTGTAGTTTTAGTGTAATTTAGTGTAATTTATTATAATATAAGATATTTCTGTAAATCTCATGAAATTTAGGAATTCTGGAATCTTTGTCTATTTGCGACAAAATAAAATGTTCAAACGTTATATCAGAATTTATAAAAGACTAACTGTAAAAAAAGTTATACATAATCAAATAATGGTAAAAATATCAAAAAAGGAGAAGAGTGCAGAGTAATTTTTGGATACTTTTTATGAACATTTTTGGGCCATTCTTGGGACTTGAACATTCTCAAATAATGACATTTTTCCAACGATTCAAAATACAAAAAGTTTTTGCGTACGCAATCCGTGGACACTTTGTATTACTTAAATAACTATTTCGATCACACATTTTCAGTTTATGTTGTAAATTTAAGTTTTTCTTATATTTTAAAATTTGTAGTCAAAATAGAAAAGATAATTTGAATGAATAGTCTAGAGCATTTTAGAGAGTTGCAAACCACCGATTTGGGTTATCAAACAAAATGTGTAACGCAACTCGCTGGAGCAGCGGCACGAGCACTGAAGGCATTTAAACTGACAATTTAAAAAAAAAATACAGCAACCTAGAGTAAGTCGTTTAGTGAAGGTAACTTTGTGTGCACCCTAAAATGGTCCACGTTTCTTAAGCATGCGTCTTTCTCGTACCATTTTTTCTGCTTTTCTGGAGGTGTTTTTTGGAGGTTTTTTTGAGTGTTTGTGTTGCCGTGTAACCGTGATTAAATATTTTTTGTTCTGGTACCCCCTCTAGCGCCCCACTCGCCGAGAAGACAGAAATTAAATCTGCGAATGAAAAGTCTGTCACTGGACTCTCCGGAAAGTACGGAGCACGTACAGAGGAGGAAGCACCACGGGGCTGCAGCGACGAGCGATCCGCATTCGAACCAAAGCTCGTCCTCACGAATACAATGTATGAGGTTACTGAATTTGCGATCTGTTCTGTTACTTTCTCTACTTTCGTTTCTTGTTACTTTCTTTGTTTTGGGTGTCCTGTGCGAATGCTTTTTTTTATTCTTAACGTACGAATGGTACGCATAACTTTTACAGCACGCTGATGCATCCGTCTGCACCCACTCTGTGTAAAAAAACCGTTTTTCAGCGTTTCTGATTGTTCTAACTACTTGCATGATTTCCCACAGTTACGGTTCCCGTAAGGCCTTTTCACAACAACTTGGTAGCACGAAGCTCCCTCAAAGCTAACTCAAGTATGCAGTTTTCGCACTTTTTTATATCTACTTTTACCAATTTCACTTCAGATCTCACACATGTTCAGCTCTCTTGTCAGTTACTTCAGCTAACTAATTTTCAGACATTTCAGTGAGAGTATTAACGATCATTCTCTAGACATGCATCTCTCCGTCTGTGTTGTATTTACAGACCATTCTTTTCTTTAGCTCCATCAAGTCCTGTTCATAATAGGCGTCTGTTATCAGCTAAAAACATTAGAATGTCATCAGTCGAATTGCCTGATGACAACGAAAAGAGCCCTTCATCGGCGAGCACGTCGCCGTGTCCGAGTCCTGTTGGTGGAAAGGTTTGTAGTAGTTTTGATTTTTTTTTGTTTATATTTGTAGGGAGAATGCTAACTATACATTTCTTTCCTTCAAAAGCAAAATCAAAAAAACTAGAATTAATTGCAAGAAATTTAATTACAGCACAGAAATATGACTTCAAACCAATCATGACTTGATATGGGAAAAAAACCTCGGATTTATGTAATATTTTATTAATACAAATTTCGTAAAAAAGTGATACAAAAATTACTGCTTTTCAATAACAAATTTACAACAATAACACAGGCCGACATGATTTTTGGTGTTTTGAATTTGATATGTGTCCTTGGCTAATACGGGTACGTTGATTCTGAATGTGAATTTGGTTTGAGCCCATAACGTCAAGATTTTTCACAAAATTAGAAAAACCTTGTGAGATATTTTGTACTAGAGCAAAGAAGTACCTTTATGATATTTCCTAAATTGCATTAAAATTATTTCTTTAAAATACTTGATACATCGATAGAAAATATTTTAGTATAATATTATGTTTATTTCATTTCAATGACAACACTGCTTCATTTTTGCATCTGTCAAGGTCAACTTAATGGCATCGGCAGTTGTTTACGAAATAGTTAGTTAGCGTCAGTTGTTTGTAGCATCGAGTTGTGTTTTGTTTTCTGAGTGTTTAGTGCGTCATAATGTCATCAAGTAAGTGCAAAAACAGTCCTGATAAATTTTGTTACGTGTGTGGTGATTTAACGATAGCAAATCATCAACGAAACATAACAGAATTTATCAAGAAAGCTTATCACGCTTACTTCGGTGTAAAACTTGGTGATCAGGACAAACCTTAGGCTCCACACAAAGTGTGCTTTCAGTGTGTCGAGCTACTGAGAAAATGGACAAAAGGTACACGTAGCTCTTTACCCTTTGGCATTCCTATGGTATGGAGGGAACAAAAAACCATGGAGACGAGTGTTACTTTTGCTCCTGCGATGTCAAGGGTTTCAATTTGAAAAATAAACATACTATTCAGTATCCTGATTTACCGTCTGCTAAATGGACCAGGAATTCCCATTCCTCCACCTTTTCCTCACCATCCAACATCAATCATCAGATGAAAGTTCAAACGAAAAAACCGATGAAGATGAATTCAATCCTGATATAGACCAACTTCAACAGTTTATCCAAGCTGAACCAAATGACTTACTGAGAGACTTGAGTCTATCGAAGGATGCTGCACAAATCTTAAGATCACAACTGAAAGACAAAAATCTATTGGCTCCAGGAACCACATTTTCGTAGTATAGGCATAGTGAAAAAGGGTTCGCGGAATATTTCTCTCAAGAGGGTTCACTGGTGTATTGTAATAATATTCCTGAAGTAGTCATGAAATTGGGAGCTGACAATTACGATTCCACATCATGGAGGTTATTTATTGATTCTTCTAAGAGAAGTCTGAAGGGTGTCTTATTGCACAATGGTAATACTTATGCCTCGATGTCTGTTGCTCACTCCGTGCATCTCGAAGAAACGTATGAGAATCTTGAGCTGTTGCTAAATACAATAAAGTACAGCGAATATTGTTGGCAACTCTGTGGAGACCTCAAAATAATATCTATGCTTTTGGGTCAGCAGTCTGGATTCACAAAGTATCCATGTTTTTTGTGCGAGTGGGACAGTCCAGCACGAAATTTACATTACGTTAAGAAATAATGGCCACTCAGAAAAAGACTTGTACCGGGACAAAAAAATGTGCTGCGTGATGCATTAGTTGACCCAAAATTAGTTCTTTGCCTCGCCTACACATAAAGTTAGGATTAATGAAGCAGTTTGTTAAAGCTTTAAATAAACAAGGTGACTGCTTTAAATACCTGTGCGACAAATTTCCTGCACTTTCTGAAGCTAAACTTAAAGAATGAATTTTTGTAGGCCCTCAAATTCGAACTTTAAAATCGGACAGATTGTTCCAGAATACAATGACCCAGGATGAATATGAAGCATAGAGTTCTTTCGTAGAAGTCATAGACGGTTTCCTTGGAAACAACGAGTCTCGATATTACAAAGAAATTGTAGCCAACATGGGCAAAAAATATAAAAAACTGGGATGCAATATGAGCGTCAAACTTCATTTTCTGAATTCCCACGTTGACTCTTTTCCCGAAAATCTTGGAGCTGTCAGCGAGGAACAAGGTTTCATCAAGACATAAAGGAGATGGAGAGACGTTACCAAGGAAGATGGGATATTAGAATGATGGCTGATTACTGCTGGACCTTGAAAAGGGACTCGCTCACAAAAATCCAAAAAAAGAAAACTACAAAATGCTGTTGTTAACAAAAAAGAGAACGATTTTATTTTTAAAAAAACAACGATTGTCTAACGTAGATTATACTGCATTGTGTTTTTACTGAACAACTCAATTTTACAGCGTACTTTTCTATTAAATAGTTTCAATAAATATGTTCTCAATATTTTTGGCACTTTCTACGAAAAATTTCAAACACACTTTTCCTGAAAACCTGACGTGCTGGAAAAAAACTAAGCACAGATTCGTGATCAGCACATCCCATTTACTATATGTAAGACACCTATTAAACTTGAAACACGTTTTCATAAAAAAAAAATGTTGGCCTGTGTAATCAATTACAGTAATAGTCAGGTTAGGTTATGTTAGGTTAGGTAACCTGTGTGAGAGGTTGGTTTAAACTAAATTGGGTTAAGAGTTAACCAATCAGTGCGACGAATGGAAAATAAAATCAAATGGCAATAAACCGACCAACGAGTAATAACACCATGAAAGTCAACAACTGAAAGAAAATTATTTCTGAATTTCTGAAAATTATCTTCTATATAGATTCGGACCTCATTTCCCTATTTGGTTAAATTAGCTTAAATTAGTATTGTTACTTTTCTCTTCAATTGGAAATACTACTCTTGGCAATGTCTATACATTTTGGCCATTTTTACAGTTCAAAAATATTTAATTTTGGTCGTTATTTGGTATTTATTCTAAATAAAATTACATTGGTTTCAAAACACAACTAATGATGCTTATTGAAGTAAAGTAAAATGTAACAAAGCACACACACTTACCAGTAAAACTGTTAAGCATAAAAGAAAAACTGAGCTCTTCTTCTTGCTATGTCTCAGTGTTATGTAGGTAATTTTCTCTTGAACTTGATGTAGAAGCGCTTTTCAATAATAGTCCTGTCTATTTTATTTTAACGACAGAAATCTCATCGACTCTTGCCGACGAATCTCTACGTGGTGCTGTACAATTTCAAGTCGCGCCATCAAGACGAGCTTGACCTGAAAGCGGGCTACAAAGTGACGGTGATCGACACCTCTGATCCTGACTGGTGGAAGGGCAAGTGCCTTGGGCGAATCGGCTACTTCCCTTCGAAGTACTGCTCGAAGCTGTCACCTGGCGAGAAACCCTTACAGGTAAATAGTTTGAATATTGATGGCGTTGATATTTCGTTTTACATGTTAAATTATGAATAAAACACACGTTAACTTTGTAGCAGAGCTTCCCAGATTTCCAAGTTTATAGGTGCTTTGTATCAGTGCAAAAACGAGCAACGTACATAGCAGTATCTTAGTTTTAGTGTATACCTTCATTCCAGTCCATTGACGCACTTTTTTATTAATACATTTTTGGGCCTAATTTACAATGGGCCGAAAGACGAAAATTGATAGCCCATTCCATATATCATGTATCACATCATATATCATATATCTATCTATCCATCATCAATATAATATTATTATTATATGTATTAAGTATGCCGTTGATATGTACCTGTATATGGAATAAATGTTCATACTACAACAATTTTGGCAATATTTTTTTAATAATTTTTTTAATTCAAAGTAATATATTTTATATCTTCTTTTAAGTAATATGAACAAAATAATGACGGTATAAATATTTCTTACATTAGACAATGGATTTTTTATAACTTAAATTGAAAACCAAAGTCGGTCCAAGCAATTTTCTCAAAAACTTTTAAAGTTTCCACAATTATTAATTATGTTCCAAAATTCATAATTTAAAACATATATTGTAATAATTTGTTTGTGAAGATTTTATTTTTGGAATGACAGAAATATCTATAGGTGAAAGAATATTGAAAAAAAAAACAGTAATAAGAATAGAAATAGCTATAATATTACTTCTAAAACAATCAGTTAGGCTGTGCCCACTTAAGAGTAATTTTGGAAACAAATTTTGTTTTGCATTTGTAATCCTGCATAATAAGTACGTAGTTGAAATTTTTTTGAAAAAATTCTGCAATTTTTTATTTTATTTTTACCTATAGTTTCAACTATTCATCACTATAGCCAATCATAAGAAATATCATTTAAACATCATCATAGAGAGTCATGAATTTTCTTCTGATAACAATTTATTAAAAAATAATAATATATTATAATTATCTCAATTCTATAAAGGTTCTGAAGTCAGAAGCAATTTCAGCAAAAGTCATGAAAATTAACCCATTTATAAATTTATTGATATTAGTAATATAATTATTTAAATCTATCAGAAATAACCAAATTAAATTAATATTCTCAAAAAAAGGAGTTTCAATATTTTTTCAAACGATGCAAACAAAAAATCCCGGAAAAACATAAAAGAAAAAAAATGCAGTGGAGACGCGGAAAATTTTAAAGAATTTTCCACGAACATTTTTTCTAATGAAAAAATATATTTTAACATATCTAAGCTAAAATTGTTAGTTTTTCATTAATCGTTTTTTTTACAGAAATAGCTAATTTTTGATTAATTTTCATTTACAGAAATAGCTATTTTTTTATTAATCTTCATTACAGATATCAAAATTTTTACACAAATCGCTAATTTTTAGTACCGACTTAAAAATCGTCATTGAAAATCAGATTATTGATATCGATTTTCAAACAAAATATTGCAATGTTCCATTACTTTCTTAATGACGAAATTGTTAGTACAAAATAGTTACTAGAACTGCTAATTTATTTAGGGTGGTCCTTAATATAGCTTTTTTGCGAAAATTGAAGATGTCGCTCCCTAAACTTAGTTCCAATTCATACAAAAACAATCCCCGATTTTTTTTTATTTCTATTTCTAACCCTTCCTAACCCTATTTTAATCAGAATAAGGGGAAAATATTCCCTACAACTTTTGTTTGAAACCTTTTTCAATACTTGTCAAGAAAATAAACACAATTTTAGTAAAACATTCTTATTAAATAACTCTATTTTAATGGGTTATTTCTTGATCCCATTTCTTGACAGTAATTGAAAAATGTTTCAAACAAAAGTTGTAGGGAATATTTCCCCTTATTCTTATTAAAATAGGGTTAGGATGGGTTACAAATAAAAATTTGAAAAAAAATTAAAACGTTTGGTTTACTGATTCGAGCCAGCCTTGGGGGTGTACCCATTTATTTAAGGACCACCCTGTAGATGAACATAATGATAAAAATTTATCAAACACATGAAGATAAAAATGTATCTTCATGTGTAGTTAACATGAATGTTGATGAAATAGCATATTATAGTTCATAAATTTATAATTTTCAGTAGGCAGGAAAAATTAAGTTTGAAGCAATTTTACAACTTATTATCTTCATTTGCAGAAATCAAGATGTACTTTTAAACTACATGAAATCCGAAATCGCTGATTTTTAGACCAACTTGGAAATTTTAATTCAATGAAATTTTCCATCAAATACTTCTGAACTGTATAAATTGTGAGCCAAAAATCCATTCTGCAATTGCTAGCTTACAGTTTATTTTCATTTTCAGTTATCATACATTTCAAGGCATGTAATTCATAAATCTGAAATTTGTAGTGGAAGCGTGGAAAATTCAATTTGTAGCAATTTTCCATAAGAAAATATCAGAGCGAAGAAATTGATTACCAGCAAATCATAAATCGTTGTTTATTTGTAACGACTTCGAAAATTTGATTGAATGAAATTTATCATTATTGTATATTAGAATGGTATAGAAATTGCAAGACAATAAAACGTTTTTTATTGGCTATATTTTCAATTATTTTCGTTTTCAGTTATTATATTCTGATGAGCAATTCCTAATTTTCAATTTATTTTCATTTATTATATATATCGACCCCATGGGATCTTCCCGCATTGTCTAACATTACATTACATTATACACTACATTATACATTACATTATACATTACATTGTACATTACATTGTACATTACATTATACATTACATTATACATTACATTACATATTATATTATATTACATTACATACATGTGCATTTCATTTATTATTTTCATGGATTCTAAACTACATAAAAAACGTATATCGGTGATTTTTTTGTAGCAATCTGTTTTATTCGTAGCTATTTTTCATGCAAAAGTAATTTAATCATGCAAATGTGAGTAAATAATCCGTTTTTAAGTTGTTATTTTCCAATTGACCTTCATTTTCAGTAATCATAACTTTGAATGACACAGCCTGTAATTCACAAATCTCTATTTTGTCATAGAAACCAAATATGAAGCAATATGCCTTGAAAAACTACTAAAGTGACCTAAATTAAGTAACCTAGATTACCGAAAATCTAAGCAGTCACTCCTATTTTTTATTAATATATTTTCAAATTTACAAATACATATTTGATTATTAGCAAATTTACGAAGAAATTTGGCTTACTACAATTTTTCCACTAGTGGCTATCTTAGTGAAGAAATTTTTAGTATAAACTAGAACTACTAATTTGAAATGTATCTTCAAATTCAGGTATCATACATTTTGATAGAATAGCAACTTATAGTTCATAAATTTATAAATTATAATTCGTGCAGTAAAGGCGATAAATATTTTTTTCACGAAAAGCTTTCTCAGTAAAGAAAGTGATTATCAAATATTCATACAGCAATAGTTAAGTTTTCATTTATTGTATACAACATTTTCTTTAAATTTTAAAGCAAATCATAAATTTTTGTTATAGTTTCATCCATTTCATAAATCGCTGTTTTTTTTTTGTTACGACTTGGAAAATTTAATTCAAAGCAATTTATCATTAAAAACTAAGGTGGTGAAGAAATTGCAATACAAAAGAACGTTTTATAATGGCTGTATTTTCATTTATTTTCATTTTCAGATATCATACATTTCGTTGTAATGGCATGTGCTTTACAAGTCTGCAATTTGTTATGGAAGCGTGCAAAACTTAAATTTTTAGCAATTTTCCATAAGAAAGTAGTGGAATGAAGCAATGGATTACTGTATTTTCATTATTTTCATTTTCAGATATCATACATTTTGTTGTAATGGCATGTGTTTCACAAGTCTACAATTTGTTATGGAAGCGTGGAAAATTAAATTTTTAGCAATTTTCCATAAGAAAGTAGTGGAATAAAGCAATGGATTACCAAGATTCTGGAGAGCAATTCCTAATTTGCAGTATTTAGTGATTTCATGAATTCTGTTATACAGGGTGAGTCAATGGTAACTCTTTCGCTTACGAGATTTAAGTATTCTTAAATAAAATCTTCTATCTTCTAATTCTAAATTATAAAAAAATATTATTTTTTTATTGTAGAACACACAACTGCGAAGTAAATATTGACTCACCCTGTATAATCCGAAAAATTGTATATGGATAATTTTTTATAGCGACTTGGAAAATTTTATTCGCAGTTATGTTGCATGCAAAAGTACCTACCTTAGTCGGGGAATTGTGAGCCAAAAAGCTGTTCTTTGTTGTTATTTTCATTTTCAATTATCATAAATTTGAATGCAATAGCACAAGTCTCTGTTTTGTAGAATTTGTAGAAGGAAAATTAAATTTGTAGACATTTTCCATGAAAAACTACTTAGTTAATTAATTGATTACCGAAAATGTAAACCTCAATTTCTAAATTATCTAAAAATAATATCAAATTTACAATTATTTGATTATTAGTAGTGACGAAAATATGCATAATACCTTAGTCAGGGAATTGTGAGCCAAAAAACTGTTCTTTTGGTCTTATTTTCATTTTTAATAATCATAAATTTGAATGCAATAGCACAAGTCTCTGTTTTGTAGAATTTGTAGAAAGAAAATTAAATTTGTAGACATTTTCCATGAAAAACTACTAGGTGGATTAATAGATTACCGAAAATGTAAACCTCAATTTCTAAATTATCTAAAAATAATATCAAATTTACAAATATTTGATTATTAGTAGTGACAAAAATATGCATAATACCTTAGTCAGGGAATTGTGAGCCTAAAAACTGTTCTTTGTTGTTATTTTCATTTTCAATAACCATAAATTTGAATGCAATACACAAGTCTCTGTTTTGTAGAATTTGTAGAAAGAAAATTAAATTTGTAGACATTTTCCATGAAAAACTACTAAGTGGATTAATAGATTACCGAAAATGTAAACCTCAATTTCTAAATTATCTAAGAATAATATCAAATTTACAAACATTTGATTATTAGTAGTGACGAAAATATGCATAATACCTTAGTCAGGGAATTGTGAGCCAAAAAACTGTTCTTTGTTGTTATTTTCATTTTCAATTATCATAAATTTGAATGCAATAGCACAATTCCCTGTTTTGTAGAATTTGTAGAAAGAAAATTAAATTTGTAGACATTTTCCATGAAAAACTACTAAGTGGATTAATAGATTACCGAATATGTAAACCTCAATTTCTAAATTATCCAAGAATAATATCAAATTTACAAATATTTGATTATTAGTAGTGACGAAAATATGCATAATACCTTAGTCAGGGAATTGTGAGCCAAAAAACTGTTCTTTCTTGTTATTTTCATTTTCAATTATCATAAATTTGAATGCAATAGCACAAGTCCCTGTTTTGTAGAATTTGTAGAAAGAAAATTAAATTTGTAGACATTTTCCATGAAAAACGACTAAGTGGATTAATAGATTACCGAAATTGTAAACCTCAATTTCTAAATTTTATAAAAATAATATAAAATTTACAAATATTTGATTATTAGTAGTGACGAAAATATGAATTATAGATTACTGAAATTGTAAACCTCAATTTCTAAATTTTATAAAAATAATATAAAATTTACAAATATTTCATTATTAGTAGTGACGAAAATATGCATAATAGATTACCGAAATTGTAGACCTCAATTTCTAAATTTTATAAAAATAATATAAAAATTTTGTGCAATTTTCCATTGGCTATTGTAAAAACTGGAGTTATACTAAGAATTAGTAGTTACTAGAACAGCTAACTTAAAAATTATCTTCATACTTAGATATCTTAAATTTTGCATAACTAGCATATAAATAAATAGAAATAAGAATTTATTTGTCCATAAATCTGAAATTTGCAGTAGAGGCGCGTAAAATTAAATTTGAGATAATTTTCCACGAAAAGCTTTCTCAGTGAAGAATTGAAATATCCAATATCTATGGCATGCATCCACAACTTGCAAATAAATTATAAAAATTGTAGGCAACAGTTTGGAATTTTTAAATTATTTTCATTAACAATATTCGCGATTTTCGTTAAAATTGAAAAAAATCATAAAGTTTTAGTAGCGAATTGAAATGTCATTTGTTGTAAATATTCTTGTTATTTTTGTTTTGTTTAATACAGTCTTTACATTGAAAATACAAGGAGAGTACAAAGAAAGGAAAATAATCAGTTGGTTTTGTATTTTTTGTTGTTGTCCACAATAAACTGAACTTTACTATAACATTTACTACAAAAAGCTTTTTTTTGTATAAGCAAAGAGATGAAGTTTATTTAAAACATTTGTTTTAAATATCGATATATTTATCAAATTTTCGATAAAAACTTCGCAGAAATTTGAAAAAAAATTCTGTTCTGTAATTTTTTAAACATCTTAAGCTAATTATTTTCAATTTTGTTTTGCGAATTGGTATTTTGTAAAGTAGTCATTTTTTTTGTAGAAGTCATTATTACACAATTTGTTGTTTATTGTGTTATGTTATATTGTTTATTATAAAATGTGCAACATTGCATCAAATTTTGTTTCTACATGATACGCATTTTCTGTGCTTTCCCAATATACATATCGACTAGTTTGGAATGTTTCATTAAAGCTGTAGTTTTTTTTTTAATTGTATTTTTTGTGAAAAGGTGATTTACATAAATAATAAATACAGATCAAATCTCACGTTTGTATACCAAAAATTCGATTAAATGTTGCCAATTTCAAAATAATTCAACATTTAATCGTATTTTGTTTACATAATTTGGAATTCAAGGTCATTTTTATGCTTCCCCAATTTATTTATCGACAATTTATTATTTCAAATGTTCGAAAATTTTCAATCATAATACCTTGTAGGTAGGGTATAGAAAATTTTGTAACTTAGTTAACGTGTGTTATATTTGCAATTAAATGTTATATTGTCTCTAATTGTAAATTTAATTAATGGGCATGTGCAGGTGACACATAATCTGCAAGTATCCGACGGGGATAACGGCCTAATGCTCCTGAGGGACCAAATAGTCATACAGATAGGTGAGGAGTTGGACGGTATGGTGATGATCCGGTCGGGGGACAACCGCCAGGGCGTTTGCCCGGTGAAGTTCCTGCAGGAGGTGTGACACCACTCCGAAGCAGCCTGCCAAGTGAACCACGTCTGTCCCTGCATCAAAGAACCAGCAAAGCCCACCCTAGATAAAATTTATTACCCCACCCCCAGCACAGCCGCCACATGCAAGAACAACAACGCCCTCAAGAAAGCCGACAAGAAGAACATAAACACAGGCAACTTCCTGCAATACTACTACAACAACATAAACAGCAACCTGTACAAAAACAACGCTTACCTGGCCAAGCAGAACAACCTGAACAACATCAACAACATCTTCATCAATCACCTGAACAATGACTCAAAAAACTTTAACCTAAAGGCGCCCTTCTCCTCCACTAAACGCCCGCTGTCCATTCGACTGGCGACGCCCAAACACGTCGCGAACTTCTTCAGCAAGACCTTCAGGTCCGACTCCCAGAAACGCCCGCTCCTGCTTAACACATCCAACAACAACCTCTCCTACGAGGAAGCCGGCCCAAACTTCCAGATAATCCCCGGCAAGAACGGCCTGAGGATCTCCTCCATTTACACCATCAGCGAGAACGTCGAGAAGTTCACCCTCAAAAACACCCTCTACCGAAACAAAAACCTGTACATTTCCTCAAACAGTAGACCTCTATTCGTACGTAAGTAACCATTTGTAATTGAACAAAAACCATGTAGCTTGGAATGAACCTATTTTTGTAAATGTTAGCGTTTATAACCTAATTAATATATGTGATGCAACAAACAACAAACATTAAAAATATGATGAAGCACGTCCCTACATTAAAAGAAATCTGTATTTATGCACTACAAAGTATTATGCTTTAATTTTTATAGGCATTATATATTATAGTATTAAAACTTTATAAGGGTAAAATGAGTATTAGGTTTAATTGCGAGTTTAGATTTAATTAATATGACCCTGTGGTAAGAGGTTGGCATTTTGACTTGGTCGTTCATTCAAATTATGAGATATTTTTGTAACTATATTTTTTGAAGCGGTTCCAATTCCAAGTTTGTATAATTAAGCGAAAATTAAAAAAAAAATACGAAAAACTTTTAAAAAACCAAGTATTAGAGCATAACGAATTTCAACACTTAAAGTCATGTCGTGAATATTTATATGACAATCTTTTAAATCTGGGTCTACATAGAAAATGTATATATAACCTCTTTGTTATTGTCAATACTTACAATTTTTTCCAATTTAAATTATAATTTTTTTTTTTATTTCAATGATAAATTATAAATAAAACACACGTTATCCTTATTGATATCACTTAATTTTTAATTGTGACAAATAGTCTCAAATAAAAAAAAAGTGATACTAACAAAGTTAACATGAGTTTAATTATAATTAAATTTATTGTGGCTATTTAATAACATTTTCTACCCGAAAACATTCCTGTATTGATTATATTAGTTGAGATTATTTTATTTTATTTTTAAGTATTGACGGTAATTAAAAATATAAAATTACTCAATAAATTACTGTTATGTTTGCATACTTTGAGAGTAATTGCGATATATTCTAAAAGTGGTTTGGTGAGGTGTAGGGCCTTGAAGGTGTTACGAAAAGTATTTTTTGTATAAAAATAATGGTAAAAATAGTAATAACGGAGAGCAAATTTAGTTTTGGTTCCACTTGCATTGCGCGGCTTTTCAACCGAAAGCCTGGAACCAGAACGTAAATTTTAACTTATTAAGTAAAACCTAATAAGCTAACATTATTTTCTACATTAATATCTTAAAGTAATCACAAATATTGTTACGTATATAACTAATTTGTGAATTATTTAAAACATTCTACTCCTTTGTTTGTCAAGTAGTTGGTATAATAATTTTTATATTGAGGACAAATGAGATTTTTTTAAGACAAGTACGCGAAGCTGTGAAATAACTATTACGGGATCATATGGCATTTAATATTGCGGCATTTAGTACTTAAAAGAGCCGAGTTGTCCTATTAGAAACCAATAGGCACATCCGAATTAATTAACAGAAACGGCTTAATTATTATTTTTCTGTTTACGTAGGTACGTTAATTTCATACAAATATATCTATTAATGTTTGCAGATGTATATGAATAATTATGTTATGGAATTGACTAATAAATATTTAATAAATGTTATTGAATAGTCTTAAATGAATAGATTATATATGTGTAATTAATATTAAATGTGCAAATAAACACATCGCTCTGAAGACTGTTGCGAAATTGTCGTCACTCGAGCACGAAATACGAACGAATTCCGTTGGACAGGCTTCGAACATGAAAAGGAGGCTC
The DNA here is from genome assembly GCA_951805005.1 of Othius punctulatus. Taxonomy (NCBI): domain Eukaryota; kingdom Metazoa; phylum Arthropoda; class Insecta; order Coleoptera; family Staphylinidae; genus Othius; species Othius punctulatus. The sequence continues at coordinate 37,085,860 of OX638141.1, forward strand.
ACATTCTAGGGACAATTCCGAATTCGTTATTGCACACGACCAATTGAATATACAAATATTAGTTTGTATTATACAGTTTAGCGGATAAATGGGGTTTGGGTGAGTTTTGACCCTAGTTTAAATTTCGCTGCGTGTCGAGCGTAGATGGTACTCGATGTTTTCTTGGTTGAAATAGAAATGATAATTGCGTAATTAGTTGACCTTAATTAACTGTTGGGTTGCGTTCATAGATTCTGGCAACAACATCTGCACCATTTCAGCACATATGTTCTATCTTGAATGTGGATTATATCTGTTAATATGGAATTATGTTAACAATCACTAATATATGAATTATGAAAAATATTAGTTTTCATTGTTTTGTTTTACTGTCCCTAAACCTGAAATTTTATTCCAAGTTCCAAATTTCCTCCAAATTTATTACATTTGAGTATAGGCCAACATTATACACATGTTTTTGTACTAAATTAGTATTAGATAGTCAAATTATTTAAAAAAAGTTATTTTAGTCACATTAGACGAAATGTGAGGAGATACATTTTCAATCAATAATAATAATTCCGACTTCTACTTAGCAATTATATTTTTTATGGTTATTGTACCGTAAATAGAAAATTTTTATATAAAAACTTCAAATCATGTAACGTAAAGAATTTTAATGAAGATTGCGAAGGTGTTTTGGTGGATTTTCAAGAAAATTGCGAGAATTGGTAACGGTTATGTAAGGAGTTTTCTGAAGCTTGAAAAGAAAAATCAATCAAAACCGAAAATTGGCTAGGTTATGATAGGTTAGGAGTAATAAATTTTAATGTAACTTAAGTAGAAGAAAATGGTTTCGTTGATTTTCAAGATAATTACGACATTTGTTATTTTACGTTAGGTTAGGTTAAGAGTAACGAATTTCGATAAAGCTTAAGATAAATAAGAAAGCATCTGTTTCGTTCCTCAGGAAAATTTCAAAAAATGGTTAGCTTAGATTGGGTTAGGAGTAGGTAAAGATATAATGAAACTTGAAACGAAGAAAATGGTTTCATTTATTTTTCAAGATAATTAGGATTTTAGGTTTTAGGTTAAGAGTATAGAATTTCGATAAAGCTTAAAATAAAGAAGAAAACATCTGTTTCATTCTTCAGGAAAATTTCCAAATATGGTTAGCTTAGATTAGCTTAGTAAAGATATAATGAAACTTAAGAAGAAGAAATTGTTTCGTTTAATTTTCAATATAATTAGGATTGTTTAGATAATAGGATACTTTTGAAGTCATAATTCTAATTCTGTTAAAATTAAACTTCTGACCGAACGGTCCAATCTCGATGCCGATAGTCTCATTCGATTCAGGGGAGTCATACGGTTCATACCAGACCACACTTGATATACTTACGAAGACGTTTTAATTTTCGAAATTTTCGAAAATGTCGCGTCAATTTGTCAATGTGTGCAATTAAAAGTAAATTTATTTGTGAGCAAATAAAAGTTACATTCTACCGGAATTTCTTTATGGGGGGTGTTTGATATAAATTGATAAATGCAATTCTTTATTAATCGGCGCCTTAGGTCGAAGAAATTATGTGATTTCGTAAAAACGGCGTAAACGCAAATGCTGCATATTTAATTTTAAATGCTGGCAATTTATCTTGCCATGTTAGTCCACGTCTTATTCACGCTTGACTGAATTCTATGAAATGGTCGTAAAAATACTGGAACTCGTGCCGAGCTTCGAGTTTATTGCCCCAATAAAAACATTAAAAGTCATAAAAAAAGCGAAAGCGAGCAGCCTATATGAAAAAAAGTGCTCGGTGCTATTTTAATAATACAACATTTCCTTGGCGTTGAAATTTTTTTTGCGGCCGTTAAATGCGATGCATTGATTATGGTCAATCCTCATATAAAATTTGTCAAAGTGCGCAATTAACAGTTAATTTATTTTACGGGCAAAAGTCTTGGAAATACGGCTTCATCGTCGGGTGGGAATACATACAATTTAGCGTGAATTATTTCTGGATCTGCTCAGTTTTCTCACTAACCACGCATCGTATTGAAAAACGGATTTTTTATTCATTTTCAGCATACACGAATTCAAGATTCTCAATATTTAAAAAAAAAAATTGGTTTCCAAAAAAAATTCAAAACCACTTTTTGAATTTGAAAAATAACTTGATATTCATGCTTAGCATACACATTATAGTGAATCCTCATTTAAATTTTTATAAATGTGTGCAATTAAAAGTTAATTTATTTGTGGGCAAATAAAAGTTATATTCTAACAGAATTTCTTTGTGGGGAGGGTTGGATATAAATTGATAATTACAAATTTTTATTAATCGGTGCCTTAGGTCGAAACAATTATGTAATTTCGTCAAAAACATGCCGGCAAAATAACCAGCCCTGTTATTCGATGTGTCTCATTCTCATTCACAGTCCACGTTGACTGACTTTTAGTCCACGTGGACTGCCTTCTAGGTCCATGCATACAATTTACCGTAAATTATTTCTGGATCTGCTCAGTTTTCTCGCTAACCACGCATCATATTGAAAAACGGATTTTTTATTCATTTTCAGCATACACGAATTCACGATTCTCAATATTTAAAAAACAAAAAAAATGGTTTGCAAAAAAAAATTCAAAACCAATTTTTGAATTTGAAAAATAACATGATATTCATGCTTAGCATACGCATTACAGTGAATCCTCATGTAAAATTTGTCAATGTGTGCAATTAAAAGTTAATTTATTTGTGGGCAAATAAAAGTTATATTCTAACGGAATTTCTTTGTGCGAAGGGTTGGATATAAATTGATAAATACAAATTTTTATTAATCGGTGCCTTAGGTCGAAACAATTATGTAATTTCGTCAAATACATGCCGGCAAAATAACCTGCCCTGTTATTCGATGTGTCTCATTCTCATTCACAGTCCACGTTGACTGACTTTTAGTCCACGTGGACTACCTTCTAGGTCCACGTTGACTGCCTTCTAGGAACAGATCATAAAAATACTGGAGCTCGGCACAATATATCGGACGATCGGATTTTTTATACATTTTCAGCATACACGAATTCACGATTCTCAACATTTAAAAAACAAAAAAATTGGTTTGCAAAACAAAATTCAAAACCAATTTTTGAATTTGAAAAATAACTTGATATTCATGCTTAGCATACGCATTATAGTGAATCCTCAAGTAATTTTTTTTAAATGTGTGCAATTAAATGTTAATTTATTTGTGGGCAAATAAAAGTTATATTCTAACGAAATTTCTTTGTGGGGAGGGTAGGATATAAATTGATAAATACATTTTTTTATTAATCGGTGCCTTAGGTCGAAACAATTATGTAATTTCGTCAAAAACATGCCGGCAAAATAACCAGCCCTGTTATTCGATGTGTCTCATTCTCATTCACAGTCCACGTTGACTGACTTTTAGTCCACGTGGACTGCCTTCTAGGTCCATGCATACAATTTACCGTAAATTATTTCTTGATCTGCTCAGTTTTCTCGCTAACCACGCATCATATTGAAAAACGGATTTTTTATTCATTTTCAGCATACACGAATTCACGATTCTCAATATTTAAAAAACAAAAAAAATGGTTTGCAAAAAAAAATTCAAAACCAATTTTTGAATTTGAAAAATAACATGATATTCATGCTTAGCATACGCATTACAGTGAATCCTCATGTAAAATTTGTCAATGTGTGCAATTAAAAGTTAATTTATTTGTGGGCAAATAAAAGTTATATTCTAACGGAATTTCTTTGTGCGGAGGGTTGGATATAAATTGATAAATACAAATGTTTATTAATCGGTGCCTTAGGTCGAAACAATTATGTAATTTCGTCAAAAACATGCCGGCAAAATAACCTGCCCTGTTATTCGATGTGTCTCATTCTCATTCACAGTCCACGTTGACTGACTTTTAGTCCACGTGGACTACCTTCTAGGTCCACGTTGACTGCCTTCTAGGAACAGATCATAAAAATACTGGAGCTCGGCACAATATATCGGACGATCGGATTTTTTATACATTTTCAGCATACACGAATTCACGATTCTCAATATTTAAAAAACAAAAAAATTTGTTTGCAAAACAAAATTCAAAACCAATTTTTGAATTTGAAAAATAACTTAATATTCATGCTTAGCATATGCATTATAGTGAATCGATATGTAAAATTTGTGAATGTACGCAATTAAAAGTTAATTTATTTTACGGGCAAATGTCTTGGAAATACGGCTTCATCGTCGGCTGCGAATGCATACAATTATCGTGAATTATTTCTGGATCTGCTCAGTTTTCTCGCTAACCACGCATCGTATTGAAAAACGGATTTTTTAATCATTTTCAGCATACACGAATTCACGATTCTCAATATTTAAAAAATAAAAAAATTGGTTTGCAACAAAAAAAATCAAAACCAATTTTTTAATTTGAAAAATAACTTGATATTCATGCTTAGCATACGCATTATAGTGAATCTTCATGTAAAATTTGTCAATGTATGCAATTAAAAGTTAATTTATTTGTGGGCAAATAAAAGTTATATTCTAACGGAATTTCTTTGTGGCGAGGGTTGGATATAAATTGATAAATACATTTTTTTTATTAATCGGTGCCTTAGGTCGAAACAATTATGTAATTTCGTCAAAAACATGCCGGCAAAATAACCAGCCCTGTTATTCGATGTGTCTAATTCTCATTCACAGTTCACGTTGACTGATTTTAGTCCACGTGGACTGCCTTCTAGGTCCACGTTGACTGCCTTCTAGGAACAGATCATAAAAATACTGGAGCTCGGCACAATATATCGGACGAAAGGATGTTTTATTCATTTTCAGCATACACGAATTCGCAATTCTCAATATTTAAAAAACAAAAAAATTGGTTTGCAAAAAAAAATTCAAAACCAATATTTGAATTTGAAAAATAACTTAATATTCATGCTTAGCATACGCTTTATAGTGAATCGATATGTAAAATTTGTCAATGTACGCAATTAAAAGTTAGTTTATTTTACGGGCAAATGTCTTGCAAATACGGCTTCGTCGTCGGCTGCGAATGCATACAATTTAGCGTGAATTATTTCTGGATCTGCTCAGTTTTCTCGCTAACCACGCATCGTATTGAAAAACGGATTTTTTATTCATTTTCAGCATACACGAATTCACGATTCTCAATATTTAAAAGACAAAAAAAATGGTTTGCAAAAAAAAATTCAAAACCAATTTTTGAATTTGAAAAATAACTTGATGTTCATGCTTAGCATACGCATTATAGTGAATCCTCAAGTAATTTTTTTTAAATGTGTGCAATTAAAAGTTAATTTATTTGTGGGCAAATAAAAGTTATATTCTAACGAAATTTCTTTGTGGGGAGGGTAGGATATAAATTGATAAATATATTTTTTTATTAATCGGTGCCTTAGGTCGAAACAATTATGTAATTTCGTCAAAAACATGCCGGCAAAATAACCAGCTCTGTTATTCGATGTGTCTCATTCTCATTCAGAGTCCACGTTGACTGACTTATAGTCCACGTGGACTGCCTTCTAGGTCCACGTTGACTGCCTTCTAGGAAACAATCATAAAAATACTGGAGCTCGGCACAATATATCAGACGAATGGTTTTTTTTTAATTCATTTTCAGCATACACGAATTCACGATTCTCAATATTTAAAAAACAAAAAAATTGGTTTGCAAAAAAAAATTCAAAATCAATTTTTGAATTTGAAAAATAACTTAATATTCATGCTTAGCATACGCATTATAATGAATCCTTATGTAAAATTTGTTAATGTACGCAATTAAAAGTTAGTTTATTTTACGGGCAAATGTCTTGCAAATACGGCTTCATAGTCGGCTGCGAATGCATACAATTTATCGTGAATTATTTCTGGATCTGCTCAGTTTTCTCGCTAACCACGCATCGTATTGAAAAACGGATTTTTTATTCATTTTCAGCCTACACGAATTCACGATTCTCAATTATTAAAAAAACAAAAAAAATGGTTTTCAAAAAAAAATTCAAAACCTATTTTGGAATGTGAAAAATAACTTAATATTCATGCTTATCATACGCATTATAGTGAATCGTTATGTAAAATTTGTCAATGTACGCAATTAAAAGTTAGTTTATTTTACGGGCAAATGTCTTGGAAATACGGCTTCATCGTCGGGTGCGAATGCATACAATTTACCGTAAATTATTTCTGGATCTGCTCAGTTTTCTCGCTAACCACGCATCGTATTGAAAAACGGATTTTATATTCATTTTCAGCATACACGAATTCACGATTCTCAATATTTAACAAACAAAAAAATTGGTTTGCAGAAAAAAATCCAAAACCAATTTTTGAATTTGAAAAATAACTTGATATTCATGCTTAGCATACGCATTATAGTGAATATCCATGTAAAATTTGTCAATGTGTGCAATTAAAAGTTAATTTATTTGTGGGCATAAAAGTTATATTCTACGGAATTTCTTTGTGGCGAGGGTTGGATATAAATTGATAAATACAAATTTTTATTAATCGGTGCCTTAGGTCGAAACAATTATGTAATTTCGTCAAAAACATGCCGGCAAAATAACCAGCGCTGTTATTCGATGTGTCTAATTCTCATTCACAGTCCACGTTGACTGACTTTAAGTCTACGTGGACTGCCTTCTAGGTCCACGTTGACTGCCTTCTAGGAACAGATCATAAAAATACTGGAGCTCGGCACAATATATCGGACGAATGGATTTTTTATTCATTTTCCGCATACACGAATTCACGATTCTCAATATTTAAAAAACAAAAAAATTGGTTTGCAAAAAAAAAATTCAAAACCAATTTTTGAATTTGAAACATAACTTAATATTCATGCTTAGCATGCGCATTATAGTGAATCCTAATGTAAAATTTGTCAATGTACGCAATTAAAAGTTAGTTTAATTTACGGGCAAATGTCTTGGAAATACGGCTTCATCGTCGTATGCGAATGCATACAATGTAGCGTGAATTATTTCTGGATCTGCTCAGTTTTCTCGCTAACCACGCATCGTATTGAAAAACGGATTTTTTATTCATTTTCAGCATACACGAATTCACGATTCTCAATTATTAAAAAAACAAAAAAAATGGTTTGCAAAAAAAAATGCAAAACCTATTTTGGAATTTGAAAAATAACTTAATATTCATGCTTATCATACGCATTATAGTGAATCGTTATGTAAAATTTGTCAATGTACGCAATTAAAAGTTAGTTTATTTTACGGGCAAATGTCTTGGAAATACGGCTTCATCGTCGGCTGCGAATGCATTCAATTTAGCGTGAATTATTTCTGGATCTGCTCAGTTTTCTCGCTAACCACGCATCGTATTGAAAAACGGATTTTTATTCATTTTCAGCATACAAGAATTCACGATTCTCAATATTTAAAAAACAAAAAAAAAATGTTTGCAAAAAAAAATGCAAAACCAATTTTTGAATTTGAAAAATAACTTGATATTCATGCTTAGCATACGCATTATAGGGAATCCTCATGTAAAATTTGTCAATGTGTGCAATTAAAAGTTAATTTATTTGTGGGCAAATAAAAGTTATATTCTAACGGAATTTCTTTGTGGGGAGGGTTGGATATAAATTGATAGATACAAATTTTTATTAATCGGTGCCTTAAGTCGAAACAATTGTGTAATTTCGTCAAAAACATGCCGGCAAAATAACCAGCCCCATTATTCGATATGTCTCATTCTCATTCACATTCCACGTTGACTGACTTTTAGTCCACGTGGACTGCCTTCTAGGTCCACGTTGACTGCCTTCTAGGAACAGATCATAAAGATTCTGGAGCTCGGCAGAATATATCGGACGTGCCATTAAAAAAACCTATTTAAAACCCATAAAAACTGTGAAAGCGAGCAGCCTATATAAAAAAAAAATACCAGGTGAGATCCCAATAATACAGCACTTCCTGGAGTTGTATTTTTTTTTTTAATTTATAGAAGTTGTTAAATGCGAATTCATTAATTATGGACAATCCTCATATAAAATTTGTCAAATTGCTCATTTAAAAATTCATTTATTTTACTGGCCAATGTCTTTGAAATACGCCTTTATCGTCGGGTGCGAATGCATACAATTTACCGTAAATTATTTCTGGATCTGCTCAGTTTTCTCGCTAACCACGCATCGTATTGAAAAACGGATTTTTTATTCATTTTCAGCATACACGAATTAACGATTCTCAATATTTAACAAACAAAAAAATTGGTTTGCAGAAACCAACGGATTTTTTATTCATTTTCAGCATACACGAATTCACGATTCTCAATATTTAAAAAACAAAAATATTGGTTTAAAAAAAAAATTCAAAACCAATTTTTGAATTAGAAAAATAAATTGATATTCATGGATAGCATACGCATTATAGTGAATCTTCCTGTAAAATTTGTCAATGTGTGCAATTAAAAGTTAATTTATTTGTGGGCAAATAAAAGTTATATTCTAACGGAATTTCTTTGTGGCGAGGGTTGGATATAAATTGATAAATACGAATTTTTATTAATCGGTGCCTTAGGCCGAAACAATTATGTAATTTCGTCAAAAACATGCCGGCAAAATAACCAGCCCTGTTATTCGATGTGCCTCATTCTCATTCACAGTCCACGTTGACTGACTTTTAGTCCACGTGGACTGCCTTCTAGGTCCACGTTGACTGCTTTCTAGGAACAGATCATAAAAATACTGGACCTCGCCACAATATATGGGACGAACGGATTTTTTATTCATTTTCAGCATACACGAATTCACGATTCTCAATATTTAAAAAACAAAAAAATTGGTTTGCAAAAAAAAAATTCAAAACCAATTTTTGAATTTGAAAAATAACTTAATATTCATGCTTAGCATACGCATTATAGTGAATCTTTATGTAAAATTTGTCAATGTACGCAATTAAAAGTTAGTTTATTTTACGGGCAAATGTCTTGCAAATACGGCTTCATCGTCGGCTGCGAATGCATACAATTTAGCGTGAATTATTTCTGGATCTGCTCAGTTTTCTCGCTAACCACGCATCGTATTGAGAAACGGATATTGAGAAAATAATCGATGAAACATATCAAAACATCTCAATTTAAAAAAATAAATGTTCAAACAAGTGAAAAGAAAAGCTGAGGATTTTATGTGCGACAGACCTGCTAAAGTTATACACAGGGTATTGAACTCCCAAAACAGTGTTTAGATACACTAACCAGTAAAGATATGGTGTCAATTTAGAACAACTTTGGACGAGAGAAGCGAAAAACGATGTCCAAAGTGCCAAAATCGTCTACAGATATCTAAAATCGGTTAAATTTATTGGTCATTAAGACATACAAAGATGAATCATTTGTAATAGTCAATTATCTCGCAGAAGATATAATTGTATTTTCTTACATGAGTAACATCGAATTTATGTGTGCTCAAACAAAATTTTAAGTGGATGGAACATTTGATAATTGTCCAAAATATTCCCTACAATTATTTTGCATTCATGTATATGCCAATGATACATACGTGCCAGTTTTATATTGTTTACTAAAAAACAAACTGAAAATATCATATATGAAGTTGTTCAAAATTTTGATTAAAAAATGTAACGAACTTGGATTTACGTGGCGTCCCGACTTCATTGTAATCGACTTCGAGCAAGGCATACATTCTGCAGTTTCAACAATTTTTCCAGAAGCAAACATAATAGGATGTAGATTTCACCTAGCACAATCTTGGTAAGTACAAATACATTTTCTAGTGAAATAATTTTCTAAATCTCTATATTTAATATAGATTCAGAAAAATTTTCCAAGTTGGCCTTTCCAAAGAATATCGTGATCCAGGGTCTGAGATAGGAAAATGGCTGCATCACGTATTTGGACTTACATTTTTGGATCCAGACGAAGTTGGTGATGCATTCTCTTTCGAAATGTTACGAGATGCCTTCTGACGGATGAGACTCAATTCGCAGACTACTTGACAGATACTTACATAAGTGAAGATTCCAATTTCCCGCCTTATATTTGGGCAAAATGTTCTGCAGACATTTCCAAGACCACCAACTGCTGTGAAAGTATCCATCCGAAATTAAAAATATATTGTGTGGTGTATCATCCAAATATATATATATATATATATATGTATTTGTAGAAGCATTGAAAAGAATTAAAACGGACACATATATTAAATGAAGAAGCATAGATTTTAATGAAACTTTGAGAGAGAAAAGTAAATTTCGTTAATTTACAAAAAAAATGGCTGAAACTAGGTTTGGCTAGGTTACTATTAATTAATTTTAATAAAACTTGAGAAGGCTTGATGACTTTAATAAAACTAGAAATCAACTTGAGAAGAAGAAAATTGTTTCGTGAGATTGATAGGCACAAATAGAAGCACAACTTTATAACTTATATTTTATTGATTTTTGATATATTTTTAATCTGCAGTTTAAATTGTTTAATATATTATACTATTACCTATTATACCCCATTACTATTATACCCCATTACCATTAAACCATAATACCATTATGCCATTATGCCATTATATACCATTATACCTATTACACCCCATTACTATTATATTAACTATTATTCCTCATCTCTAGCTTTTTGGATTTTGATTTAAAGTCGGAACACTGATGTTGTATAAGTTGTATTTTTAGAATTACTTCGCAATAAGTACTACTTTGTATACCTATTACCTACTTAATAATTATTTTAAACATAGTTCCAAATGCTTTGATATAAATATTCGGGGGTCGGAAAAGTATAAGATGGGGAAAATCTGATTTCTGCATTTCTAATGATAAATATTGTACTTGATAACTATGTAAATCTAGATAGAATTTTTGAGGTTTTTGGAATAAAAATTATTATCGCAGTAATAGCAAAGTGAATCGCGAGAATTGATAAATGTTCATTGCCTTTGTGTGCCAAAAAATTAAATAATAACATCAATACGTTTGTACGTGAAGATTTAAGGTTGGTAAATAGTGCAATATTTTATGAAAAATTAAATATTCAGGTGTATTGCGTATAGAAAAACGTTAAAAGTAACGTATTCCATATGTGATGTCACAATCAAATGTCAAATATGTACAATTATGTCATAATAGCATCTATATTTGAATGTGATTCTATCAAATAACGTACACGTTACTGGTAACATTTTGATACGTAATACACCCCACAAGTGATAATAAAATTAATGTTTTGTTTATAAATTCTACACCCCACATCTGATAATAAAATTAATGTTTCGTTTATAAATTCTACTTTATTTTTTAACTTACATCCTATGATCAAATCCATCCTCTATTTATTTTGAGTTCTCATTAATTTAATACATCCTCAATGTTCTTTGAAATCGAAGACAAAAACTGTTGACTTGTGAAATGTTTAAAAGTTAATAATCTTTTCGAATATCAAACATGATGTGTTCATCCATTAAAGAATTTCTACTTTAGTACAAGTTTTGAATTATAATTCGCTTTTATTCCTTAACAAGCGTTTCAAAATCCTATATGAATAAATCCATAAATCCTCAATGTTTGAGATATTAATTTTGAAAATAAATTATTATCACATTACAAACAATTAATCTCATAACGTATTGTAAACAATTTTAAAATCAAGAACTGATCTTGAACTACAAATAAATGTATGCTACTTGAACTACTTATGAATGATGCTAGCAAGTTTGGTTGTATATGTTATAGTGGGTAAATGTTTCTTAATTTTACAGGGAATCTTTCAATGTTAGACAGTGCTTGCGTGGGTGGATCACAGATGCCTCACTAGTAACTATTATCATCATAAATACCCTGTTTTTTTTTATGAAAATGCTTATTCATAATAATAATTGTATGTCCACAAAAGTTTCATTTGTATATCTTACAAGCAAAATTTTTACACCAGCAATTTTTATTCTACTAAAATTAGTATTTTGAAGCTTCAATTAATAAACCAAAATACCTCATCAATGAAATAGATTATAATATATAATTTGATCAAATTTTCATGAATTTGCTATAATTTTATAAACTCTGCATAAACTTGATTATGTTGGCAGCTACACATTGAACCATCATTGAACCATGCAAATCAACTCAAGAACATGTCATAAACAGATGTTTTATTGTTGGTTATAAACTCAGCATCAGACATGGAAACCCCTAAATTACTTGAATACCTACCCTACGGATCGTTCATAAACCCAGGCTTCTGGCACAAGCTTACGGACTTAAAATTAGATGTGGACAAGCTCAACGAAACCGAACGTTGCATTTGGGGCTACTATTCGATCGTCAACCCAAAGATTCCCCTTCTGGAAGTAGACAGCACTTCGTACAATGCGTGAGTAAACTCGATGTGTCAACTGAATAATACTGACACTGTTCTGGCAAATATGATATCTTCATGGGATTGTTCATGTTAACTGAAGAATACTGACACTGTTCTTCTTAGTAAATATGATGTCTTCTTAGGATTGTTTGTGTTAACTAAAGAATACCGGCACTGGTTTCCTTAGTAAATACGATTTCTTTATAGGATAGTTCGAATTAACTGAAGAATACTGAAACCGTTCTTCTTAGTAAATACGATATCGTCTTGGGATTGTTCGTGTTAACTGAAGAATACACACACTGTTCTTCCCAGTAAATATGATATCTTCATGGGATTGTTCATGTTATCTGAAGAATACTAATACGGTTCTTCTTTGTAAATACGATATCTTCATGGGATTGTTTATGTTAACTAAGGAATACTGACACTGTTCTTTCTAGTAAATATGATATCTTCATGTGATTGTTCGTGTTAACTGAAGAATACTAACAAATTAATTCGTTAATCTTCTTCCAGCAAATACCATACCTTCATGGGATTGTTCATGCCCGGGAAGCTGCTGAACAAAAACACGATCGAGCAGTTCAAGGAGTGCGATAAGTCGGCCCTCATTAAGTCAGAGGGGCTCAAGTTCTGGGAGAACGTCGTCAATGGGAACTGTGTCAGGAATCCGTCTCTGATAAATACATTCTTCGTGTTGACTTTCGCTGTAAGTGTGTGTTCGTCAATATAATTGGGACCAAATTAATTTGCAGAGTTAAACATCCATCAATATAATCGGGACCAGCTTAATTTTCATAATCAAGCAAGCATTAATATAATCAGTAGCAGAATAATTTGCAGCATCAAATATAAATTAATATAAATGAGATCAGATTAATTTGCAAAATCAAATGCATATCAATATGATCGGGAACAAATTAACATGCAGAATCAAATGTAGCTCTTGAAAATGGTCGAGAGATCGAAACAATTTATGTTTTTATTTGTATTTATAAAGCAATAAATTAAAGAATTTGGACAATTCAAAACAAATTTCATTACTTCTTCAAATAACAAATCAAATTTTGAAATAACTCCAGTAAATTATTAACAAAAAAACTTCAAAAACTTCAAATATCCCAAAATATTCTTTTATAAAATATTCATTTTTACCACTACCAATACTGCATATAAAAAACTTTCAGACTATTTTTTTTTTAATTGTAAATATTCATAAATTTCCAAAAGAAAATTGTAACAGTTTTATTTTGGAAGATTGAAAAATGGTCGTAACAAGATATACAGGCAAATTAAAACTTAAGAAACTTAATTCGTAGCAACCTTTTTTTGATTGAAGTTTTTTAATTACAGGATCTTAAAAAGTATCTTTATTATTACTGGTTTGCTGTTCCTACACCGGCTAATATTGATGTTACATTCAACTCTTCCCAGCTCATTTCAAAGTGCTTGAATGATGAACAGGTGAGTTAAGTTATAACTTCAATAAATAATCAATACAATCAATAAATAATTTTCAATTCGTCTTATAGGCAATTGTTGATAAAATTGTAGTTCCTTACTGCTAAGACTGCAAGGCTCCAATTATAATATTATTAACATTTGAGTGCATTCATGTTTAGATTCAAAGTGTCTATAAGGATCATTGCAACCTGGATCTGGAGCAAAGACATTTTTTCTTAGTGCGCTCGTCAGATTTTAAAGTGTTGAAAATTAGCGATGTAGTTATCCCGGATGATAAAAACAACCTGAAGAATCCTAATGAATATTACTTTGCATTCGGAGACTCCTCTGACAGTTTGAAGCACACAAGCTGGGCAATCAAAAATTATATTGCATTTTTACTACATCATTGGTAAGTTGTAATTACAAAATATATTAAAAATATAAAATATATATTCAATTTGGCAGATATTAATCTGACTGGTGTCACTAATGCAGCCATTCTTTAAAATGCCATTTTGGGAATTTAGATTTATTTGAACGACACAGTCCTCTCAGAAGATCTAACTGTTTCTCACAGTGTTTATGTTCAACAATAATGTGCTAATTTATTTTATTTTCAGCCCTTTATTACACGGAAAATCTGTTAATTTCATCGCATATCGAATAAACCTGCTTTGTTCAAAGCTAACATGTGAATTAAGTGTTATTTTCAATGTCACTTTGCCAGATCTTGGCGGTGATGTGAATAGCTTCTTGAGTTTGCCAGAAACTGGCGGATGGATCGGATGGGAGCGCAACGAGAGGGGAAAACTGGGCCCGCGAATGGTTAATATGAAAGAAACTTTTGATCCTAAATGGTAAATGGAATTAGACAATTTTGTTTGTAACTATTAAGTTATTACATATTGTTTTGTAGCTTAGCCGAGTCCTCAGTTGATCTCAATATAAAACTGATGAAATGGAGGGCTCTGCCTGATATAGATCTCGATAAGATTAAAGATACTAAGTGCCTGCTTTTGGGTGCTGGCACATTGGGATGTTCGGTTGCTAGAGTTTTACTGGTAATTCCAATAAGTCGTTATGTACGCAGAATATAATTACTCTGTTGATGCTATAGGGCTGGGGCGTCCGAAAAATCGATTTTGTGGACAGCTCCAACGTTTCCTACTCAAACCCCGTCAGGCAGAGCTTATTCAACTTTGAAGACTGTGTTCAAAACAAACCCAAAGCCACAGCGGCAGCACAAAACTTAAAGAACATATTTCCAGGCGTAGTACGTGATTATTACCACTATTATATTTGTCTGCACACATTTTGTAGACAAGCTTTTCATATTTTCATCTTAAATATTTTTCCCAGGATTCCCAGGGTTACCAATTCAACATTCCGATGCCGGGGCACCCAGTGGGCAACTCTATGATGGAGCAAACCAAAGAGAACGTGGAGAAATTGACCGAACTAATAAGTGAATCGGACATCATATTTCTCCTCATGGATTCACGGGAGAGCAGGTGGCTACCGACAGTATTAGGAATGCATTTTGGGAAGATGGTCATAGTTGCTGCCCTCGGTTTTGACACGTACCTCGTCATGAGGCATGGTGTGAGGACCGAAAGCAACGTAGAGTTTAAGCCGGTCGAAGGCTTCAAAACCATTGTTGGAAATGAGTTGGGCTGTTACTTCTGCAATGATGTCACAGCCCCTGGAAATGTAATTGAATTACATCCTTTATCGCCATGATTATGAATTATTTACAATTTCAGTCGTTGAAAGACAGGACTTTGGATCAGCAATGCACTGTTACCAGGCCGGGGATCAGCCAGATTGCCGGTGCTCTTGCAGTTGAGTTAGCTATCTCCCTTCTGCAGCACGATCATGGGTAAATTAGTGTGGTAAAGTTGGCACTGATTATATTTATATTATTGCAGTGCATTGGCACCGGCTTACTACAAATTCCAGAAAACATCCCCTGAAATAGACATTCCAAATGATTGCATCTTGGGTATTCTGCCGTACTCAATTCGAGGATTTCTTTCCACTTTTACTCACGTTTTGCCAGCCACGGAAAGATATAAGCAGTGCATTGCTTGTTCGGAGCCCGTTTTGAAGCAGTATAGGGATAGGGGTTTCGAGTTTTTACTTGAAGTATTTGAGAGTTCAAAATCGTTGGAGGATTTGACTGGATTAAGTGAAATTTACAATATTGATACTGAACAGGTATTGTTGGCTTTTTATTACTTTATAGCTTAACTTTAATATTTTATTTATTGCAGATATGGGAGATCGATGATTCTGAAGAGGAGTCTTAAATAAATTCTACTTAATAAATCTATTTATTTATCCTTTATTCGTATGTTTGCATTTTTATTTTTCCTATAGTATTATTAGTGTCATTGAATATTTTAATTATATTTAATAGCTGTAATATTTTTGCTACATAATCAAAATATATTAAAGCTTTGCATCTCAGTCCATGACATGTGTTTACTTCTTTACCTATCAAGTAAAAAGATAAGAATATTACAATAAATATTTCCTGTGATAGAAGCAACATATGGAGAGAAAAACATTTTCAACTTTATTTTCTCTGTAAACAAAATATGGATAATTTTCAGTTTTAGATTAAATTCCAATTTAAAAGTTATCAATTCATATAACCAATTTTATTGTGTGGGCAAATTTACAAGTACTAATTAGTTATAATTTATATGTTACTTTTTTGGACATTTTTTTGATGCAGAACCAATTTTATTGTGTGGAAAAATTTACAAGTACTAATTCATTATTTTATATATTTTGCACATATTCTTACCTTGTACAGTTTTAAGGAAACTAATAAAAGTGTAATTGAAATGAATATAGCTGTAATATTAAATAATATAAATACATAAATCTCTAAGGTAAGTTTATATCTTCATAATTTTCATATGTTGATAGTTCCAAAAGAATATACTGCACTCAAATGTGTTTCATGCGTAACTGAAATTTTTTGAATTTTTATATTTAAATTTTTATATGACATGTTTTAAGCGCTTAAAATTTTTATTTTTATAATTTCTGAATTTGTTAGAATAATTTTAAAAGCATATTTTCCATTTTAAGAGCATACTTTCCGTTTTAAGAGCATATTTTTCAGTTTTAAGAGCATATTTTCAGTTTATATGTTTTATGCGCTTAAAATATTTTTTTAGAGCACATGTTGGTTGCCCAACTCATCTCTCTATACCTAGATAATGTTGTATGATATTGATGGAAACTACACGTATATAAAAACTGTGACAAAATTCCGATAATTTCTCAAGATATTGTAAAATTCTGCAAAATTGCAGCTAAACTTTTGCAACTCGATATTTTTTTTTTGGAAAAAATTCAAGAAAGGAAATTAAAACATGATTCTGAATTTTGTTACTTTTCCATTTGTGAGAATATTGTATTTATGTAATGGTGTCATAAAATAGTATTAAAATAGTAAAATTTGACATAAAATAATTTAAATATTAAGAGAAATAGGATACAGACTATTATAGTATAATATAAAATATAACAATACTATAGAAAACATTGAGAATTTAAATAAAGTATATCATTCAATTATAAAATGTACGCAATTGTAACAGAAATAGTTGATATTAAATATTTAAAAGTTTTTGATAACAAAAGATTACACTAAAAGTTGAAAATTGATAATTGGCAGTAAAATTTACAATTTCGATTGAACGAATAACTGATTTTGACTGAAATTTTAGTAAAAATTGAAAATATGCTAGTAGCCTATAAAAATTCGCTTGAATTAAAAGTTGTGCAGTAATTGATGCAATTTTGACAGAATAATTATAATTCTCACAGAAATTATTATATGTTGGTAAAAATAATCAAAATTTTGCTAGAACTCGTCAGAATTTCAGATTAATAATTAAAAATGTTACAAATATCATTTAAAATGTGATAGTATAATTGGTAACTTTGACATAATATTTATAATACAAACTTAATTTAAAAATGGGTAAAAATATTGAAATTTTTAGAGAAATAATGTTGATTATTTCATTTGCGAGTTGATAAACCAATAAGAATGTGCGATTTTCCTCTGTTAACAAGTGTTATTTGTATATCCAAGACGACAATCATTATACGAACTTTTGTATTATCGATTATACAAAGGTTCGTATAATCTTATCATTAAAATCTTCCCCATCATTAAAAAAACCGAGGAAATTGTTAATAATCGATCAAATGTATATAATAATTGTACATTTACTATTAATAATGATTAAATTTATAAAATTTTAATTTATTTTGATTAATTCATTTTGTTCATGAAATTATCTACCTATATACAACTCGACGATCGAAAATACTCGGATTTCGAAGTATTGCCTTTTAAAATACCACTCATATGTCACAATATGTCTCGTATAATCGATTATTTTCGATCGTCTATTTGTATAACTTGCGATTATAATTATATCATATTCAGTAAACATTTTAATTATCCAGCAAATGAATGAATTCTTGTTTGATTGTTATAACTATTTTATTAGATTGAAGATCTTTATTATTTATAAGTTTTGTTTTATTTATTTCTTCTTGGATTATTTTATTGAGCAAATATTTCTTATAAACGATTACTTAGTCGAAGATTATTTTTGTGTACTTTAGCAGAAAAGTAATGATTTTATTTGTTTGTATACAGCAACAGGGTGAGTTTTTATTTTCATTTTAAGCATTGGGATCTCGGAAACCATGAGACATAGAGATTCGGTTAAATGAGGAAAGAGTTATCGGTTTAAGAGCTTATGCAAGATATGCTTTTGTTTTTTGGATGAAAGATGAGTTGAAATGAACAGGTACCATAAAGGCTAATTGTACTTATCAGGAAAAAATGATGTATCATGGTTCATTACAATGTTAAGAAAAATTTTACAAACACAATAAACATTGAAAACTAGTTTTATCATTAAGTGTTAAATTTGTTTTAACACTGTTTCAGTTATAATACAAACTTTATTTTTTAATGGCAGTCATAGTTGGCTTTGACATTTTTAAAAAGGACAAATTTTTCTCTTTATAGCGATGCAAAGTTTGCTATACTTTGATAAATAAAGGCCATCTGCGAAAATTAACTTTATAACAATTATTACTTACATTTACAAATAAACACAATACAGGACTATATGTATTATAGGGAGTAGCAAAAACTGAGTTTGCCATGGAAAAAAGTCCTCCTGCTACGAGAATTCTATTAATTTTTCTATTCCAATTACACTAAATTCTATTCAAATTATACAACGAAAATTCTACATCTCATTTATTTATAAAAGTAAGTATAGCAAACCTTATATCAATATAAAGAGATTGTCCTTGTCCAATATAAAGAGATGTGAGATATTGTCCTTTTTAAAAATATCAAAGCCTACTATGACTGCCATATAAAAAATAAGTTTGTATTGTAACTCAAAAACTGTGGTCTTTTTTTCAAAAAACAAAAGCATACCTTGCATAAGCTCTTAAAATGACAAGTATTTTGTCATTTAACCGAATCTCTATGTTTTATGGTTTCCGAGATCCCATGTGAAAAAAAAAACTCACCCTGTATATATGCGGAGAAGCCATCATCTGTCACCCAGAGTCGTAAAATGACCTATCCAAGAACTACAAATCGAAATGATGTTATTTTTGGACTCATATTACTACATATCAGTAGTAATTAAGAAAATAATATAAAAATTTGCCTCATTTTGGTACTGTAAAAAAACAAAAAAAAAAGGATATAATTTCAATTTTTTTATTTATTAAAAGCAAATTTAATAATACTTGAGATATTTTAACTGTAGAAAAAACAATAGAAAAATGGATATTAATAAAATTTCAGTGTTAATGAAAATTGTTAAAATGTTACTTAGACCATTCCCAATAATTTTAAAAACATTGATTGATGTAATATTCTTAAAATTGCTGAAATATGTACGGAAATTAGAATAAATGTCACAACTTATTTAAAAAAATAATAATGAATACACATATAATACAAAGTTGCTGTTTTTCATTAATAAAAACAAAACGGTATTGATTATGAATTGACTTAAAAACTGATTTGTAAAAATATACCATTTAGAGTTTTCCATTTAGAAAAACCAAGTTTGATATTTCTTCGGAAAGTAGAGGCTATAGAAAAAAAAATGCGCAATTTTGTAGCTCAGATTGCGGTTGACAAGTTTCTTATTAAATTTTGGTTTTGTCCTTTAATATTTCAGCAGATGTGGACAATGAAAATTCGGGAACCCTGTAGGTACAATCGCCGACATTCGAGTGAAACACGGTTTTTTTACGACCACCGTATGGACATTTGAGAGCGAAGCTGTTTTGCATCTGTATAACGATCTCACTTGTACGTGCCTAAACCCCGATTACCTATAAGATCGAAATTCGCTCTGGTTTATGGCTTTTCGTTGCACTTCAAATGTCCCCAATTTTACATCTCATTTTTCACAATTTTATACGTATAGTCGTCTCGCCGACAGCTGGGCATGACTCATGATTTTTCGAACAAAGAATCGCGTTTTTATGCTCGATCGCATGCTTAAGGTGAATGTAATAGAATGAAATGAAATAAGAAACGTATGTCGAATTGCTGCAATATGGAGCAATGAGTCATACTCAGTTCTCGGCGACACGACTATATACAACGTTTCTTCCACATTTGTTTTCTTAAAAAAATATACTTGTCAATGTCCATATGATTTGTATATTATAGTTTCTGATTCTGTGGTGGAAGTTGTGACAAGTTGCTTTGCAAAGATTCCGTCACAAATAGCAACTGTTTTGAAATTACCGAAAGCAAGTCTTTATACAGATCATAATTTTCGCCGAAGCGGGGCAACGTTACTGGCTAACCCAGGAGTGGATATTTTAAGATTAAAACGTTTCGGTCGGTGGAAAAGTTCGAGTGTTGCGGAAAGCTATGTGGCAGAATCACTTAGAAATAAATTGGAAGTATCGAATCAAGTTTTTTTATAAAAACAACATTTCCATTGAGGAGAAATCTAAAGAACCGAAAGAGAAGCATTTATTAGGAGAGTTGGAGAGTGCATCATGTTTTCCAGTTCCAACTGCATCAACTTAAGCTTCATTTAATGAAAAACAAACAGAAAAAGATTTTGAAAATGAAACTTTGGTCCTAGGGAACTCATCTTTTTCGAACTGCTCCATTATGTTCAGTATTTATAGAAGCATATAAAAATAATGATTTTTGATACTTTATTGTTCATCGGAATTATTTTCTTAGGAATATAATGAATTAGGTTTTGTCGTCAAGGATTATTAAATAAGCCAACGTTTTGGCAACCTTACGGTACTTGTAACCATTAATGCAATGTCGTCTTACGAGACTTATAGTGGAAAAATAGTATTTTGTAAGACATTATATACAAAAAATAAAATAGAATTAAGAATTACAATTGTCTAATTATAGACATAAAATAGTCGTAAGACATTTTTACATCTTACGATACTGCTCGACTGCTCATGGCAAGTACCGTATACGGTTGCCATAACATTTGCTTATTTATTAATCCTGGACGACGGAACTTAAATCATTATATTCCTAGGAAAATAATAAAGATGAATAATAAATCACGCCAATAGTACATTTTCCGTCACCTCTTTTGCGTTTCTTCTTCGCATCTAGAAGCAAGTGTATGTACCTTCATAAGGCTTTTGAGATTTGGGGGTATAAAATTCTCACAAGCAGCGTTCGCAATTTCTTCAATATCCATCTTCTTTTCATCGTGGAGCCACTAAACGTGACAGCTTTTGATTTTTTTATTTGTTTATGGAAACCAAATGTGCCTGTACACATGACAACTTTGCGATTTGGCACCTGCGATTCCTGTAAACATTTCAATTTTCTGAGTTTACGAACTAGCATTTGGCAAGGAAACTTTGGATATTTTGCAGGATATTGGCTTCTGCTAGTGGGAAAAACATAATACGCTATGCGGAACGTAAGAACTTACATTCATCGGAAGAATTACTACTATTACTATTCTTCCTCGATAGTTATAGTGTCCTTACGTTCCTTATGACTTAAATAACTATAAATAACGTAAACTGCAGTACCTGGGCCATGTCATGGGAGGGGAACGCTACAGCTTGCTTAGACAAATTATAGAAGGAAAGACAAAGGGGAAAGAGAAGTATAGAAAAAATATGGATTTCCTGGCTTAGACATTTGGAATGGTTCTGCCTAACATCCAATCGACTATATAAATCAGTTGTCTGTAAAAAAAAGATTGTCATGATGATATCCAACTTCTGACAGGAGATAATAATAATAATAATTTATTTTACGGGAACTTTCCTTTTTTTAAATATACAAAATACACGAATTTCGCATGTAGGCATATCCAAAACAACACGAAGATAGAAATCGCAATAGAAATCAAGAAGATCGATGAGATTTATTACATTAAGACGTTTGGTAAATGTCGTGTAGTTGTCAATAAATGGCGTAAAGTTGTTATTTTCCTGTAATTAATTGGCCATCAGCATCATTTTCATGGTAACCATAGTTAGTTCTATGAAGTGAAACAAAATTATACTACGTTTATTTAATTAATTCTTCAAATAAAGATGATGGGAAGACCAAATACAGGAGGCAAATTTCAAACCTTAGCGAACCTGCGACATATATAAGCAGCGGAATGCTTTTATTGACAAATCTTTGCCCCCTCTTGATATGAAGCCCAACAGCTTCAGGCCGTTATTAACCGTATTGAGAATGTGGGAGACAAAAGTAAGTTTTTTGTCAAATATGACTCATAAATTGCTGATCTCGTCCACTTGTTTGATTCTAGTGTCATTTATGAAATATTCTGTGATTATTGCATTCTTACCCCTAAAAAAAGAAATTGATTTGCATTTCTTTATATTAAGCTGAAGGCTGTTCCTATCACACCAATTAGATATTTTAGCTAGATCTTGTTGAAGCAGTGAAGCTTCTAGGAGATTTTTAATTCTACCGAAAAGTTTTAAATCATCAGCATATAATAAGCCGAAGCAGAATTTAAGACTAGCAGTGATGTCATTTATAAACATGATAAATAATAATGGTCCTATATGTGACCCTTGCGGGACGCCAGATTTCACTTGAATTTCTCTTCACACACAACTGTCAATCCTTACATATTGCTTACGATCCTCGAGAAAACTTTGTAGCCATTTTATGATTCTAGAGTTAAAACCAAGTACATCCAACTTATGAAGAAGCACCCCATGGGAGACACGATCGAACGCCTCGGAGAAATCAGTGAAGATCGCATTGACCTGACAATGATTCTCCAAGGCGCCCAGTATAAAACGGTTACATAGCATTAAGTTACTTGATCGCCCCGACCAAAAACCATGCTGTTCATCCCGTATTATGCTCTTGCATAAATACTTGAATTGGCGTGATAGGATGTTATCTAAGATCTTAGGTATAGCTGATTCTGTAGGACCACTCTATGTACTCTACCTACATGAGACCTACTCTGTAGGTACTTTGAAAGGGCTTCTTCCATAAATGAAGAACATTTTCTCTTCAAGAAGGTTGGGCGTGAACATGTTTATTGTAATACTGTTTGGCATACCCCCATACTAGTTCAATTGCATTATACTGGCAATGGCATGGGGGAAACCTGAGAACCTGATGTCCATAACTGTTTAAAATATCGTCAATTACATATTTTCTGTTTTCTGTGCTTAAGATAGGTTTAATCTGCTTCCATAGTTCTTTTTTAGTTGATGTTTGATTGAAATTAATATTCTCTCTCTGGAGCCATTCTTTTATTTCCCCTTTCCGTGAATTTGAATTGAGAGGTTTATTAGCGCGCATGGAATGGTAAGGGACATTGTCCATTACAACAACTACTTGGCCATTAATTTGATTTAAACCAGGGACCAGTTGCTGTTCAATCCACTTTTTGAATAATTTTCCAGACATGTTTTTGTGGTAATCACGATGTTCAATTTTATTGTCTAAAAGAAAACTGCATCCCTCTAAAAATCCGGAAGCACATCCGAGCATGAAAAACAGTAAAGCGTTTCCTTTCTGCTCTGATTCTGGATGGATTCCCTTTTAAATCAAGAGTCATGAAGCCATTGTCGTACCCGACTACCATTTTGGAAGATCCATGATTCGTCTAAAAATATAAAAGTCGGTGAATTTGACGAATCACAGAGTTATACTTTCCTTAAATCGAAATTTTTAAAGATTTTATGCGAGTACTTTCACATAAAGTGCGACGACCACTAACTTTTCTAAATTTGTACCCCATAGATTTTATGACTTTGTCTAATGTTGATCTTCCTCCATTATATTGTAAATCCAATTTTCTAGATATTTGTTCCTTAAAAATTGCATATTAGTGTGAATTCGTGCCGTATTTTGTTTTCTATGCAAATTGGGGTTTTGAAAACTCTGACCACTTTCATGTTTTTTTATTATATTAAAAACAAACGTGGGGCTTATCTGAAAGTTACTTATGTTGTAAAACTGATATTATACATTAAAATCAGATTTGACATAGATTACCTTAAACACCCTCGCAACTTTTTCGCAAATATATTTCTTTGATGAGTGGGGCGTTATCTCTTTAATTTCCTGATAACAATTAACTACCTACAGTTTCTCTTTTGCAGAGAGCAATATTCTTTTCTTTTGATTTTCCATTTTATTAGCTTTTTATAAGTTTCGGGACGTAAGACAATTAAATGACACAAAGGCCAAAATTAAATAGTTAAAATACCCATTTGCGTTCCTAGTAACTTTATTAATAATGCCAACCCAATGGCACTTTGACAATTCATATCTATAATGGATTTAGTTTAGCTTTTGTTGGTAAAGATTATCATTTAGGACTACTATGAAAGTAAACATAGATAATTGGAAGCGATTTACTCCACGGATGGTCGACGATTCGCACATTTCACTAATAGGGAAATCCCGAAATTATGGAAATCCAAGATGATAATTGATACCTTAATCAATGAAGTCCTTAGACTTACCAGGAAGCGTAAAGTGGTGAAAACCAGCATACCTGGTTCATATCCTCCGAAACAACAAATGTTCTCTGCTTGAACTAATAATGGAAATTAAGATAGAGGGGATTGCCAAAGATAGCTAATTAGGACTACATACCACGAAGGTGAACAAAGCAGACCGGATAGGATTTACTCGACGGATGATCTGATGACTGATCAATGAGTTCTATTGTGATACCATTCTTAGTGACATCGAACTTTACGTCTTTCAGAAAGCAAAATTGGTGGAAATCAACCAGCTTATTGCATCTATTGATTGGTGTACATTCTAGGACTCCTATAGTAATTTAGATTACGCAGTTGCGGCTTTTTATGATGTTCTGTTTTATGCCATTAATATGTTTGTACCGACGAAGATCTTGTATAAGAATGAGTATCCAAAATGGTTACCTGAAGAATTAATAAACTTAATTAAAATAAAGAAAAACTTGCATCGAAAGTATAGGGAATCAAACAATTTTAGTAATTATTTAGAATTTCAAGCCATAAGGTCACAATGTAAAGAATTTAATGATCCTCTGTACAAAACTATCTAGATAAGGTAGTTTTGTTAATGATTCAAAATATGTAAGAAGTCTTCCGGTGGAAATGTTTTTACGTGATTGAATTTAATTTCACTGCTTCAGTCGAAGCCAAATCTAGAAGCATGTCCCTGTGAAGCTTTAATCGCTCTACATTAAAATCTTCTTCATAAAATGTGCAAATCTCATTATCAACTTTTTCCAAAATAAACTGTTCTATGTTTACCAAATGTTGTATAGACGTATTTTAGATGCGACCATCCAGGCTTACAATGATCTTAATATCAACTTCATAGAAAATTTGTTTATAAAAATCAAACGCATTTAAAAATGAATGCCCTAACTCGTTGTCTTGGTAACTTGATCTCCAATAATTTTAATGATTTCGCTGTCACTTATGCATCTTTCCATAAGGCTTCATAACTAGTGTCTCTCATTTTTCTTACAACACTATTCACGGCATCTATTTTCAATTTTGCTTGCTGAATGTTCAGGGACGGTATCTACAGTTCTATATTCAAAATTTTGACTTTTTCAAATATCTTGATAACCATTTTTAAATTAAATAAAGTTTTTTGTTGCAGTAGAATTTTTAAATATCCATTGGCCTTTGCACCAGCATCACTATCAGAGACATTTTGTAGAAAATCGAGTAATGTTTGGTAATTATCAACGATGAGTTTTAATGAAAATACCCGCATGCACCATCTTGTCGGACAAAATGAACGCAGGGAACTTGACTCCCATTCTGTAATTAATTTTAATCTCTTAAATATTTCGATTCGTTTTGGCGATTTATTAACAAAATGTATGAGGTCTTTCATAGTGCTCAAGAAATTTCGTATTTCCAAAATTTCTTGCATACCATCTTGCACTACCAAATATAATGTATGCGCCATGCAGTGGACACAAACGGCTATATTTTCGGACTGTCAAATTTTAAGCTTGCAATCCACTTTTAATTCCACTTACATTCCTTGCACCATCATAACACTGTCCTCTGCAGTTTGTAATTGGTAATTCTTGCCTTATCAATACATCATTTTTAACTGAATACAAAGTTTCTGAATTCGCGAAAGGTGTCTCATAAAATCTAATGAAATATTCATAGATTTCTAAATTGCTATCTACAATTCTCAAGCATATTGACAGTTGTTCTTTTGATGAAATATCGGTTGTCTCGTCACTTAGAATAGCAAAATAAGTTGCTTCCTTTATAAAATGAACGATCATGGAAATAACTTTATTTCCACCTTCTTAGTTAATGACATTTTATAGGGTTATTTTGTTGTTTATGGTAACCAAGTAAACGATAGATTATAGGAACAGACCATTAATATTTTACGGGCTTATATAAAAGACCTGTAAGATATTAGAGGCCTGTAGAAAAGCAGACAGATTGAAAACTAATTCAAATTTTATTACAAACACATTAAAACTATAATGGATCGGGCTTATAATTATACACATTTATTCATTTTCGAAATTCATTTGTACATTTTCAGCAACCATTTTCTGGTTGTTACTTTCAATTTCCATATTCATGTTTTTGTTAGAAACAGAGAAAGCTGAAGTCGTGACTGCAGTCAATGGTGCTTCGTTTTCTTTATTAGAACCCTTCTGATTGCCAGATTGAACCATTTTTGCAATTTTTCTTTTGTTACACATAGATTCAGCAATATAATTTACATTACCATAACTACGTCTAGCTACAAATTACCCAACGCCTCCGCATAATAAATGCCAAGCAATTTATTTAAAAATAGTCAAATCTAAAGCTTGCAATCCACTTTTAATTCCACTTACATTCTTTGTACCATCATAACACTGTCCTCTGCTGTTTGCAATTGGTAATTCTTGCCTTATCAATACATCATTTTTAACTGAATACAACGTTTCTGAATTCGTGAAAGGTGTCTCATAAAATCTAATGAAATATTCATAGATTTCTAAATTGCTATCTACAATTCTCAAGCATATTGACAGTTGTTCTTTTGATGAACAACCAGTGAGCCAAGATGAGGCTCACTGGACTATCATCACAAACTTCCAGCTCGCCCGTAAAGATTAATTTACCAAGCTTGTCACGTAAATAACTATTACCAGCCATTATAGAAAATATTTCATTTAAAGCATCGTGAGAGCACCATTTATAATTGGTACGATTCAACCAACTATTCAATTCAGGAACATCTTCAGAACGGAGTTTTAGTAAAACTTTGAAATTGGAAGTTTCATCGATATGACCTCTAATTGCTAACCCCGGCACTGCCAAAAATTGCAAGGTGGATTTTTTTTTAAGCAACTCGTGATTGAATCGTTTCTTTCCGGTACCCCAGCGATATTTTTCCTTGTGGAAAATGAATTGTACCTTTCCGCAGCGGATTTGTGTAAAGAAGAATTTTCATGTATTTGGAATTTTTCCAACGCCTTTTTCCAATTAGAAAATCCATCATTCACTAACGCATTTATTGATGCTTTATCATGTCTATTCATGGTATTACGTAGAATTTCCACTTCATCACAGGATTTACAAATTTTTCAAAATACCTTGTCCCCTCCTGGATTATATTCGATCCACTTATATTTATTTTTCCACTCCCTGCATGGTAAGTATACTGTTATAACATTGATTTAGTGGAAGTAAGTCCCACTTACCGATATAGCTTAGGTTACTATGAGCAACGGGAAGTAAGTAATCACTTACTTCCCTCAGGGAAGTAAGTAAAATAACTTCAATAGCGTTCCTTCTCTGGCACCAGTCTTTAAAACACTTTTGATAACACCCCTTCGACTTCTCCGGCAGTAGGAAGGAACAGGCAGCATCTGCAGCTTCTTCAATTGGCATTTCTTGTTTATTTTCATTGGAATTCATTATACAACTGAACGAATGCAATTTCTGACATTCACACTTTGTTTGAAAAATAGTCTTAGCAACCAAAGCCGTACTGACATTTTGTTCATGTTGCGACATAAAATTAATCAAACACAAACAATTAAACCAACTTCAGGAGTGGAAAAACAGTTATAAGCAATTTGAGAGGTAAGTTTTGACCAGTCTCGGTCTTTATTGCTAGCCCTCGCTGTCGCTCGGGCGCAAACTCGACCTCGACTGGTAAATGATACTTACCTCTCTTAATGCTTAAATAACTATTTCCCAATTAGGGAGAAACTTCCTTTTTTCATGACTGCTAGATGGACATTCGGCTGTAGTGTCTAGATCATTTGATGTCATTGGGGATTTTTCTCTTAATAGTACATTTTCAGAACCGTCTGAAATGTTCCTCTTTCTGCCACTGTGCGCCGTTCACGTTAACATACACCACAAAAAGTGTGCTCTGCCAAAATTACCAAGGGGGGCGGTGTCCCCCTTGGAACTTCTCAAGGGGGGCGGTGTCCCCCTTGGAACTTCTCAAGGGGGGCATCTGCCCCGCTGCCCCCTGCAGTCGGCGCCTATGGCCCCAGATATTTAAACTCGTCTACTTGTAAGAGTGTTTCCCCTTGTACCTACTTCTTGTTATTAAACCAACTCAATTTTTTTTAAACTAATAGGTCTGATAACCTCAAAACACATGTTGACATCAATGACATATTTGTTACTAGTTTTTTACAAGTACACTGTCAAAATTATTATACAATGTGACATTTTGGCCGACCTTGAATTCGACAGTTCATATCTATAATGGATGATCTGTAATGGGTTTTATTAGGGTACGTTTAAATGTATTGGGGAATACCAGCCATAAACACGCAATACAATTATTTGCTAATAGAAGCTATTATACTTCGCGCAACAATAGTTTGTTTTTATGACTGACTTGCAATAAAAATTATAAGGGTGGGATTGTTAAACCACTTCAAGTTAGGTATCATAAAAGTCCAGGTATCCAATCCAGGCTTTGACTTGAATGTTGATGCACCAAAGAGTTGCCAGTGACAAAGGGCCGGCCGATACGTGGACTTTTATGATACCTAACTTGAAGTAGTTTAACAATCTGACCCTTATAATTTTTATTGCAAGTCAATGTCATACAAACAAACTGTCGTTGCGCGAAGTATACAAGGGTGGACATGTGAGAAATAAGGCAATAAGAAGATTTGAAGCGAGATGGAGAAATTAAAAACGGGACGTGTGGTCACCCTAGTGTTTAATATAGATTTGCACATCGCTGAGGTGCAAATACGTATGGTTGCGACTGTGTTAAGGAGGTTGCAATGAAATGTGTATCAGTGATACAGTGAGGATCGCATTTGGAAAGGGGAAATTTTCGTGTTCGCATTTTTAAATGTGAAATCGCGCCGCTCGCCGTGCGCATGACAGAATTTAAAACGCTTCAAACGAGAAAAAAGGTTTGATACCGGATTGTTGCGCTCGATAAACTGAACGTTGGAGCAGCCGCACAGAACCGGCTGGAAAGTCGATACTGGCTTCCAAACTTGAAGTCAACGATGCGATACGAAAACCCGGCCAATAGCGGCGAAGTCGCACATTATACACACAAATATTTCCGTCGTAATTATCAAACTTCCTCCAGCTGTGGTGAGCTGCTGCAGCCTGAATTTGTCGGCGAACACGAGGCCATTACCGGCGGCGGCGTTTTGTGAATCCAGAGGCAGCTGTCCGTGCGGGGTTTTCGATTAGGGACTGCTGCGTGCTCCCCATTTGTGCCGTTTGAGTGCGGCCGTGTAGTTCGCGCGTTTTCCAGCAGAGGTTCAAAGTAAATATTTCGGATTCTTCGAATACCGCGATCGCAGGTTTGACCGAAATGTCAAATTCTTCGCACAATTGTGCTCGCTAGTGCACAAAATAGCGTCGAACAATTCGAATAGTCGCGCCCCGACGACGCACCGACGCCGTGCCGTCGCGCAGGACGAGGCTAGCACGAGGGTAAGTTTACAATCGCACGGGGGTTGCCCGGACACGTGACGTGCTGTGCGGAGTATTGATTTTCGGGGTGTAAATAAATGTTGTTCCGGTGACGTGCGTCGAGATGCGACTCTCGTGAGCGGAAACTGCGCGGTGTGCGTCCGTGGCGGGGGTGGTCCATTCAAAAATCGCGTTTATCAATTGCTAATCGGAGTCCTGGTGCCTGTGGTAGGTTTGTATTGGTGTGCTGGTGGTGCTTCTGTTGTGGGTGTCCCTGTGTTGATTGACCGTGCGAATCGGCCAGACCGGCTGTGCCGCCCGGTACCTGGCCACTTTTTTTCGGCACTCTGGAATCTCGGCAATTTCCAAAAATTGAGGTCACCGTTTTCCCAGTTTTTTCCCAAATTCTGTGCGTATTTATAACACTTACCGCAAAAAAAACCATACCAATTATAAATAACCGCTTATTTAAGGTACCAAAAATCTGAAGCTTTTTTCGAATTCCCGCGCCTGCACTTATTAATAACATTTGCCGCAAAAACAGCCAGCCAATTATAAATACGCGCTTATTCGAGGTACCAAAAATTTTGGCACCAGCTTCATTAACCGCCTGCACCAAGCCGCGTCCAGTGCGCCAATTTTGCATAGCGTGTAATTATTGAAAGAATTTAAATTATTTCCAAAATTGAGGTCACCGTTTTCGCCACTTTTTTTTCCCCCAACCATTACGTATTCTCCGCGCCAGCGTATTTATAAAGTGGTTATCATTGTACAACAACGCAAACAATACAACAACCGAATACACAAAAGTTCTCGGGCTCTTCTTATTCAAATCATTCGGAGCGCGACGTCCCTCGCCTCGGAGGAAGCGCACACAATGTAAACATTATATTTCGCCTCATATGTTGCACACATTACTGGTTATGTGAGCCTACATGGCGAGCACGTGTATGCATGCGAGTGCTGTACGTCTCATATGCGGCCGTGCAAGGAAACGTAGCCTTATCAATGTACGTGTGATTGTTGTATGTGTGTGGCGGAGTCTACACGCTCGTGCATTGCACGGGCACATAACGTAAAATGTGTCAACCTTGCAGGTGGTTGCTTGGCGAACCTAGCGTTAAATTTGTAAGCATCTGCCCTGTATAATACAACAGGTGACATATTAGCCAGCACCGGCTTTGTCCATCAATAACGTTATTTTCAAAAGTTTGCCAACAATTTTCAACAATATTTAAGTTAGCCCAACAATTTCCTACAATAATTAACTTATCACAGGAATTTCTTACAATATTTAAGATAGCACAAGAATTTCTTATAATATTTACGTTACCACAAGAATTTCCCATTACTGCAACATTTTCTCATTAATTATTTGTAAAAAAAAATGTGTACCCAGCACGATTATTTGAATGAAAAAAATCGTGCAAAAATAAATCGGAGAATTTCACATGTTTGTGTAAATTTAAGAAAATAATTATTAAATGAAAAACATCATGTCAAACAAGAACAAATCAGAGCATTTCCGCAAAAATCTAAACGCAATACCGGGTGATTCAAGTTTTATTACCAGGCCAAAAATGGCGACTTCTAATTGAAAAAAAAATCCAAAATAAGTACACATGTTTAGATATTGATGAAGCCCAATCTGACGATAAAACAAATTAATTTTAACCATCCGGTAGTTTATACGTTATTTCTCAAAGAATTCGTAATTTTATTAATATAGTTTTTGTCAGAACATACTTTAATGCTATTCCAAACATTCCAGTGTAATGCAAGTCAAAAAATTGCACCAATTATTGAATTAAATGAATTTTGATATTGCAACAGTAAGATTTATTTCTAAATAGTAAAATATGACGGGTGCTACCAGTAATAGTCCCTATAATGGATTTTAGGGGTTTTATGATAGGGCCGTACCCAATCCGTACTGCAAGGCCCGTTCAACCCACGGGCGACTGGAGGAATCATAAAAAGGAATAAAACGTTCCAACCGCCCCTCCGCGGTCAATGCTTTGTAGGGCTCTTGACTTACAAAATCATAAATCATAGCGAGGAAAGGTGGCCAGTAATGTAAAAAATGCTTTAATTTGAAATCTACTCATTTTCGTTAATTTTTAATTTCATAAATGAGTTCTATGAATAAAATAAAACAGTTTCGGGCAAAAATAACGATAGAGAATTTTGCCCGAAAAGAGTTTTTTTAAATTTTATAACCGACCATATAATTATATCGAAAAAGTCAAACTACCTTTCCATAGATTAGTATCAGACCTATATAAATCAAAATTTTCATATTTTTTGGGCAACTCAAAATCCCTAAAAAAACCATGGTAATCAAACTTGAATCAACCGGTATACTTATTTGAATTAAAAAAAAACATGTCAAGCAAGAACAAATCACAGAAATTCCTATTACTGAGACATTTTCTCATTAATTATTTGTAAAAAAAATGTGTACCCAGCACAATTATTTGAATGAAAATAAATCATGCAAAAACAAATCAGAGAATTTACACGAACACGTGAACCCAGAATAATTATTTAAATGAAAAATATCACGTCAAACAAGAACAAATCGGAGCATTTCCACAAAAATGTGAACGCAGTATAATTATTTGAATTAAAATATACATGTCAAGCAAGAACAAATCAGATAATTTCCCATTACTGAGACATTTTCTCATTAATTATTTGCAAAGAAATGTGAGCGCAGCAAAATTTATTTGTTATAGATTCATCTATTTGTTATACCAGTTATTATTATATTTTTGATTGTTTTCTTTCGTGTAAATTAATTAATAAATACAGAACCTAATACACTATGTTTAAATGACCAAACAGAACAACATTTTAAACCACTATATAGATTTTTAAATAATAATCCTTACAGAATTTAAATTAAAACATCTAGTAATAATATACACTTCAAAATTTGACAAATAAATAATTAAAAGTCAAAATATTTATGAAAAAAATTCATCTAATATTATACAGTGTGTTCGATGTTCGAAATGGATCCAAGAGTGTAGCGACTTCAGTTGTTATTTAATCATCAACAAACCATATACAGTATGTCCCGGATTGAGTTTACAAGATGGATTTTTTTAAAAAAATTCTTTTAAATAAAAATGTTATAGGAATTAAAATTCCTGCTTGGTCTGAAACTACCATTTCAGTTATTAAAAGATTGATTTTTGATTTTTTTTAAAAAGGCCATTTTTTTTCTTTTATAGTGATACTATGTTAACTATACTTACTTTGATAAATAAAGGCAATCTTCGAAAATTAACTTTATGAAAATTATTACTTACTTTAACAAATAAACACGATACAGGACTATTTGTATTACTGAGAGTAAAATAAATTAAACTTCGAATTACGTTATTTGAACCATGGACTCGAGCAATATATCGCATACAGTCCGCCGGTTTAGACAGCTACGCCACCGTGATACTTCTATGGTAGCAACTGCTAACCGTCTATATAACTTAATCTGTACGATTGAAACGTCGAAACGTCAACATCGTTTACATTTGTGTTAAGAGTATTTTGAAGAGCTATAAAATATCGTCGTGGATAAAGTATAGTATACTATTAGTGGTGATATGGTATGATCTCCAAATGACCTTGAAATTGCTAGGTGAAGGTCAACTTTAAATTCTGTAATGGGAACTCAACATAATAAAAAAAAACATCGTTTATCGGCAGAGAAAATAGATTTAAAAACGAATAAAATGTTTTTTTAAGATAAAAATATGGTTACAATGGCTACGGCTAAGTGAATAATAAGCTTCAACATATTGCTATTTATGCTTTCCTTTTTGATTTTTTTGATTTTTTTTTAAATTTTGTTTGATTAATCATCTACATTCTACACAAATCCCATCAAAAACCTGGATTGAGCAACCTGAACAAAATCAAGGATTCCCATTTGAACATTTGAAATTTTAAAGTTGACATTGCCCTAGAAACTTCAAGGTCATTCCAAGGTCACACCACATCATCACTAAATAGATTTTTTCAAGCCCTACAACTTTTGTCTGAAGCTTTTTTCACGAAACCGTCTTCCTTCCGAGATTTCCTGGTGAATCCATATTTTTTTCAACACCAGGTATATTATGTACAATTGTTACAAAATCATTGTTAAAATACAATTGTTTACAGATCTAAAAATACCGGTTTTTGCAGGATATCTAAAAAATACAATGTTTGTACAGGGTTTTTATAAAACATACAGTTTTTTTAAATTTGTAACTGTAAATATAATGGAACATTTAGAATACATTTCATGTGTGTTATCCTGAATCCATATTTTTCAACACCCGGTATAGTATGTACAATTGTTACAAATTCATCGTTATAATTCATTGTATACAGGATGTCTAAAAATACCGATTTTTGCAGGATATCTAAACAATATAATGTGTGTACAGGATGTCTGGAAAATATACAGTTTTTTTTAAATTTGGAATTATAAATATGGAATTTTGAAAATGGTAAATTTAGAACTCATTTCATTTCATGTGTGTTATTATCATTCCCCATCCCTAAACTGTCGACTGAAAATTTTATGTTTGTTTTTCAAAACGATATAATTCATAAATTTATTATCGTAATCTTACTAGTCTTTTTCATTAGTGTTAATAATGAATCATTAATCAGAAAAACACCATATTTTTAATTTTTCAACTAATTATCATAAAATGGCCTGTTTTTAGCAATTAGCGGCATTTTTTCTGTTGCGTTGTAACGTGCTTTGATATTTTGTTAAATTGTTATCATTTATATAAAAAAATACAATTAAACAAACTTTTTAATATGTACTTTGTTTTCAAAGATAATTTGCGTTAAATTTTTGAGCTAAATTTTTTTTTTTCTATCAAAAGTTAATAAGTATTAAATTTTTATTATAAATAATATGATATATAATATATGGCTTGAAATTTTGTTAAATTGTTATCATTTATTTAAAAAAAAAACACAATAAATCATACTATTTTTAATACTTTGTTTTCAAATGATAATTTTCATTCAATTTTTAAGTTAAGATATTAATTTTTGTTCTTAAAAGTTAATTTGTATTGAAATTTTGTTATAATTAATATGTCATAAATGTTTTTAATATTCCTAAAAATCACATTTTTGCAATTAGTAACAATATGTCTATGTACCTTGATATTTGATTTTTTCTCGAATGGTCTTCTAAAAAATCCCAAAAATTGACTTTGTTTGTAACTAATTTGTACAGAGCAGTCAAGAAGTCACTTCAAAATATTACAAAATATATCTGATGTGCATCTTGAACATTGTTATGTATTAGTATCCAGCATAAAAGTTGCACAAGTTTTACGCTGGATACTTATACATAACAATGTTCAAGATGCACATCAGATATGTTTTGCAATGTTGCTGAAATGTTTCCTAGAATTAGGTAAATGACGGACCAAAGTGAAATGTCATAGTCACATTAAAAAAAACGAGGTTATCGGACAGACCGTGTACATATCGGATCAATATTCACTACAATCATTTAAAATTCGAAGCATTATTCAATTGTGTACTGCTTTTCTAAATCTGATGGAAATCACATTTTTTTCTTCGAATTTTACATTGAAAGTGCCAATTTTCAAAATTGATTCTACTTTTAAATGCATTGAGCTTGTTTGAGTCAGGTCAGGTTAGGTTAGATTAGGTTCAGTTGTGGAAAATTTGGTTAAGCGAAGGTGCTATAGAAAACAAAGAAAGGGCCTTTCTTAGAAATAATTAAGAAATATTGCAGTTTCTTTTCCGTTATTAATTATTTTTTTCTTACCTTGAATTTTGGAATATTATAAATTTGAAAATTCGTAGTGATTTTTTGCATTTTCGGAATTAATATTTTAGAAATACGTAATACATATGCCATTTTCGATTCTAATTTATATTTTGATATTTAAAAGTATTGCTTTTCCTTTTTTCTTTTTTTTTTCTTGAATTTTGGAGCATTCAAAATTTGAAATTTCGCCAATGATTTTTGCATTCTCTGAATTACTATTTTAGAGTTTGGCAATGTATGTGTAAATGTGGAATTTTCGATTCTAGTGATTTATACATTATATTTAAAATATAAATCTGATTTTCCTTTTTTGATTTTTGTTTTTAATACATAGAATTATTGTCATTATTACATTCGCGAAACAACAATCTCAGAATGTTGCCTATATGCTTCAATCTTATCAGTCCATTTAACAAGCACAATTTAACATAGGTTAAGTTTTATTTCGGAAAACAGAAATAGACTCACTCGAAAATGCAATAAATTTGCGACAAAAAACCGAATTTTGGTGTACAGGATATTATTCTAATTTATTTTTCCATCCATAATGAACATTTTGAATACAGTACTTTGTTTTGCATGCATAAAGTAGTTCTCGGTCAACCAAGGACAAACCAGTCTGGAATTTGATTGCTTAGATTTGTGCTGATATTATTTACTATTTTCATAAAAAAATAGCTGTCAGAGGACACACATTTTGATTAATGTAACGATAAATGCGAACACCTCCAGCAAAAATAAACAATATTGAAGCAAAATTTGAACACATATGTACCTATTCTAATTGCATGAGACTATGAGGTATAGGAACAAACCAGTCAATGAAAATTAAATGGAATTTATAAGATATTCTTATAGAATTTTCAAGGATTCCTTGAACCGTCAGTGTACGCAAATTATTGACCAAAGGAATATGCAACAAATAACAATTACACAGTTTTAGTGTACTGAATTTAATTTGATTTTCAATATTTTAATTTTCCTATTTGCAATGGAAATTTAGAGCATACTTATAATTTTCAATTTGCATAATGTAATTCTGAATTCAGGGACAAACCAGTCTAGAGTTTAAGCACCCACGATTTGATTTTGTATCGATACTTATAATTTTCAAAGAATTTTCAGAAAATTTTGAAACTGTGAAGCAGAAACAAATTTTGCTCAACTTATCAGAAAATTACAATAAGTTCATGAAAAATATAAAGATTAACAGAATGTAGTAAAGCGTTTATTTTTTAATTTGATTATTTAGGAAAATGAAAAGAATCAATAAAAGTATAATTTTCTGATCACGTAAAATAACCCGTGGCAAATCAAGGGCAAACCAATTTTTAAACTTGCGTGTTCATGATTAAGATTCATATATTGTATTATACAGGGTGATACTGAAATCCTTGGCCAAACTTCGCGAACGTAACGTATGGAATAAAACTGTGAAAAAAGTTTCTAATGTAACATGTTTACATGTTATGTATATTTACATGTTGGCATTTATATGTATATTTACATGTTGGCAAGAATTGAAAATGAAATTCGAGTTCAGTGGATTTGTTAATTTTAAATTTCGCCTGTAACTTTTAAGCCTTAAAAGTAAAAATAGTAAGTTTTTTTTAAATTTAAGGTAACAATTTCTGTTAGGCAATTACATGTGTATAATAGACAATTTCACACATGTCTATTCAGAAACTTTTTTTTACAAAGTTGTTAAATACGTCACGTTCGTGTAGTTTGGCCAAGCATTTCAGGTACACCCTGTATATATGTAATTTTCTTGGCACACTATTAGAGTACACAAATTTCTAATATATGTTTATATTATATTAAATTAATAAATTCAATATTAATATTTTCAGGACTTTGTACTAGATTAACAAAAGAAAACAAAAAACACTAATAAATAATTTTACCACAGACCATCACGACGTCTAATTCATGGTAATGATAGAGTGTACGCTAGATGAGTTGGTATCGAAATACTGTAATTTATAATTTCATCGTCCAAGACACAGCATTATAATAGTAACATTGCATGCTTGACATTAGCAATTACAATGAGTTTAATAAACCTTAAAGTCAGTCATATGTAACTAATGTGGTATAAAATATAATAATAATAATAATAATAATAACAATAGTAGGAGTAGTAATAATAATAGTGACAATAATAGGAATAATAATAATAAAATAATAATAATAACGATAACGACAATAATATAATATAGTAATATTGTTTATTGTTCTTAAATAATCAAAACTGGAGTAATCTTATCTTTATTTGTTTTAATTTGAACATATTCATTACTGTACATTTAGTGCTTAATATTCTTTATAAATTATATAACATTATTTATTATTATTAAAATTTATAAACGATGAAAATTATTGCACAAAAACAAGAGAATTTTAATTAAGATAGGTGTCATGACCGCGGGATTGCGGGGGGGGGGGTGATTCTGACCCCCCCTCCATCACTCCACTGTGACTAATGTGGAACGCCACTGGTTTAATGTTCATCTCCAACTTATCACATACACGCATAAACACCAATTCTCTCATTTTGATTCTTAACATTCCAACATAAAGATTTCACTGGTTGTAATATAACTATTTGACGATGGGATAATAGATCAATTACTGGCTCGTTCACGTGCCACCTAATGGCACCAATAACACATAATTTTAGGTCTCATACGTGTAAAATATTTACACGTATAATAGTGTAACCGTGCTGAAATTTCAACACTTTGCCATATTAATATGAAACTTTAGAATGTGAACCGTTGATATATTCAAAATATAAGAAGGACTATTTTGCTGTGCGAGGAATTTAATCTTTAATAAAACAAAGATAATTTTTTCAATAAAATATATTTCAAAATTATAATAATACTCTCGCTCACTCTTGTATATCAAGAAGTTTTTTTTAATTGAAATTTTGAAATTTTTGATGACTTTTTTGCCCCGTATATTATTGTGCTATTGTGGTATATTGTTGTATTTAAAGGAAGCCAAAATAATTACCAATATCACACAGCATTAGGCAATTGCATTGCCAATAGTGGTTAACTTACAACGAAATTCTAAGAAAAGTCTAAGAACGTCTATGAAATGTCTGTCTAAGAAAGTCGAAGAAAATAAACCACGGATGAACAAAAATCTGACCTGATTTTCGTTCATCCGTGGTTTATTTTTGTTTACAAAACTGCAATTATGGACATGGGTGCAAGAATAGCGTAAGTCGAAAAAATGAGTGTCGAGAAAAACGCGTCGAAAGATTCAAAACTTAATAAAAGTTGTAATACAGCAATAATTGCTATATTTTCTAATTATTCTCTAATTAACAGTAGCTATATATTTTTTAATAGACTTGTAAATAAGGGTACAAATATTCTAATAAACAAATTTGCTCAAAAACCGCATAAATCGACTTACACTATTCTTGCACCCAGCTCCTCAATTATTTTCGGTTCCACAAAAATATTTCATGTTTTTTTGAATAATATCATAAATACTGACGTCATTGTGATTTTTTTAATGTAACTCGTCAAGCTTTTAAGTTTTTTTTTGAATGGTGTAATTCTAGCAATCCGCTGGGTATCAAAAATTTTAAGAAAAAAAATTATTACATTGTAAGTCATAAAAAAAAGATAATTGCTAATAATTGTCAACTTACAAGATTATCGAAGTGCGGTAACAATTTTACTAATTAAAATCAATAATTCATAATTTAGAAACTCTTCACCCCATGAAATTGTTAAATTATTAAAATAAAAAATAGTTGTTATCAAAAAAAAAACTGCAATTATATTCAGTTCAAAAAAATTATTTCATGTTTTTTTGAATATCATAAATGACGTAATCATAATTATTTGAATGCAACTCATCAAGCTTTAACAATTTTACTAATTAAAATCGATAATTAATAATTTAGAAACTATTGACCCCTTGAAGTTGTTAAATTATCAACTACAAAAAAATACATTTTGTCAAAAAATCTAAATTTCATTTTCATTTTATTTGTATATCATCAGCAATTTGGGGCGTTATTTAAAAAAAATATATAGAAATGGATTTGGTCTACGTCACAAAGCATATTTTTGCTTATCAGCAACAATGTATGAAGAATTTTTCTGTTAAAAAATGATAGAAATAGACTCTGTCGACGTCAAAATGGATTTTTTTGTGAAAATTTGGTATTTACGTCATATGATTTTTTGAATGTCAACATGTTATGTAACCCTTCAAATAATTGCTTTCTATTCTAAAAAGTTATCATTAAAGGCACAAAAAGACTATTGCTGAAAATCGTTAACATTTAATATTGACGGTGTGGTAACATATTTTACAGAATACCATATTTTAATATACATTTTTTTTTCTTCTTGTAAAAGTATGAATGATATTTTTTAATAACTAAACCTAATATGCAGGGTATTGAAAAGAGGTAAAATATTTTTTCTGCGACAGTGCGTAAACTAAGTTTTTATGCACTGTTCGCAGTACGTAAAGTAATACTTTTTAGCACAAGTACGTAAAAAATCCCTGTGCGTAAAAACATCAACTGTGTGTAAAAACAGTTTTACACACAATTTATTCACTCCCAATTTAAAAAAAAAATAGTATTTTGCATCAAATTTTAGCTGTTTTTCATAATTGCTGTTATAGAAAAAAAAAACTGTGTATGATACATTTTCGTAAATTAGTGCTTTTTTTGAATGATTTTTTTTTAACGATGCGCAGCCGAGTTCAACGAAAAACATCCCGTTCAAGATCACAAGATCACATCATTCACACGTATACAAGAAAGCACTATACGAAAATGTAGGCAAAATACTATTTTTTTAATTGGTGAGTGAATTAATTTTGTGTAAAACTGAAAAAAAAACATGTGATTATCATAAATAACTATTAAGGGCATTCATTTAGTACGAGTCAAAATATATTTTCTGCTTCATGAAAAATGAAACAACAAAATGTTCATTAAAATCTTTAAAACTTTCATAAAATTCCATCTAATTTCTATAAAATTATTGGAATTTCAGTAAAATGTTGAAACTTTCTGCAATTCTTTCAAAAATTTACTATCAGAATCAGATTCTACACAATTTTCATAAAAGTGTGTCAAATTTCCATAAAATACATGAAATTTTGATAGAATTTGGTACTTCTCTTATTCTTCTATAATAATTTTTAAAATTAATCAAACTCTATAAAATTTTCAAAAAATACTCAAAAAATTAATCAAAATTTTCAAAAAATGCCACTACATTTCTATTAAATACATGAAATATCAGTAAAATTTATAATCTTACTTCAATCTTCTATAGAATTTTATCAAATATTTCATAAACTATCAAAATATTAATCAGAATCTACATAATTTTTATTAAATACCGTCAAATTTCCATAAAATGCAAGAAATTTTGATAGAGTTTGGTACTTCTCTAAATCTCCTATAATATTTCTTAAAATATAAAAGAAATAAATTATCAAAATCTATCATCTATATGACTATTCATAAAATACCATAACATTGAAGTTACATGAAGTTTCATTTAAATTCTTATTTCAATTTGCTATAGAATTTCATAAAATACAAGAAATCAATATAAGATTGTAGCAGACCTTGTAGAAAAAAATTTAAGCCGTTGCTTACACCAGAGGAATTACACTCTTAAATATTAACACGGCTTTAAGTAACACCCTGTATACGTATTTATATATTATATTTAAATAGAATAGTTACCTGCAATTTTGTCAAAATTTGAAAATATGTTCTCGATCACTAGTGTACGAAATGAGAAGTATGATAGATTCCACCCAAATTGTCAAATTACAAATTTCGACTTGGTTCGAGAATATTTCTACTTTATTTCCTTATTTGAATGGATTAAGAGAAATGAAATAAAATCTAACTTAGAAGTTTTTTTTGTTGATTTGATATAATTTCACAATTGCGAAATTTACGATCCTTGAAGACAGAAATTCTTTCTTTTTTATGTTTTTTCACTTGTTAGTTAACGTCAATATAATTCTACAAAATTTGTTGTATCTATCTATTATTTTGTGCTGGTTCTTAGCTTAGGTTCACTCTCCTTATGTTTTTAAGGAGAGTGTGAGCTATGGCGAAAATGAGGGTTACCATAGAAAAATATAAATAATAAGATTTTACCAAAATATAAAAGTTTTATTATCCAGAATATTTGTAACAGCTTTTATCTACAAAATAAAATAAATTCCTAAATACAAAACGTCATACAAAATATGTACAATAATAATAACAATTTTGATTATTTTGAACAGTATTTTTTTATAATTAAAAAAATCTCAGGTAAATTTTTTACAAATTTCCTCATAAGTGAATTGCAAAAAAAATCATCTGATGTGGTAACTTATGACATTCTCCGTAAGTATATTAATTTTTAAAAGAAATAATTTTGTATTTATTTTCTCAGGTAAATTAATGGCTCAATAATTATTTTATTTTTTAACTTATTTTGTTATTTTTGATATCTACTTATAACTACTTGCATGAAAAGCATCGATTCATGAAATAAAAAATCTGATGAGTGTTTCTTTCTGGCATTTTTTAATACGAATATTACATTTACTATAAAACCTTACAGTCGCAGGTGCGAACCGAACTTATGACAGATTAAAATTATTTCGTTTCTTTGGAGAGGGACTGAACTTGGCGATCCCGTGTATTGTTGAATTCTGCGTGTACGTTAAATATCCCTGCGAAATACATAGAATCAAACCTGCATGTCGGTGGTTATTAGCCACAGCAACATAAATAGGTTGTGATTAAATAAACAACCAGTACTACAATGATTTATACACGTTGTTATCCTAATGAGCCTCTAAATCGACGCTAATGACATGAAGGCAAAGAATTAAGCGTTAAAATATTTTAGATAAGCAGTTTTCAATTAATAAAGCAGCATTCTATCAATTCCCAATTAAGTGAAAATTCTCGTGCTGGAAACCAGTTTGCCTACGATTCCGTTTTCCGTCTTTATTCTCGCCAAATCGCGGTGGTGGACTCACGTGCGTACGCTATTAAAAATTAATTTGAACAATTAAAACCTCTGGACGCCGAATCCGTGGCCGCGCTCGGCTCGGGTCGAGTTACACGGCCCTCATTAGTACATCCATCTCTAATTAGTAATTAGCACAATTTTCCCGATCCCTGGTATTTAGGAGCAATAGCACCATCATCTTCTCGGTTAATTAAGGTGTATATTACCGTGGATTAACAGAGATATACTCGGGGATACTTAGAACTGCCACTCACAGAAGTATGTGTTTAATTTAGTTTCATGGTGTGTATGATATAACCATTAGATGTTTTTTGGTCGGAGAGGTTTTCCATGTAGCCGCAGTATTATTACTACTTGGAGCTGTTATTATGTGATACGTGAATATATCAACGTAACCGGCATCGCTTCGGAGTTGCGTTTTATATGTTAAGTATACTCATTTAAT
This sequence comes from Othius punctulatus, assembly GCA_951805005.1. Taxonomy (NCBI): domain Eukaryota; kingdom Metazoa; phylum Arthropoda; class Insecta; order Coleoptera; family Staphylinidae; genus Othius; species Othius punctulatus. The sequence continues at coordinate 37,129,457 of OX638141.1, forward strand.
TTCGTTTTATGTTTGTGGCAAAGTAATGGATTAACAGGGTTGGTAATTGGTAATTGACGTTGACTAAAATAACTACAAAGCATTTTCTTTGCTTTCACGAGTGCTATTCCATACCTTATAGCTTATAGCCAACCACACGTGCATTGATTTCGCCGTGACTATAATTTTTGCCGTTCAAATTATAAATGGGGTGCAAAAAAACCTTTCTGAATTCCAATGGAGCCAATTTCAAGCCAACAATTGCCGGCATAAAGGGCAAATTTAATTACCTCTCTGTTACAATGGGGACAATAAAATTGATTGAGTATACCATTAAGGATGATGAGCTTCGAGGAATCGGCGAATTGAAGCTTAAAATTTCAATTGATAAGTCCCCATGCAGGATAAAGGAGAACATTGTGAGAGGCCTGCGATTTGCGATCACTGTAATGAAAACCGATGATTATGCAAGTAAAATATGTTTAATTGTTCTTGTTGCGAAGTAATGGGACTTGTCCTTGACATTGCTCGACGGTAATTTATTGTATTGTTGCCAGTGGAATGAATTTCAATTCTGATTGAGAATTATTAATTGCTTACTATGAACAATATATTTAATAATATACACATAATATACACAATATATAATATATAACAGCCACAGATTTAGCAATAATAAAAATAAATTAATTGTTTTACTAAATAGCAGGGTTGGTGTAATTTAAATCAACTGATTTTTTTTAAATAAATCATTGATGAAAATCAAAATTGATTTTTTTTAAATTAATCTTTGTTTTTACGCTGTTTGTGCATTCCAATAGGTGAACAATTAAAAATATAATGTAACTATAGAGTTAGCATGCTTTGAAGTAGATTGTAAGTAAGTAAAATATTTTTCTTTTCATCCATTGTTTGGCCCATTGCATGGTACAGATACACATAAATTTGTTTTATTCCTCAATTCTTGTTCAAAATCAAGAATTTATAAAAAATCACGTCAATATGATGTCAATCAATTAATATAAATCACATCTAAACTGGCAAAACTGATCAGAAATAGAAAAAATCAAATAAATCATTTATTTGTTTTTTTTAATATTGAGTTTTGATTTTTTTTTAGTATTATTTATGCCAACCCTGCTAAATACTAATATTTGTTTTAAGCAGTTATTAAAAAAACAATTCTACAAACACTATTTAAAGTTGAACTTTTAACACGGCGTACTTCAATTAAAAATGCTATATTATAGAGAAATGACATAAGCGTGTTAAAAGTGCTTCACTTTTAATGCTAGTGTTAAAATTAAGCAGCCAATAATCTGTCAAAATGACATTTATTTAATCAAAAATAAGAAATAACATAACAGAGTTAAGTAGGTGCAAACTATTTTGAAATACTAATATTAATAGTGCAATTTTTCGGTAGTTCACTTTCTTCAATATTAGAATTCATAATGAAGATTTAAGAAATCATGTATTGTTTGACAAGTATGTCATACAATATGAAAACTAGATTTATTTGTTTTATAAATTCCACAGACTGACTGAATGGGAACATTTTTAAAGCACTAAGCACTTCATTGTGCTTTTAAAGGTGTTTTTAGAAAAAATATTGTATGATATGTGTGTTAATAGCGATTTTATTTTGTTCGTGGGGTTCTTTCCCACTCACAAAATAAAATCTCACTTTTAACACTTATATCATAAATAAATATTATTTACGTACAAAGTGGTATGTAATAATTGAAATAAAATAATTACCTTACTAAAAAATAAATATTTTTTAATGAGTTATATTTTTTTTAATTTACCTACAAAGTAGTAAAACACGTAGTAAAAGGAAAATACATTTAACATTTATTGTAAAAATTTAATTAATTCTTATTGAGTGAATACCATAACTAATGCATCACTAATAGGCATTTTTGCTTCCTCCAAATGCCATAAATATAAGGAAAAGTATAGTTTTTCTAAAAATTAAAATAACAAATTTCAACAAAAATATCCGTTTTGATTCCCCCCATCTCATCTATCCATCAACATTTTTTTTTTAAATAATGAGGTATAAAATATTGCTTACACATAAAGTTTATAAAAATGTATCCCCTTCTATATATTTTCTTAATAACGATTTACCAAGTATTGCTTACAAATAAAGTGTTGAAATTTTCATTATTATAGCAAAATCAATTTTTGGGATAATTTAAAAACGCAATGGAATGTAAATTTTTATCATTTTTGACACGTATATCACAAATGCTCATAAAAAAATGGAATTTAGATTTTTTAAGAAAATATAAATTTGAAAAGGTTTTTGGGATCATTTAAAAACCTCAAGTTTAAAGTTTCAAACCACATCCATACAAGTTATATATTATAATTAGTAAGATTGTTACCAATACTAAGACAGGGAATTGGCTTATTTTGTTCGTTTTTTTTAAGTTAATGATATTGTTTTCAATTTTTCGTTATCGGCTTTGATTCTTATCACCACCGAATAAAAAAAATAAAAAGGTATTATTTGACGTGTTACATAGTATGTTGACATTCAAGAAATCATTATGTGAATTCCTAACTTCAATAACAATATCCTTTTTGACATCAACCGAGTCGATTTCTATCATTTTTCAAAAATCAAAAATAACGTGTCAGAAATTGTTGCTGATAAACAAATACAAAATTTAAATTTTGATTTTTGTGAAAAACTCTTTTTTTTTGATACTTTAATAACATCAAGGGGGTAATAATAAATTAAATTGTAAATTATTGATTTTAATTAGTAACATTGTTACCAGAGTATCAATATTACATGTTTCCACAGAGATAATTTTTAGCAATAATCTTTTTATTATACTGATCTGAAAACACCTTGTTTTCATCAATATTTTATTCGAAAAAATAACGCGGTGATTAGTGGAAAAATGTTAATGACAATAACCGCGCGGACAGAAATATGCATTTTACGATGCCCCATAAAACACGTACGGGTGGATTAGCCTGCTATCTGCGCTTATCTGCCCGCCTGTTTCTAATGCCACTCGTGAACGAAGCCATTCCTATTTTAATGCTCATGTATGTGGGATGGATTCAATTTTTACTTGTCTATACTTTAAAGTAAAATTATTGAGCCTGCTAGGTATGTCTGTTCGATATGGACTAATAGCTCTCAATTAGAACACTCCCACATGACGCACACCACGCATGATAACTATAGTGTTATGTGTATCTTGTTCTAGATTCAAGAATTCAAGAATTCGTCACTTGCAATTAATTGTAATTTATAATAAATTACTTGTATTGGTTGAGGTATTCTATTCGGAATCAAGTTTAAAAACTATTGTTCAAGTAGCGTTTTTATGGATTTTCTATTTTTTTCCAAGCCTTAAATAAAAGAGCTCCATCTAGAAGCAGATGATAGTAAATAGAAGTAGATAGAAGTAGATCGGCATCTAGATTTGGAACATATTTTTTAAATATGAAGACAGAAACCCCGATTTAGCTTGTACTGTTATCAACAATAGAAATACATCTGACTAACTTCATACAGTTTTGGATTTGGACCGTCATAATAGTATATTATGATACAAGTGCATAAGAGAGCTGAGATTAAAGTTGATCAATACATGTGTTTTTACAAAGCAACTTTAAAACACGCCGTGCTAGAAACACTAATTTTCGCACGCATATTAGCGGTAACTAAAGATTATGATGCAGGTATGATAAAAAATGATTTATGCACAATTATACTACGTACTCGTACACGGAAGCGTGTAATACACAGAACAAAGCTAAAAAAACCATTACATGTATTAAGGCCGACCCCTTTGTTTCAATTTAGAGTGCGAATTTTCTTTGTAATGGAAATGTCAGTGCTCCATAATCGGTACATTTTCACGAAACAAGACGCAGCTAATGCGTACTAATCGTAACTGCGACTTGTTTTTGCCTTATTCAACGCACTGGAATTGGAATATCGAATGAGGTTTATGTCAACATAAAGTTGTTTTTTAATGCCCAACATAGTTATTCAATGTTGCAATGGTGATAACATTCCAAATACATAATTTATAATTCACGCACGACATCCAATTGCATACATTATTTTATTGGTATTGGATGGGAAGTGAAGTGAATATTGAACTGGTGCAAAACTATTTAGGTTTGAAAACAACTGATGCGGACACCACATGTCTTTATCATACTAATTTACAATATACATAGTTATAATCATGGAAATTAAAGTATTTCAAAATATAATAATAAAATATTATGTCGCACAAAAAAATCATAAAATTCTGTTGTAATAATTATAACAATAATAATAATAATCCTAGTGCTCTCATATAAACAATACTAAAAACAGAAAGTATGCAATATATAATGAATTTATTATATTTTCGAAATTATTGGGAAATAAGACATTAGTTTCTGTAAACCAAGGGTGCCTATTATGAAAATGTATTTTTACAATTCGTATGCAGTATTAAATTATTTGTAAGTTTTATTAAAATATTTTTCATTCATCTGCGTTATGTATGAACATAATGAAGAAAAATAATACAGAAAATAGTAATTATGTGATTACATTAAATTTTATCAATCAAAATCTGATATTTAATAATATTTTTATTAATATCAAATATTTTTTTACCACTGTACAGAACGCTCAAAAGTATTTTTTTACAAATCTGCATGTAGATTATTTCTAAAAACTGTGAAATGAACATGAGGCATTTTAAAGACATATATATTTTTTCATACACCTTCGATATTATAGAAATAATTATGATAAACAAAAAATAAATACAAGTAATTACGCGATAGCGTACAATTTTATCTAAATATTTTTTTTATCTGTATACAGAAGGCACAAATATTATTTCATACACCATACTTATTGTACAAATAATGATGAGAACAAAAATAGTTGTTAATTACGTGAAATCGTATAATTTTAACAAAATTAAAAAAATATCAGCTATCAGAATGCCCAAATATGTTTTGTGTATCTGCTTGTAGATTTGTCCACATTGTATAATAATCATTGAAGTTTTCTAAAAACTGAACTTAATTCAGAGTGTTGAAGAATGTGGTGTAATTTTATGTTCAAGATGTAAATCAAATGAAATTGATCTGCAAATGTTCCTTAGAATACAAGCAAATAAGTTAACTACATTTTTTTAAATGTCATTATTTGTTATTATTTCGTTGGAACTAGTTGGAAAAGTTGACACCACTTTCTTGAACGCTCTGTACATAGTATGTTAAACTATGTTAAGGGCACATAGTACCCAAAAAATGTTTCATGTACCTACGAAAATATAAAAATCACTGTTTCTAAATAAGTGGAACAAATCAAGAAAAAGCAAAATATCGCAGTTAATGTACAAAGGCAAAATTTAAGTAAAAGTTCCTTAAAGTATAATTAGGATTTTAAAACTTCAAAAAAATTTAGCGAACAGTCGAAATTTTAGACATGGCAAAAAGTACCAACCACTATACAGAACATGTAAAAATGTATAGCTAATTGTAAATTTTTCATAGCAAACTTTCTTCAAAAATTTATCAACTTCCAGAAATTAATAAATACTCGGAGATCTGCAGATATTTCGCACATTGCAGAAACGGTGAAAAAATCAATAAAATATTTAAAAAAACTGTAAATTTTCAACACAAATTAACTCAATGGAAAATTTCATCAAAAATTTACCATATTCCAATATTCCATAAAAAATTGAACACACGTATAGATTTTATAAATTCCAGAAATTTTCTAAAATAACGGAATCATTTTAAATAATTCTTGAGTTTACATAATCCGGGTACTTTCTATAAATATTGTTGATGTATGTTTGTTTATAAAACGGAAAATTTCATCAAAAGTACTTTAGAAATTAACCATAATTCCAAAATATCGTAAAAACTACCAAAATTTTGGATAATACCTTCGAAAAATTATCTAATTATTTTGGTTTATATAATTTGTTGTTTGTTTTGTAAATCATGAGTCGTATGAAATTTTAGTGTGACAAAATGTATGCAGTTATAAATTATGAATAACTTTTATTAAAATATGTTTCAAGCATCTATATCATAGTTTAGAAAATATTGATGAATAACAAGGAAAACTAGTTATTGTGTGAAGAGGGGATCACAAAACGTGCATTTTTACAAAATCGGAAAAAAAGTTTAATAACTATTTGTCATATTTTGGAAAATAAAAAACTTCAAATATTAGGTATCTAAAGTTTTTTTCAGTAAAGCAAGATTGCATTTTTTTAAACTAGGAAACTAGTTATTGTATGGAAAGGGGAAGCAAAAAACGTGCATTCTTTTTCAAAATCTGAAAGAGACATTTGTAATATAACTATTAGTCATATTTTGGAAAATATTGGAGAGTATCTAAAGTGTTCTTTTTTTCGTTAAACCAAGAGTCCTATTACGAAATGTATGTAGTTTTAAATTATCTATAACTTTTATATAAATTTAATAATAATAATAATAATTGTTTATTGGTATTTGTAACATGAGTTTTACACAGATCAAATTTGTCAAATTTGTTTATGCATCATCATAGTTTAGAAAATATTGATGAAACTCAAAGAAATATAATTATTGTGTGAAAATGGGACCACAAGTTCATTTGCCTTTTCAAAATCTGAAATAAAACAATTCTATATAACTATTAGTTGAATTTTGGAAAATATTGAAGAGCATCTAAAGTATTTTTTCGGTAATCCAAGAATTGCATGAATTTTTTGAAAAACAGGGTAAAATAATTATTGTGTGAAAAGAACACCACAAAACGTGCATTTTTTTTAATCTGAAAATGAAATTTGTGTTATAACTATTAGTAATATTTTTCGAAATATGACTAATAGTTATAACACAAATTTTTGAAAAACAAGGAAAATAGTTATTGTGTGAAAAAGACAACACAAAACGTGCTTTTTTTTCAAAATCTGAAAATGAGATTGGTGTTATAACTATTAGTCATATTTTAAAATATATTGAAGATATTGAAGAGAAGATATTTAAAGTCATTTTTTTGTCAAACCAAGAGTCATATGAAATTTTCGTGTATGCAGCTATTAATTATCTATAACGTTGATAAAAATATGTTTAATGCATCTATCATAGTTTATAAAATATTGATGAAAAACAAAGAAACACAATTATTGTGTGATATGGGGACCACAAAACGTTTTTTTTTTAATCTAAAAAAAAAACTTTGCTTTATAACTATTAGTCATATTTTGGAAAATGTTGAAGAGTATTTATACTTTTTCAACTTCAACTTGGCACTAATCATAGTCAAGTTGGCATTAATCATTATTAGTTTGTGAATAATCAAAACCATTTTGGCATTAAATAATGACGATATGAATTTGTTTAATGCCAACATGGTTTTGATTAATGCCAAATTAATAATGATTAATGCTAACTTGAATGTGATTAGTGCGAAGTTGAAGTTGAAAAGGTATAGTATTTTTTTTTTTTGTAAACCAAGAATTGTATGAAATTTTTGTGTTACAAAATGTATGCAGTTATAAATTATCTATATCTTTTGCTGCATCTATCATAGTGTGAAAATATAAAAGAAAAACAAAGAGAATAATAGTTAAAAACTAATTAAAATATTAATGTGAAAAAGTGAAAAATAGTTCATGTGTGAAAAGGGACCACAAAAGGTACATTTTTTCAAAAACTATTAAAACAAATGCTCGATTACCTACCAGTATACCGAATACTGAAAGTATTTTCTAAAATTTGAAATCTTGTAGATTTTACCACGTTGTAAAAGTATGTGTGAAATTTTCGAAAATGTAAACCTAATATGTATCGTGTTGAAAAAGGGTACATATTTTAAGGACATATAGTATATAGTATAGTATATAGTATAGTATATAGTATAGTATATAGTATAGTATATATATATATATATATATATATATATATATATATATATATATATATATATATATATATATATATATATATCATATCATATCATATCATATCATATCATATTCCCCTTCTACTCGAAGGTGTGGGGCTGCATTTCTTCTATTATTCTTCTTGTTTTGTCTTTCTATGTACTAGGTGTAGTCATTGTGTTATGTTTCTTACTTGTCTCTTCACTTCTTGCCACATTAAACCATTTTGTATTAGAATTTTGTTGGTGCTGATGTTCCAGGTTTCTTTTGGTTTTCCTCTATTTTTCTGTGGTCTGATTTTACACTCCCAAATTCTTTTAACTTGTCTGGTCTCTGTCATTCTTGTTATATGTCCGACCCATTTTAGATTATTCTTCTCAATTTTTTGTAGTATTGGGTTTACTCCTAGTTCTGCTCTTGTGTCGTCATCACTTATTCTGTCCATTATTGTAATACCTTTTACTCTCTTCAGGTACTTCATCTCTATTTTTTGGATCTTTCTTTTTTGTTTATTTGTTAATACCCATGATTCGCTGTCGTAAATGAGTATCGGTCTGAATATTGTCTTCAACACTGTAATTTTTGTTTTTGTCGATATTTCTTCTCTCCCAATAAACGCTTTATTCAGTGCATGACACAACTTTGTGGCTTTATCTATTCTTTCATTTATGTCCGTTTCATTTTTTGCTTTATTGTATATTGTGACTCCCAGGTACTTGAATTCATCCACTTGTTCCAATCTTGTGAGGTCTATCTCGATCTTAATTTGTTTATCTTATTGTGTTATCCCCTGTATTTTTGTTTTTGTTACATTTATTTTCATGTTGTACTGAGATAAGACTTCTTTCCATGTTGTAATACTTTTCTCTAGTTCTTTTTCCGTTGGTGCCAGTAATGTTATGTCGTCAGCGAATGCACATTCCGAAATCAGTATCTCTTTCATGTGTTTATACGCAACCGATAGTTTTTTGGTTTTCTCTCTGCATTTCCTTGTTATGTGATCCATTATAATGATGGAGAGAATTGGGCTAAGTACTCCTCCCTGCCTCAGTCCCTCTTTTGTGGTGAACTCTTCTGACTGGATGTTATTTGTCCTAATATAATTTCTGGTTGTTGTATACATACTTTTGATGGCTGTTATCAATTTCGGTGAAATCCCTCTTTTATATAGACTTTCCCACACTCTCTTTCTGGGTACTCTATCAAAGGCCTTTTCTGTGCTCTGTTCACTTTTCATGTGAAAATAGCAAAATTGTATCGTTGCTTCAGAACACCCTGTATATACTACGTGACGCAAAATATTGTGTATGTTTTGGCACATTGATTGGGTACTTGCATATGCAGATTCTTTCATTGATCTCTTATAATAAGGTTTTGTTGATTTTTTTTCCACGTCCATGATTTTTCGTTAAATTTGATTAAAATGTGAATAACTTGGCAACGTTGCATCTGATCCCAAAATATAAAAATGATTTGTGAAGCCCACATAAAGCAGATTCTAAAAATGAAAGAATATACAGAGAGTTCCATTTAAAATCGATTGTCCAATAACTTCCAATCAGCTTTTTTCCTCAATTTTCATTAGTGGGGACACCCTGTATATCACTCGGAGTAGAAAGATTTTTTTGATTTCGTCTGGTTTATATCTATCCTCGGCCGGCGGTTCTATCAGTTCAATCCAGGACCGAACGCTTTCTACTCCTGGTAGTATGATATACTATTTGCTCAATCAGCAGTGTACGAAATGAGAAATAGTGAATCCACTGAATTTAATCTGGTCCCGACTATAGCACTTTTGTGAGGCAACTTCCAATGACTTGTTATTTTGTGTGCGTGATGCATGGGACAGTTGTAGTTCTCGGAGATGCATAAGCAGTCTTTTGCAATCCACAATCACGGTCATTTAGAATCAGATTTCATCAAAACATGATTTGACATTCTGACGGAACTGCGACTCTAACGTAAAAAAATATTGAAATTAATTAAAAAAATATTGGGAGGTGTTGAGTGGTTGGTATTTAGTTCGATTATTTATCGACTTCATATGTGAAAACTTGTTAAGTTGGTGAAAAATGCTAGAAAGCGATTTTTTTCCTGAGATAATTTTTCAGGAAGCTGAAGAAGCAACTCTTCAATTATTTCCTGCGAAGTCCATTGAACATTATATTATATTATTAATATATAAATAAAATATAATTGATTTAAGATTGTATTTTCATTATTCCATTAGTGGAATAAAGAAATTTCATTATTCCTCTGGTGAATAACTTGGTACTTCATTATAGAATTATAGTGGATAAACTCCAATTATAATGTGATTGTGGATAAATATATATTTTTTAAACAAAATATCCTTTTAGTAATAAATCAGTCATTTATGAATAAAGCACCAACTTTATTTAAATAATAAACAGAACATTTGTATAATAACTTCAAGTTGATTGGTTAGCTTTTAATGGCTTAATAGGTAGGATTTTTACGTTTTACTCAAAACTAGACTGCTTTTGAATCTATAAGGTTCATTTGGCGTAAAAACGGCCCAATTTGTATTTTGAGATTTTCCACATTCTCTACATAGCCAGTCCGCCCCTGGAGTGATGTAATGATGGAATTTTGAAAATATAGTCATTTTCGGACGTCAAATATTATAGTATTGAGTCAGTTCAGGTTAGAAACAATTATTGTCATTGCTTATTGATTTCATTCGCGGTGGAACGACCACTGCTGGCGCGAGGACCTTTATTGGTTCTATATCTGCCGTTGTCCATCGGTGAACATTCTTCCTCCACATTCTCCGCGCGTTTAAGAGATGCCTCCATTAGCGTATGAATGTTTGTAAACGCACACGTTGAAATCTGGCCTAAGTGAATGAGCGGCGTTTGAATGAGGTCGTCCTTTTATCGCGGACAGAAGCTGTAAATGATAACCCTGCATTCCATTTCAGAACATGGAGGGAGGAGAGTCACCACTGGAAGTACTGTCGAGAGCGGCGACGATGCTCCAGGAAACGCAGCAGCAGAACATGGCAGGTAATGAATTCACACTGATCACCCAATTATTACCATTGATAATAACTGCCGGCGGGGTTTGTGTGGCGAAACCGACGGATTTTTGTGCGTAAAAATGTCACCGCGGCCGTTTGATTATTTTTAATTGAGTCCCTAATTGAAAAATTGCCCAATGGATGATGCTGATTTATCGCTGGGGCTCGTCTGCGTGGATTAAAATGTAAATTAAGTCACTCCGGGAGCATCCCAGGAATCCGCGGCATCTAAATCGCCAGCGTTTTATTTTTGTAAATTAAAACACCCAAAATATCCTTGCATTTGAGTGCCTCGATAATCAATTAGCTCCGCTGTAAACACGCACTGAAAATATTTGCGGAATCCGAAGCGCGCCGCACAAAGAGTTTTCATCTTTTATCACGTCATTTCGCATACTTTTCACGTTACGCGTTTATTTGGGTACGCCGAGGAGGAAACTTTGTTGTCAGGCGGCGTCCGCTTTCCAGTTTTGCGGAATGCAAACAGGTGTCATTTTTTTACTGCCGAAGAAAGCAAAATCCACATTTAACTGCATGATTTGCAAGACAGGTCTTAATGGCAGGCGAATTATCAATCGAATTTTTACTATAGCATTCATTACATGCATACAGCAAGCGCGTGATATGAATCACGTTGTATAAAAATTGCACTGATAACTTTTGCAATCTATCAATACGATGTTCACAAATCAATGGACGCGTTTCATGCGGCCAAATAATTTAAACCGCTTTAATTGAAAAAATTATCGAACTGAGACGGGGAACAATTAAATTTTTTGTGTGTTCGCACTTCCGCTTCCGGGCTCTATTCCTCCCAGAATTAATAATTTCACGCCCATTGTTTCGGTGACCTCTCGAAGGACTCTGAACGAGAACATTCCCGACCGGAAGTGCTTGATTTGCGGCGCACGCGAAAACAATTCCCGGCCGATAACACTGGAAGGAAGGAAGGTTTTGTCGGATCCGGGATGCGGTTTCCCTCGAATTTTGTCAGCGCTTCTCGGTATCGCATGCCTGGCGCACGCGTCCCTGATGAAATGCCATTTTCGACACTAACTGTGCCATTAGAATATCAATGCGAGGATAATGGTAAATGATGTACCAATAATGGTGCTCCGTGTCGTGCATACATCGCGCGTTTTAATTGAATTGTACACACACGAGAAAGCCTTGACAGGCTGCTAAGAGCCTGGAATTCGGTGTGCCAGCGTTTTACGATTCAGTTTGTGACGATAATTGATTGGTTTTCACATGAGCGCGCATTACCGAAGACAATTAGTAGCTGGCGATTTATGGACGAAGCGTAACACAATTTTGTAAAGAATTCATCAAAATTATCATGGGTGAGTGGTTTCTGCTACTTAATAATACTCGATGTTCATCTAACAATGTGTCTTGATTTTTATTAAATACAGTTGTTCAAAATAGCACAAGATTGCCAGAATATATAGTTCATAATAGTGTTTCGAGATTTCATTATGAGCATACTGTATTACTACTATATGTCTATCAACGTTCCCAAATATTCGTAAAAGCAATTGCCAATACTCCTATAGCTTAACCTAACCTAACCCAACCTAACTCAACCTAGCCCAACATGACCCAGTACCAAGAGAAATAGCGCCAAATGCCGATAGGCGATTATAGTGTTGTTAGGTATTACTGCTGCATACATCCGCCTTCTCAAAAATTCGGAAAAATTGATTTCCATAACTCCTGTAGCTTAGCCTAACGCAACCTAATCTAACTTAGCTTACCAAAGTCGTAATCATAATCTAAAATAAATCATTAATCATCTAAAGACTAGATCTATTATTATATTATTGTTAGGTATTACTGCTGCATACATCCGCCTTCTCAAAAATTCGGAAAAATTGATTTCCATAACTCCTGTAGCCTAACCTAACGCAACCTAATCTAACTTAGCGTACCAGAGTCGTAATCATAATCTAAAAGAAATCATAAATCATCTAAAGAATCATAATCTACTTTCATAGCGCTCCTAACGGTTAGTATGCGCTTCTGTTGGGCTAGCTTGGGTTAGGTTAGGTTAGGCTAAAGCACTAGTAAATACCACTTCATGAATAATTAAAATTTCTATAAACATGTATTTCACGAAAACAATATTTTCCCAAATTACTTAAAAGCAAAAATTATACAGTTATAACCCATATTTATCATATTTTTTTAATTCATATACTGCGTGTCCGATGAAAAGCGCCCAAGACTGTATCGACTTCATTTGTTATTTAAGAACATGTGAAGTTCTCAACTTCAATAGTTGAGAACTTTTGAATCATTTCAAAAGTTCTTGAAATAGAACGTTAAATAAAGTTTTAAAATGAAATTTCGAGAGTCTTGTAGAGGGGTCTTCAAAAAAAAACAATATACTAACTACGTATGCACTTTATAAGAAAGAATGCCTGTTTATATTAAAAATAGAACCAAGTTTGAAAACTACATGAAAACACACGATTACTTCTTTTTTAAACCCCTTCATTTATTTGTAGTGACGTCACCAGTTTTTTTTTTAAATCGGTATATATTTTTTTGTGTATTCTTAAAGAGCAGTTTAAGTAATTTTCACCGGTCTGTTAATAGAAAACAAGAGAAGATTACTTACACTTTCTACACCGATTAAGGCTTCAGATATGAAATATGATTATGTACTTATTTCAAGACTTTTTAAGTTATTTTAAAATGAAATCCCTAAATTTTGCCAACATAGTCCCAAACACAATTGATAAATTTTGAAGTGAATAAAAATATGATACTCAACTATATAAAATACTATATAAAGATTACGTACACTTTCTACACCGATGAAGGCTTCAGATAGTTATATTTCAGAAGAAAATCCAAAAATATGATTATATACTTATTTCAAGACTTTTTAAGTTATTTTAAAACGAAATCCCTAAATTTTGCCAACACAGTCCCAAACACAACTGATAAATTTCGAAGTGAATTAAAAATATGATACTCAACTATATAAAACTCATCAATTATTAGGAAGAACAACATAATTGAAGGCTTCAAATGAAGTAGAAATCCATTTTGGTTCTTATTATTTTTTTTATTTTTTGCATATTACACAGAATATTGATACATTCAGCCATAATTTATACAATGTAGGTGTATTGATTTATACATTATTTATGCTGGTTTTAATGTATTTATTAGATATAAATGAAAATTTTGAGAAATGAGAAATAATTTTGCCCACATCATTTACATAGAAGTTGTTAGAATATTTTATTTTTCAGCAAAGATATAACATGCAAACAGAGTTTAACAGATATTCCATTCATTAATACATTCAGACATGATTTATACAATGTAGGAGTATTGATTTATACATTATTTATGCTGGTTTTAATGTATTTATTAGATATAAATGAAAATTTTGAGAAATGAGAAATAATTTTGTCCACATTATTTGCACAATAATTGTTAGAATATTTTATCTTTCAACAAAGATATAACATGCAGACACATTTTCCAACTTCATATGTATATAAGTAAAAATCATGCATTTATAACCAATATTTATCATTGATTTTTTTAAAATTTATTTATTATAAACTCCTAATATTGTTAATAGAAAAAAACAAGAGAAGATTACGTACAATTTCTACACCGATTAAGGCTTCAGGTAGTTATAATTTCAGAAGAAATTCGTAAAATATGATTATGTACTTATTTTAAAACTTTTTAAGTAATTTTAAAATAAAATCCCAAAATTTTTATACACAATTGAAATTTTTTGAAGTGAATTAAAAATATGGTACCCAACTATATAAAACTCATCAATAATTAGGATGACCAACATAATTGAAGGCTTCAAATGAAGTAGAAATCCATTTTGTATTTTTTTAATTTTTTGCAAATCACACATAATATTAATACATTCAGCCATAATTTACATAATGTAGGAGTATTTATTTATACATAATTTATGCTGGTTTTAATGTATTTATTAGATTATACTGGAAATTTTGAGAAATGAGAAATAATTTTGTCCACATTATTTGCATAAAAATTGTTGGAATCTCTTATTTTTCAACAATGATATAACATGCAAACAGAGTTTAACACATTTTCCAACTTCAGATGAAAAATCTGTTAATAGGGTGTATTTTGATTTTGATATTTTATGATAAATTAAAGATATCTTAATAAATATTTTATTTTGACTAATGTAAGGCAGGCATTTTATAACAGATTGGGTTATTATTTACACTGGAAGAGAGAACTTTTTGAGTTATATTTTAAGTAACTAATAAACAATAACCCAATCTGTTATAAAATGCATGCCTTACATAAGCCCATCTGTAATTAATCTGCACTCCGCAATTATTATTTGGGTATTAGGTTTTAATATTAGGTTTCAATAAATGTTACAAAATAAGTCAAAATGGAGAGGTTTCCCAAATTTAAAAGAAAATTCTGGGGAAACTCGTAATGGGGTATAGTTTGAATTTTATGTTTTATTAATTTTTGAAGCATTTTTAATGATTTTGTGACTTTGAGAACATTAATGGCTCAAAAATTGCTAGAAAATCTTACTTTTCAACAAAAATATAAAATACAACGAAAATTGTATACATTTTCCAAGCTCATTTTAATATTTTATATGAGTTGAATATGTAATATTGAATATGTCCTTTTGATTATTATAATTTGAGATGTAGGGTGTACTGCCCGTTCTAATCCTATATATCCTACATCTCAAATTTTAACATTTTATCGTACATTAAAGATTTCTTAATCATTTGAAGATATTTCATCGGAATTTACTTACGAAAATGCAAGAAAATATTGATTTTCAATTCATATTTACAAAATAAGTTAATTTGTATACGTTTTCCAGATTTAAATGATAATTCTGTGGAAACTGGTCTGTATAGTCAGATTTTTTTAATATTTTGTTAAATATTGAATCTTTTTTTAATAATTTTGTGAATTTTGGGTACATTCATTGCAGAAAAATTGCTATAAAAATGTACATTTCAACAAAGATATAATTTACAAGAAAAATTATATGCTTCAGATATATTTTGGAAAATCTGTTAATGGGGTAAATTCTGATTTTGATATATTCTGATACTTTAATATTTCTTAATCATTTGGAGAAATTGGATTAAATATTTCTTAAACATTTTAAGAAATTTGATTAGAATTTTAGAACGAAAATGCAAGAGAATCATTGGTTTCAATCAATATTTATAAAATACGTTAGAAGGCGTTTTCCTACGCCATAGTGTGATATTTCCTTAACTATTGATACATTTTATATCCATCCATACATCCACATAACTTTGGAAACTTTGAGCATATTAATACACCAAAAATTGCCAAAATTGTTTAGTTTTCTAAAAGATATAACATAAGCAAAATTGGGTACTTTTTTACAACTTCAGATATATATTCAGGAATACCTTATAATACGGCATTTTTAAATTTTCATAATTTGACGTATTCAAAGTAATCTTGAATTTCATGATTCATTGCAGATTTTTTATACATTTGAGGAAATCGAATCGAAATGAACGTATGAAAATGCATATACTTATTAGGTTTCATTATTTTTTTGCAAAATACGTACAAATGCGTAAGTTTTTCAAATTCAATTAAAAATTCTGGGAAAGCTGGTGATGGGGTATTATTGTTATATTTTGTTGAAATAATATTGACCCATTTTTAATAATTCTGTGAATTTTGTGCAGATACTAAAATTGCCGGAAAATTTTAGTTTTCAGCAAAGATGAAAAAAGAAATGTATACATTGTCCAACTTCAGATGTATATTATGGAAAATCTATATTTCGTTTTTGATATTTTATGATACAATTAAAATTTCTTAATCATTTGAAGAAATTGGATCGGAATGTTCGTACGAAAATGCACGAAAATATTAGCTTTCAATTAATATTTACCAAATAAGTGAAACTACGTGGATTTCCAAATTTAAATGAAAATTCTCGGGAAACTAGTAATTGGGTATAGTGTGAATTTTATTTTTTGTCAAATATTGATATATTTGTAATAATTTGTTGAATTTTGAATACTTTAATTGCACAAAAATTGCTAGAAAATTTTACTTTTCATCATATATATGACATTAGGTAAAAATGTAAACATTTTCCAACTTCAGATGTGTCTTCTGAAGAATCTATTGATGGGCTATTGTTAAATTTTCATAGTTTGAAGCATTTCATGCAATTTATTAATATTTTAGTTAATATTTTTAATATTTTCATAAAAATAGTACATGATTTTCATTTTTATCATCAAGTAAGATTAAAACACACGAGAAAATATATTACTTCTCCAACTCCAGAGAAAATCTCTGGAAAACTCCTAGTAGGTATATTTAAATTTGTACCCTTTATAATACTTACATCGTAATATTTTTAATAATATTGTGAAATTTAGGGAAAATAAAATACGAAACTTTGTAAAATGTACATTTTTCCAACCAAGATTTAATATTATAACAGAAATTATACCACGTTTCGAACTATTAACGAAATAAATGATTAAGTTAATCAATTTAATTAACAGGTATCAGATAATTTCAACTTTTATATTTTCTGAAAGATTATTTAATAAATCTATGAAATTTAAATATGAAAAAACAGCATTAAGAATCATTCCATTTAATTAAATTACAAGTACCAACTAATAGTAACAACCAACAATAGTAACAAACAAATTTTTAAATGAACGTTTTTTTTTTTTAAATAAATGCAAAATTTATAATTCTAACATTTGGAAATAAACGAAAAAGGCCTGATTTAAAATTCTAACATTTCCATTATTTTCCTGCAGTAATAAAAAGATTAGACAAGTATTTCTTTTTCTTTTTCTTAAATGCAGTGGAGAAAAAAGTCCAATAATATTACATAACTGATTTTAATATTATTGTATTTCTTTTATATGTCATTCTAACTTGATGAAGTTACAACTCATTACAAACATTTTTAGAGTTTTTCGTTTCATTGCAAGCCATTTTTGTTTTAATAAATGGAAAATTATAAAGTAATTTAAAACTCTAAAAGTTCCTTTATTTTCACACTGTAACAAAAATGTGTCTATTCTTATTTTATATTGCAGTTGCAGAGTTTCAAAAACAAACGTTATTTCGACGATATTGCATTTGCTGAATTCATGATTTTTTTGGCGAATGACGAAAAATGCCATAACGAAATGATATTTTCATATATATATATATATATATATATATAATCGAAAACCTATCTACCCTAAGGTATTTTCATATACCATATTTTATTCCAAAAATATTATTATTACAAATTCTTATATACCAAAACATTCTATTTTATGGTACAATTTAGTAAAAAAAAAATTTACTATAGAAAAAAGTAACTATCAGAACGTAACTATTGGAAAAGCTTAAGTGTTCGGTTTTTATTTTTCCCCTGCAACCTTTCAAACTTTGATAGTTCTAGTTAGATTAGTTATAGTACTTGATACTCAACCTGTGGAACATACCTTCAAGAATTATATTTATTTATTTTGTCATTATCCTTAATCTTTTGGGATCCTAGGGCAGTGGTCCTAGGGCAGTGGTTCCCAATTATCCTTAATCTTTTGGAAACCACTGCCCTAGGTTCATAAAATATTAAGGATACATTTTCTTGCGATGATTTTTTTACCATAATTTTTCCAAGACACTCTTTTTTTTACATAAAATCCAATTAGTGAAATATTTTTATTAAAAAAAAAACTCGGGTCACTATGCTTACTACAGTTTTAGAACCACTTATTTTGATAATTTAGACGCAATTGATGTAAATGTGACCTATGCATTCGTACTTTAATAAAATTAGATTTTATTAAGAAAATAGACTTCTTCTAGCTACAGTATGTAGTGATAATAAAAGTTGTTTGTATTTGACTTAATTTTTTTTATTTTGAAATTAATTGTATTTCTAGCATTTACATGCGGAGAAAATATTGGAAACCGCTACATTTCCATAATATCACATATATTAATTATGCAGGTTTTTTTGTAATCGTGCACATGCTACCCGCACATCTGCCTGATCAACAAATGCACGCCATTAATTCAGGAATTCTGCTTAATCATGGTTAATTTAATAATGAGCTTGGCGTATGATAATTAATTCAGCATTGTTTGTATAGAAACGGAAAGAGTTTATCGAAGTCTTCAATGGTGTGAACACGATATAGGCTAGCGGTTTGCCGAGTGGATATTGGAGAGGATAATCATATATGTCCGGGTTTTTGTCACTAAATTTATTATAATGAACCCAAAACCGGGCATACAAACATCGTATAATGTCCGTTCACCTTTTGAACTAATACGGAATACTTTTCGAGTCCACAGAATAATTGTTATATGTATGAAGGATTTTCTAAAATTAATGAACTTACAAATTATAAAAGTTAAATCTAATGCAAATACATAACGTATAGATATCTCGCGCAGTGGAGGAAAAATGTACTAGGCACTTGTATGTAGACATTTCTAAACATTTTCTGATGCATTTAATCATAAAAAAGCGGCCGAATATAATTTAGTCTATGATATTTATTATAAAGTTTCCACCGGTTAAACTTGCATCCCCCTCACTCATAGAAAACGGACGACATTTCGCTCTCCTCTATGTTTCATGTATCCGGCAGACGCTGGTTTACAATCTGTTTACTGTTTAGTTTATAGTTATTAGCTTATAAACTAAAATGTATCACTTCTCTTTCAATACGCTGAGATTCCATGGTAAAACACATAATGTACGTAGTTATTTAAATTTAATTGCTGTTACAAAATTGCAATTCATTACCATGTTTGTGGGCACAAAGTAATTCGCCGCATCATAAAAATATGCTGTTTCTGTCGGTATTGTGTAATTCATATTCATAGACTGGCATCGGCATAAAAATGATGTAAACAAAGAAATTCTTGAGCTAAATGTGCTCCTGAATGTGTTCACTGACAGGAAATGTGTAAAGATGCGACTTAAGTCGCGTGTAAACATTTTGATCTTTACTACATTCTTGCATCTGTGGAATCCGACAGTATTTAATAATAATGATGCGTGCATCCGCCTGTATACTGCCATCTGTGGAGCGTTTTCACGTTTCCAGTTGTTCTTTGCATACGTTATATTTTTTTACGGCACATTCATTCAAGAAATGGCCATGTTATTTGTATACGCGGAAACGGATATAACCACAGGTGCAATTTCCTCGTAATTACGGTATTTGGAGAGCCATTGTAGATACAACATTATTATGTAAGTAAAAAGGTGGAATGTGAGATTACTGCTTGAAAATTGGATAAGTAAGCAATATTTCTGTTTTTACATTATCATAGTATACTTGACATTTAATCATTTACAATAATCAAAATATTTATATTAAAATTTAAAAAAACATAATTAAGGAAAATTAAAAAAATTATATTAAGCAATAAACTGTACAACATTTATTTTGATTTCTTGGCTGATGTATGTTGATGTATGATGGATGTAAGTTGATTAGTACAAATAAATGACCTGCTAATTTTTAGTAACTGAAAAAAAAAGTTAATTAATTTGTGATAAATTTGATTTGTCATTTGTGATTTATCACCATTATAAATGTAAGTCTTATAAATTTTGAAGAAAAAAAAACTTTTGTACTATTCCAATTATCAGAACACTTGTCATATATTTATATTTGATTAGTTTCTAAAGATCTGTTTAAAAAATGAACTAATATATCAGTAACTATTCGTAATTTCTAGGCAATTGATAATATTTCAGAGAAAATCGTAATCAGGTTGCCTTCAACTTCAGTCCAGGAATTAATTGGTACAAAATATTTATTTTACAATGGAATTGTCAAAGATGTTTTTGTTAAACTTTGATAATTTCATAAAATTTTCATTTCTTATAGAACTTTCAACATGTTATGTAAATTTTAAAGATATGATTAATTACTTCAATAATAATTTCTTATCACTTTCAAAACTTAATTTAATTTTTATTTTCCACTACAATGTTTCGCCACACTGATGTGATTAATATTTTTAAACTCGTGGATATTTACAGGAATTTCATGAAATTCCCATTAATATTTTACGGAATTATAATTTTCATAAGCCAATATAATTCCATAAAATATTTTTGGAAACTATAAAATTCCTAAGTATATCTACAACAATTGAAAATTATAACGATAGATAAAAATTTCTAAACTCGTAGATATTCACAGGAATTTCATGAAATTTGCATGAAATTTGATAGTTGTCAAAACTCGATCTAATTCCATGAAATATTCTATGAAATTTCAACAAATTCCTACGAATATCTTCGATATTTAAAAATTATAACGTTATGTGGCATTTTCTTATTCCGTTAATAACTGTATTAAAGATTTTCATGAAATTATAGAATTATCCAGCAACTATCAATATTATCACTTACTGAGATATTATTAATAAATAATTACAAAAATTAAATTGTCATGAATATGTTTAGAAATTTTTCAGGCCATGACATACAGAATTTTCCATGAATATCTTAGAAAATTGAGTAGGATTAAGATAAATTGAAGATTTTCTATCAAATATTATCAATTACATACTTAGGAATTACAAATAAGTAGTTCTAGTTATAATATTTGATACGTATCTTTAGAAATTTTTCAAACTATCCCATATAGAAATTTTCGTGAACTTCTGCAAAATTGAGTAGTAGTGAGACAACATTATGTAGATCTAATATTGAATCCATCTCGACCAGAGAGAAAAACATTAGATAAATAGTGAAAACAATTTGACATATGGAGAATACATTTTAAACTATATTGACGAGTGTTGACAAGAGGGAAAACCATTTTAGATAAAGTGAATCACAACTGATACATAATGAAAAGCAATCGTAAAACTCGTAAATCATATCTAAACTGGCAAAAACTGATCACAAATATAAACAAATCAAATGAATCAAATAAATCATGATTTATTTGATGTCAATGATGACAATATGACATATTGATTTTCGATTTTTTTGAAAAAAATCATGATTTATTCCAACCCTGTTATAGAGCGTGTCTCACTGTCAGTTCTCGACAGCCACTTTGCTGAAATATAAATTCATATTTCATGCATATCTTGAAAATCAAATCATGACATTCAGAATTTTTAAGGTTATCTTAGAGAATTGAAATGATGATAAAATTTTGAAACTTTCATAAAACTTCCTAGAATTTCAATATCTCAATGAGATATTTTTGGAAATTTTATCAAATTCCTATGAATATATACGAGATTTGAAAATTGTAACGGTATGTACAATTGTCTTTCCTTTTTTTATGGCTTCATTTATAATATTTGTTACATATCTTTAGAATAGAAGCCATACACAATTTTTCATGAATATCTACAAATCTGAGTAGCATTCAGACCAAATTTTGAATATTTTCTATCAATTATTATCAATTACCAATGAATTACAAATAGTTACTTAAATTCATATTTCATACATATCTTTAGACAATTTTTAAATGTTGACAAAAATTTTGTGTGTTGTGTAGATTTTGAATATGATATAGATTATTTCAGAGAATTGAGTAGGAAAAGCATTTGAGATTAAGTGACACACAACTGATACATGATGAAAAGCAATCGGAAAACTCTGTAAATCTTAACTGGCAAAAACTGATCACAAATATGTGTTCATTTTTGATTTTCTTGAAAAAATCATGATTTATTCCAACAATGTTATAGAGCGATGACTCACTGTCAGTTCTCGACAGCCACTTTACTGAAATATAAATTCATATTTCATGCATAGCTTGGAAATCAAACCATGACATTCAGAATTTTTAAGATCATCTCAGAGAATTGAAATGATAATAAAAATTTGGAAATTTCATAAAATTTCCTAGATTTTCAAAATTCGGTATAATTCATTGAGATATTCTTGGAAACTTTATCAAATATCTATGAATTTATAAGAGATTTGATAATTGTAACGATATGTACAACAATTTTCTTTCCTTTTTTATGGTTACATTTATAATATTTGTTACATATCTTTAGAATAGAAGCCATAGCATACAGAATTTTTCATGAATATCTACAAATCTGAGTGGCTTTTAGATACATTTTTGAATATTTTTTAACTTCTTCTTTTGGTGCATTTATCTATTAATGGATGTTTGCGACAATGTGGTGCATTTTTTGACGGTTTCTGAGGGTATGAACCAAACTATTGATAGTATTTAGTCCAGTACATTGCCTTATGTTTCTGAGCCACGACATGTTCTTCCTATTCCTTAGAAAATCTTCATGGATTTTCTATCAGATTTTCTATCAATTATTATTATCAATTACAAATGAATTACAAATAGTTACTTAAATTCATATTTTATACATATTTTTAGATAAAAATTAAATGTTGACACACATTTTGTGGATTGTGTAGATTTTGTATATGCTATGATTATTTCAGAGAATTGAGTAGGATATATACAAAATTTTGAAAGTGTAATAGACTTTCTAGGTTATATATATTAATTTTATACCTATTATAATTTTCAAAACTCGATATAATTCCATGAGAAATTCTAATTAATTCATATTTGATATATAACTTTACATATTTTTCAAACTATTGCATACAGATTTTTTTAAATGGGACACGCAATTATTAAAGTTTTCTATTACCAGTTTAATTTGATACATATTTTGTAGAGATGTAGTATCTTTTTCACTTTCTGAGATAAAAATTAAATTCCAAGATTTTGACCTCAAAAAGACATTATGAAAACTGGCTTCAATTTCTCTTAAATAATAACAAGGAAATTGTATCACAAATTGTACCTGACAGGTACAATTTGTCGTTATATTTTGGAGCTGAAAATTTTGACAATTAGTCAAAGTAAGTAGTTTTTGAAATATTTAGAAAATTCGAATTTCTGCAATGTAATTTCGCCTGTCGATCTTTCGTCATTTTTTTTTTTTAATTTAGAGCACGGAAAAAAATCGGAGATAGGGAAAAGTTTTCCGTGCGCTGTTCTGTAAATGCCATCTTGACGTCATTGACGTAATTTCTACATCATTACGTCAAAAACGGATAAAAACAAGGTGTTTTCAGATAAGTATAGGGTCAAGTGGTGTAAAAATGAGACAGTTATGAAAACTTTTCATTTTTCAGCATTTTAATTTACGAAATACTTGATTAAAAAATATGCATCATGTGCATATTTGTGTAAGGAATAAAACTCTATAAATAATTTTAGCATATTTAAATGTTTCTTCGAAAACAAAAAAACTTTGTCTCATTTTTAAGCTGCTTTTGGGGTAATAATTAAACATGCTTGGGCAAAAATGAGACATATGTTTTCAGGTGAACAAGTAAGCTCATTTCTCATTTATTAATACTGGGGCGAAATTGATACATTTAAGTAAAAACATGACACATTATTTACATAAATATTTTTTATTACATAAATATTTTATTTTTCTAGCGAAAAAACTTGGAAATGAACAACAATACATAAATTCTGAACAGAAAAGCATTTGAAAAATATATACAAATTAAAAATAACTCTTAAAATACAAATACAAATAATGTGACTTAGTTAACATTATATTTTTCTAAATTTATTCCAAATACGAGCTGTTGGGAGACTCTAGAAGTCCCTCCATGAAGCATTGGAGCAGGTAATTTCATGACAACATCTTCCCTAGCTAATTCGAATTTTTCAGGCACTTCTGGAAAAATAAACTTATCGCCTTTTCGATGTAAATACGATACAGCAAGCTCGATTCCGTTTCTACAAGTGCAACGTAATGTAGCAGCTTCTTCTTTGTGTGAAATTGGACCAAAATAAAGTCTCCAATGTTTATTTCACTTGAACAAATATCTTCATCAAAAAGATTATCTTCCTTTACTAGATCTTCTAATGTTACATTTTCAAGATCACTCTGATCGATATAAACAACATCTCCGGTTTCACTTTCTGATGAGGAATCGATAGTTACTTTCACTTTTTTTCTTGGTGCTTTTTTCTCTATTTGTGGAACTTATTTTTCTTTAATTCGATTTAGATATTCTAAACTCGTAAGTACAGCACAATTAGAATCTATTTTACGTCTTCGCTGTATTTCAGACTTTGTTTTATTGATTTAGTTAAGTAAAATATTTTCAAATGAAGTAGACGCACTGGCAATATTATGTTTTGATGTATTTTCACTTCTCTCATCTTCGTTAATATTATATTCAGCTTCCTCATTTTCTTTGTTATCTTCGTGGTGGATCTCTTCTTCATTATTTTCCCCCTCTTCTTCATGCTGATCTAACTCATCAAAAATATCAAGTGGATTTGTGTTTTTGTCTCCTGCATTGTATTTTTGTAATTTGACTTCATTTAATCTTCCCTTTGAATATTTTTCCCTATTACAAGTGAATATTCCAGTGGATTCAAATGACTTTATTATAGTTGCTTCTGTGATTCATTTATTCCATAATGCACAAATCATATCTGCAAACTCACTCTTTGTGAGCTTTCTCTGATTTAAACGCTGCCATTCGATAAGCCTCTGGTTCCATTTCAGCTTGAGTGGTCCAAAGCAACACTTGTCCAAAGGATACCGCACGACAACAAAAGTTTGACGCTTCATTTTAAAACTTTTTAGGATGTAAAATACAACATGATGAACTGAATTAATTATTGGAGCCTAGCCATGATAGTAATTTACCAACCATATGGATATAGATTTTACAATATATACCTAGCAATTAGTAACTTTAGGTACTAATAGTTTCATGAAAAATAAATGACCGTCTCATTTTTACCCAAAATTTGGTATGTCTCATTTTTACACCACTTGACCCTAATACAATGTTTTTTTAAATTTGTATCTACAATAGAAAAATATAAAGATGTGAGAACTCCTCGCTTTGAGAATTACCTGAAATTTTCCTGAAAATCTTATGTAACTATCAACAAGTGTAGAAAATTATGACGATGTGTGAATAACACGGATATATTTTTGTTACGTTAAAAAATCAATCTAATTTCTCAAATTCGTAAAATGTTATGGGATATAAAAATTGAAGGAATTGCAAAAAATCTAAAATTATCAATTTTATTCTAATTGTGATCGTTTGGTAAGCTTTAGCACCAAAATAAGTGGGAAGAGTAGTTTAACGCCAGGTATAAAAATATGTCACCTGTACAACATGAACAGTTTTTCATTCTTTACACTGAATAACTCGCAGCTGGAAGCCTGAAAAAATACTAATGGTAAATGTTGGATGTTATTAATGCTGACAACTGATACTTCTCGAAACATGTATTAATGATAAAATCTTGGAAATTATTAATTACACTGATAGATCAAAGTGAGTAATGATGTGTAAGCGACACATTTATGCTTTAGCTACAGGCCCCTAAAAACCACATTCTGTAAAAATTATAACACAAACAAATATCATCGTTGAAAGCTAATCTCCTTAAGCCAATTGTCTCCTAAACAGGCACTTATAACAAGATTCAATGATTTTTTATTTTAATTTTCTCCAGACTCTTTGTATGTGGAGATTACGAGACATGTGTCAGACGAATTAATCAGATACCAAGGCACGGCCCACACAGTGCATACCTTTGCGGGTAAAAAGCTGTAGTCGCGTGAAAATTAACACGCACCCCATACGAACCGACGACACATGCAGGCGGCATTCGAGAAATTTACACATACAAATCCTCGATTGGCTGTTCAAACGGTGGTATGCGCGAGGAATCCGTTTATGTCGGATGGCAGGAATGTTTTGAACGTAGGAAACAGACGGCTTTATAAATCACGCGTTTGTCCGCGCTTTATCCCCAATATTTATAATAATGCGCGTGAGATATTGTGCGGGGCTTAATTATTTCCCAGGCGTCCGATGATTCGTGTGAAGGATTTCAGAGGCTGCGTGCATGCCGAAGAGAGGAGCGCTCCCACTTCGGATTGCCGTGTAAATCATGGGCAGCAGTTCGCGAGTTTCCCGCATGGATTCGCTATTTACATAAACCGGAATGATACCGATAAACAAACAAAATCCTACGTTCCCATGTCTTGCATTCCAACGCTTATTTGCGCCACTCGGAGATCATGTGGCACGATATCGCACGTCTGCTTCCCATCAGAGCCGTGACATTGAAACCATCCTGGCTGCTGACGGCTTGGGCGACACTTATTAATTTACGCAGCCTCAACAATGGACCCGTTTGTTGCGAGTTATCCCGCCGGCTGGACCTGAACGACCCGAAATTCCGAAATTCATTCAGCGCAGCGGCGATGAGCCTGGAAAGGGTCCGCAGCGGACTCAGATCCTTTCGCCCGGGACGTATAGAGGTCTTTATCGCACGGCCGGCGATGAACAGATGTGACGGTGTGAAATAAGAATTCCGATCGATGGTATGCGGTTGTACTACTTCAAATATCCACGATGACAGAAATAAGCATTGTGTTGAATAAAAATGCTCATAACATCTTTATGCGCTGATTTACAGCCGTGTTTACGTATTTACCGCGGTATTTATCCGGATAACCGCACGAGACTGTCTGGTCTTTCAAAATATTTTTTTAATTTAGAAGCGCCAACAAAATCGCTTGCCACCAAAATTCACGCATGGATTCGATACAATGATATATCTCACTTCATATGATGAGACATAAATAATTTCTTGCACTTTTTTTATTATTTCGCAAATATTTTCCTACAGAGCCCAGCATTTCATAGCCTACAAATAAATTGTAGTATTAACAGTTGTTAACTAAACACTAACTAAAGTCTTACTAACTACTAAAGTTCTAGTTTCACAAAAAATGAAAATTTGTTTTAAAAATTTATTTAAAATTACAGTGAGTTTCTAAATTCCAAGTTTTATAGGAATTTAAATACCAAATTATCGACGAATCTCCTCTTGGTAAATAGATTTGTTTTTGTAAGAAACTATTTACATTTACATAAATATGTAACTTGTATTTTTGTATCGAAATATTTGATGTTGTTTCAACTAGAGACAAAATACGATGAAAAAGTAAAACATTTTTTTCTAAAAAAATGTTAAAACTATAAACTTTCAATTTTCTCACTAACTTTGTATTTGGTATCTTAATGGTGATAGCCAACGTTCAAACGTCCAGTGATGATAGGGTACACAAAGAACAAGATGAAAAATAAGAAGAAGAAGACTATACTTTGGTTTCTTAATGTTGATGCCACGTCCACTGAGGATAGGGCTTATAAAGAACAAGTCGAAGAACAAGCAGAAGAAGAACATAATTTGTTACCTTAATGTTGATGACAACGTCCGCTAAGGATAGGGCACAAAAAGAATAAGTCGAAGAACAAGAAGAAGAAGAACATAATTTGTTACCTTAATGTTGATGGCAACATTCACTGAGGATAGGGCATACAAAGAACAAGACGAAAAAGAAGAAGAATATAATTTGAAATCTTGAACAATATCCACTGAGAATAGGGCACATAAAGAAGAAGCAGGAGAAGAAGAAGAAGAATGTCATTTTCATATTTTGATATACAGGGTATCCAAGCTAAGGATCAACAACATGGGGATCAGTGAAACCGTAAAAGTAAAAAAGGCGGGTAAATTACAGAAAAGATGCGTAATTTAGTGGTCAGTAATATTCTGTTGAGAGAACCAGAAAATTACGCTTACTTCCGGAGATGTTCGACAAAATCAGAAAATTTGCAATATCGTTTTTATGTTTTTGAAGTTATTGAAAAGGTGCAAAAAGGTACTTTCTCATTGCCACTTTTTTGGCTTTAGAAGACCACGGATGATATAAAAATTAAGTTGATGATTTTTTCTTCGAAACGAAACGTTGAACTGAAAATTTATAAGCTCTGTCTTGTAGAGCTAACATTGTGGCAATGAGAAAGTGCCTTTTGTTTTTTTAAACCTGTTCAAATAACTTTAGAAAAGGACAAACACGAAATCGCAACATTTCGGATTTTGTCGAATATCTCCGCTCCGGAAATTTCTGGTTTTCTCAACAGAATTTTACTGACCACTATATTGCGCTTTTTTTGTAACTTAACCGCCTTTTTAACTTTTACGGTTTCCGAGATTCCCATGCTGTTGATCCTTATCTTGGACACCCGGTATAAGTGCATTCCAGGCCATTTAAAAATCTCAAAAATGACATTAAGAATAATGAATATTATTATAATTGTAATTACAATTAATTACTTTTCAGAGTAAAAGATTTGACGGGACAAATAGTAGTAGCAATTCAATCTTCATTATGCCATCGACTAATTGTTTGTGCTAAATATTTTTGGAAATTTTATCGTTATTAATTGTGCTAAATTCCTTTAAAATACAAAAATCAACGAATCAAAAATATTCTCATAAGATGCAGAATTTTTGGCAGTTGTATCAAAGGATCCCTGAAAATTTTCTCAAACCATTATTATTTAATATCAACTAAAAAAAAGTGACGTTTATTTAGAATTGGATACAAAAAAAGGAGGTTTCATAAATTTGTGTCAAAATTTTAACTTGCAACAAAACAATTGACTTTTTTAATAGGATATTCTGGCGGAATATGCGCAAAAACTAAAGTTTTAAATTAAATTTAAAGAACTATATTTTCAAAGCTATAGCATTCAATAGGTGTTAAAAAAGCGTTTAAAGGGCAGAACGTGAAAACGTGAAGTAAATAGTTGCACACAAGATATGTTCATATGCGAATTGTTATGTAGGTCAGATGATGCAATTATATCATTGAATTAGTTGAAATATGCCTTAAGAAATTATCATTAATTGATTTCAAACTGTAGAGAAATTACAATTCTTACTTTTTTTTTGCTTTCCTTTCAGATCAATCAAAAGACTTAAAACGTGGAGTAAACTACTGAATCGTAGATATTCAATATTAAACAGTCAGACAAGATAAGTCAAATCTAGTCGATGTTTAATCAAAATTTTACAAATATTATTAAAAATAACTTCTAAAAAAAAAAATATTAGCAATGTCAATAACATATAGCAAATTATTAATTTGCACATTTTTTTTATTCCAGACCATTAATAATCTCAAATTTTTTTGCAACAAAACAACTGACTTCGGTATAAAATGCACAAAACCGATTTTTTTAAATTAAAATCTCTTCAAATCCTCTAATTTATGGAAGTTTTAAAGACGCTAAAATATAATTATTTACGCAAGGTGAAAAGTTACCATGGGGACCATCAAGTGAAATGTCTTCAGAAACTCAAATTTTCGGATTTATAATCGCTTAACAAATATTTGGGCTATACCAAAGAAGTCTATAGTTGGTTGCAAGTTAAAATTTTGCCCACGGCAATATATCATAAATTGTTATAATTTTCAAAAATCGTTAATAATTTCATAAGGTAATCATAGAAATTTCATGAAATTTTCGAATTTTTCTCCATCCTACTCAATTCTCTTAGTGTTATTCATAAAAATTTAAGTCGTGGTTTAACGGTGGTTTATTCTTATTAACCTCTATAACCCTTTGTGAAACACCTTTAAATCACGGTTTAAATTTTTACTAATAACGCTGTTAGATATTAGTGTAAAATTATGTCAAGATTTGATAATTTTCTAGAAATGTGTAGGTATGAAACATTAACTAATATTTCAGTAAGTACCTATTTGTTTTTCCTTGGAAATTGGTAATATTTGATAGCAAATCTTAGAAAAAATGTCTTCAAATTTCCGGCAATCGATTTGAAGCAGCCGATTGTGAGTCATTTCATTTTCAGTAAAATCCGAAGTCATTTTTCATTTCAACAAATACCAGATACCGAGTATTTATTTTGCAATGGAATTATCAGAAAGTTTTTAACTTCAATTGCAAGAAATTTTCATAATTTCTTATGAATTAACAACATGTTTAATTATAGTGATGATCCTTTTTTAAACTCATGGATATTCACAGAAATTTCGTGAAATTTCCATGAATATTTTCTGCAATTATAACTCGATATAATTCCATAAGATAACTATTCTTGGATTTTTTTATAAATTTCTATGAATTTCTATGAAATTTGAAACTTACGTCAATATTTCTAAAGTCGTGAATAGTTACAGGAATGTAATGAAATTTCCATGAATATTTTCTGCAATTATAATTTTTATAACTCGATATAA
This sequence comes from Othius punctulatus, assembly GCA_951805005.1. Classification (NCBI taxonomy): domain Eukaryota; kingdom Metazoa; phylum Arthropoda; class Insecta; order Coleoptera; family Staphylinidae; genus Othius; species Othius punctulatus. Next base: position 37,160,597 of record OX638141.1, read on the forward strand.
TTCCACGAGATAACTATTCATGAAAATTTTAATAAATTTCTATGAATTTCTATGAAATTTGAAACTTACGTCAATATTTCTAAAGTCGTGAATAGTTACAGGAATGTAATGAAATTTCCATGAATATTTTCTGCAATTATAATTTTTATAACTCGATATAATTCCACGAGATAACTATTCATGAAAATTTTAATAAATTTCTATGAATTTCTATCAAATTTGAAACTTAAGTCAATATTTCTAAAGTCGTGAATAGTTACAGGAATATAATGAAATTTCCATGAATAATTTATGGCATTATAATTTTTATAACTCGATATAATTCCATGAGATGTATTTGGAAATTTTAACAAATTTCTATGAATATCTACGAGATTTGAAAATTATAACGATATGCGAAATGTTATTGTTCTTTTCACAACTGTATTAAAGATTTAAAATGTTCAATTATTTTTCATGAAAATATAGAATTATCTAGCACGTTTTAAAATTATCAGTTACTGAAATCAGCGCTTCCAGAATTTTCCCTGAATATCTAAGAAAATTGAGTAGGTTTAAGACAAAATTTTGTAGGTTTTCTATTGGGTCCAAATTATCTGTCAAATATTTGATACTATTTTTTAATTTATAAACCATTGAATATAGAATTTTTCATGAATATCTACAACATCGAGGAGAATTGAGGCATTTAGAACATTTTATGTCAAATATTACTAATTGCCGAGGAATTACTAAAAGTTACTGAAATACAAATTCACATTTCGTGCATATCTTAAAAAAAAAAAAACTTGAGATACAGAATTTGTCATGATTATCTCAGAGAATTTTCTTCTCAATTCTTAGAGGTAATCAGAATTGCATGATTTTGAAAATATCATGATAATTTCCATGATTATTATATTAATTGTATTGTATAATTTTCAAAACCCGATTAATTTTCAATTGACAGTGGTATGAAATATTTTTGGAAATTTTAACAAATCCCTATGAATATGTACGACATTTGAAAATTGTAACGATAATATGCAATTTACTTTTTTTAGTGGTTACATTAAGGATTTATGAAGGATTTAAAATGTGTTAACACTTCAGAATGGTTTCGACCTTTACTACGTGGTAGTCCATATTAAAAAACAGAGAAACAACTTGCTATGTTTTTACCACAAAATGTACCTCAACATTTTGTGGAAAAAACATAGCAAGTTGTTTCTCTGTTTTTTTGTTCACACTGATTAAAATGTTAAATACTTTTTCTTGCATATGTTATGAAATAGTGAAGTCCGGAGCAGCTGGGGCAAAACGAATGATTATAATTTACATGATCATGTTTATTGATATACACACATGTTATGAAATTACCTAGAACTACCTCTAATTTTGAAATTTAAAGTTGCTAGAAAAAGATTATTTGCGTATAGCTAATATGTTTTCTATCAGGATCAAATTTTGGCAACAGTAATTTATGAAAATTCCGTAATTTTGCAATTAACTTTAAATAAAAAATGCTTCTGCTTCAGTTACTATTGAATAATAATGGACGCAGACAATTTTTGAGCGATTATAATTATTTAAAGACAATTTCATTGGAGGGGAACTGAAGCGGATGATCCCCTGCACTGTTAAACTGGGCACTTTTAAAGAACCCAACAAGGATGATGCTAAATTCATAAAAGTCTAATAATGTAATTTTACCAAATTTAAATTTCTCCACAATAATAACTAAAAGTATGTATACAAAATGAATCATAAGATAAGTATAAATAAAATCTACAAAAATCGAATGTTTGTTGTTTTGTAAGTTACAAATTTCACTGATAACACTCATTGTGGTACGATCTTTATTAGGCTATCGACCTAGGCGGTCTTTCCACCGTAACTGATACCATTTATGAAAAATCTATAAAAGCTTTACTTTTTTGTGCTAAAATAGAGAATATCACAAACAAAAAACAGAAAAGTTTGGAAAAGCCAATAAATGCAGTCTGCTATAACTTGTCCACCGTGCCCCTACCATGCAAGATTAGACGAAGATTACGGTCTTATGGACCTCATCATTCCCAGAGTTCGTGGCTGTACATAACTTAAAAAAAAATTCCTTACAGAATTACCGTAAATTAAAGCCGCCCGCCATTAAAAAATATATAAACATGGTAAAAGGGTAACTATAGTCCATGCCAGATAACGTGTCACTTTTGACATAAAACCGAAATCCCCGGGTGGAATTGGACCAACAGAATGCATCCCAAAACCGCCGGAGCTGTTTTGAACCATAAAGTCATAAACCATAAAGTTATTTCTTTGATACCTAAGAAATTAAGTCCTTTGGAATAAGAACTGGGTACTATCGTATCCCAATAATATAGGATGCTCCAAGAGATGCATTTGCATTTCTGTTGACCGGACAAAGGAGGGACTTCGGTTTTATGTGAAAAGTGACATCTTATCTGGCATGGACTCTAGCAATACGTAAGTACGAATCATCGTGATTAGGGCGATCAGATCGTTGAATCGCAGATTGCTGACGTGGTGATTTGCATATACAGGATTTTTTAGGCAAATGCATGTTAAATCGTAGGGACAGCGCTGAATTAGTTAAATTTCCGAAAGCCCAATCCTCGTAACTTCAAATTTCAAAATTGTAAGGCGTGCACGACCTGGCGATCAATCCATTATATTATGGAAGGGTAAGAAAATAGATTTGAACGGAATTATATGTTTATGGCAAAATTACTACGAAATATGGTTTGATGGCTACATCCACAGAAGATGAATAATAACCTAATTTTTGTATTTTAACATTAATAGTAACAATGCGACTTTGCCTTTTAGACTTATTTTTGGCAGAATACCCAGAAGATGTACTGGCTGAAAGATATCTCATCCAAAGCCGTTGCAAAAATATAAAACAGTAAAAATTGACTTCTAAAATTAGTATTCACAATTTAGCCGGATGGACAATGAAGAAAGCATAAACTGCAAATAACTTCATTATTAAGGACGAACTTCTGCATACCAAGTCCACGCTTATGCACACCTCCACCTCCCACTTTCTTCTGGACACAAGAAAATCGCGACGTGCACATCGGCAGCTACAATGGAATCACTATCGTCGTGTTAACCTGCAATACCAAATACGCGCATTCACATGATTCGACACATTCCGCAAAATTGCGAGGCATTCCCTCACAACTGCGAAATGCGCTGATAAATGAGGCGGCCCAGAGTTTCGCGTTTCGCCGTTGATTGACAAAAACTACGGCGCATTCCTGAAATGCCTCCCAAGTGTAAACGCTTATGCCAAATATTTTACGAAAAACAATAAAGTGGCACGACACGCTTGCGAAATGGAATTTAGCTCGCTCTTGTGTACAATGAGACGTGCAAATCTCACAACAAAAGATTCGTTATTTGCGCAACGATTTCATTTGTGTCGCTGAACATGATGCGAATAATGTGGTACAAAGGTATATCTACAGGGTGTTTTTGAGTTTATCCTCGGGCGTTTACTGACGCGCTGTTTGTGTTACTGAACATGATGTGAATAATATTGTTCGAACATAAATCTGCAGGGTGTTTTGGAGCTTGTCGACTGAGAACATGATGTGAATAATATGTTACAAAGATGTTTTTGAGCTCGTCCAATTTCAAACATCTTCTGTAGAAATGTGTATATATTTATCTCTTTTTTTGTAACTTTTAAGAGAAAAAATATTTTTTTCCATATTTAAGTTTTGAAAAACAGCTTAAATTTCTCGTTTTTGCTAGATTTCATCTCGTATTAAACTTCATAAAGACCTGATGTTTCAGCGTAAATGTTAACAGTATGTTTAAAATGTTCCTTTAAAATTTTATAACTTTTAAGATAAAAAAAATATTTTCCCAAAATTATGTTTTGAAAAACAACTTAAATTTCTCTTTTTTGCTCGTTTCATCTCGTTATAGTATAATTCAAGTATAATTATATTATACTTGAAAAAGACCTGATTTTTTAGCGCTAATTGTTGACAGTATGTTTAAAATGTTCCTTTAAAAAATTTCTATTAATTTGCAATCATTGCAAATATCTTACTTGTACGTAATATTTCTTGTATGCTTTTTTAAATAATACACTAAACAACCATTTGACGTAAAGTATTTATTTTAATTCGGCAATAATTTACCTTTTTCTTACTTGGCCAATAATGGATTTTTAATGATAAATGTTTTAAATCTCATCAATTACATTATTATGGGCTAAGTATTGTTCCACAACGATGACCTGCCTTGACATGATACGCACGAATAAATAGGTCGGCATCAATTACTATAAACTCCATGACATATCTACAATTTTTCAACCTTATTAGTACATACACAGATACCAAGTACATATTGACAAATTAAGACATAAATCTGCGCTTCACAGTAGGCAGTTCTTGAGTACATACTTTAAAATTTATCGTATCCAGCCTTGTCTACAGGATGCGTGTCGCAATCAAATAAATACTCACATAAAAGCGGTGAAAAATTGCTGTTTTGCGCACAGCTGGCCAAGAGCGTAAAGCTCAATTACTCACGGGAAATCCAGTGCGACTAATTGCCAAGTCCATCATCAATGTCGTTCACTAGTCGCTAGAGATTATCGCATAGGCCCAGTTTTACAGTCTCCGATTAACTTTAATCCTTGGATACCTTTATGAATACCACGGCAGTCATGAAAACTACTGACATTTTATTCACGAAATAACGGACGATTAAAATACCTTTGTGAATAACATGGCAGTCATGAAAATTGATGACATGACCAGTCATGAAAACTGGTGGCGAGAGATTATCGTATGGGCCCAGTTTTTCAGTCTCCGATTAACTTTAATCCTTGGATACCTTTATGAATACCACGACAGTCATGAAAACTAATGACATTTTATTCACGAAATAACGGACGATTAAAATGCCTTTGTGAATAACATGGCATTCATGAAAACTGATATTTTATTCACGAATTAACGACCGGTTAAAAACACTCATGAAAACTAATGACCTTTTATTCACGAATTAACGACCCATTAAAGTACCTTTGTGAATACCTTGGTAGTCATGGAAACTAACGCCTGCTTTTGCAGTCACCAATTATCGACCGAATAAAGTTAATCGGAGACTGTAACTCCGATCTAACTATTAAAAATCGTGCGTTAATTTAATTTGTGAATACAGTGGTAGTCACTTTTGGTTCCGGTGATCCACATAAAGGTAACCAGGAATTAAAGTTAACAGGATACTGTAAGATTAGATTGATAGAAGAGCTAACAATTTATTAATTGCGAACTAATTGCATGGTAATGAGATCATTTTGCATCGTGCTTTGCCCGCCTTCTTCCTTTAAATTCCTACATGGTAATGTCAGCACGTGATGCAAGAGCCGCCAAGTGTTTACGGTTTTGTTTCCATTTTGCCTCTTGACCAGTGGTCGTCAAAACTACGATCTTACACAGCATGTGAGGTTTGATAATGGAAAGCGAATTTTATTGCATACACAGAAACAGTGGGGTTCCAAAGGCCGGTCTTTCCATCGGTTGATAAAGTTGTTAATATGTATCTGACGGTTTAAAAACCAGCAAGTAAAAATAATGGAAAGTGACTCGTAGTGCACAAATCAAGCACAGTGGGGTTCTACGGCCGGTCTTTCTATCGACTAATAAAGTTGTTAACATGTATCTGACGATTTACGAGATTTGAAACGATGATTTTGCATTGTTTTTCGCCATTCAGCCACCACCGTTCAAATAGTTACAATTTTTACATAAATTCACTACTTTTAACTTTTTTAACTACTGATTGATTTAATATTTTGATCACAGGTTCTTTAATTAACTTCACAAATGTTTGCATTTCTTTATTTTAAACATTTAAATGGCTCCTCGGTTGAACCGTTTGAGAACCACTGTATTGGGTGTACATTGAACACGATATACGACAGAGTCAATTTTATGCGGTATGCTACAGTAAAGGCACAATTAACATTAAATGCCGCATAATATATAGCATGTTGCCGGATTAGGGAAATCTACGAGCTATATTTGGGTATGTAGAATTTTACTTATACGGATTTCGCTATATTTCTAAGAACTATATTTTCAAAGCTATAAAATTCAATAGGTGTTAAAAAAACGTTTAAAAGGCGAAACGTGAAAACGTGAAGTAAATAGTTGCACACATGATATGTTCATATGCGAATGTTATGCGGGTCAGATGATGCAATTATATCATTGAATTAGTGGAAATGTGCCTTAAAAAATAATCATTAGTTGATTTTAAACTCTAGACAAAATACAATTCTTTATTTTATTGTGGTAAAGTATTCTTTACTCATCTGAAAGCAATCAGCATCAATCAATAGACTTAAACCGTGGCATAAAAAAATCAATCGTAGATACTCAATATTGATCACTAAGTCACTAATTCATCATTAAGTCACACAACAAGAGTCAAGTTTAATCGATTTTTAACCAAAAATTTGCAAAGTTTATTAACAGGGAACTTCTTGTGCACAGCCGACGAAACTGTAGAAATTTCATATGAAATTTCAAAAATTTATGTCTCTTTAGTAAGTTTGGGGAAATTTTCTTTCATATGGGAAAAAAATTAAAAACACCACTAATGTTCAAATCTACTTATAATAACATTATCATTCATAAATATTAGGACGCAAATATATTACAAATGATTTTGCATTTATATTCTTCTGTAAGTTGATTGTTGAACTAAAATATGCACATTTGCTAAAAATTTCGCGTATTGCAAATTGTATCGAATTTGCCTAAATCTTATAGAGTTTTATTCGGTTTACACAAATTTTGGCAATTTTTTTAGCATTTTTTCTAAATATCAAGACGGCAGTTATAGAAATTCAGTCGCTCACATAATTCACTGTTGAACTAAAATATGGAAATTTGCTTAAATTTCGCATATTGCAAATTGTTCCTATTTACTCGAATCTTATTGCGTTTTTTTTAAGCAATTTTAGTAAATTTCAAGATGGCAAATAGATAGATAGGTATTTATATCAAGAGATTATTACAAAATAACAGTAAATTAAAACATGTCACAGGTAATAAAGTAGTAGTAGTATATTTCACAGTATTATGATCCTAGTGGATGTTACAGTGTCAGGTTATTAGTAATAAATAGAATTAGCTTACAATTATTAGTAAGCACTAAAAATATCGCAGAAACTGAAATTTTCACTGTAAGCATTGAATTTTGACGAAATAATTCAAATGGTTACAGAACTGATTCAACATTTGGCAGTGTCCATTAAAAATAATGACAGTATTTAATATTCTGTACCTTTTCATTGACCTTTTCACAGAGTAATACAAATATTAACAAGTTTATATGAGGCAAATTTAACAGTAAGCATTGAAAATATGACATCAATTGAAATTCGAAAATCATTGCTGTAATCTATGAAATTTGACAGATGAAATTTGATTTGATAGTAATAATTGACAAAATTGAGAGTAAGCACTGAAAATAAAAACATAATAATCACAAAAATAAGCGCTTATCGATTACAGGATAATCTTCCACTGAATACAGAATAGAGAATTTCAGTCGCACATATTATTTATTTTGGAACTAAAATATGAAAATATGCTTGAATTGATCAATTTTTAACATAATGCAAATTGTATCCAGTTGCCCAAATCTTATCAATTTTTTTAGCAATTTTGGTAATATTCAAGTCGGCAATTAGAGAAATTCAGACGCTCACATAACTGATTTTTGAACTAAAATTTGCAAATTTGCTCAGTTGATGATTTTTTTTTGCATATTGCATATTATAACTAAATTAGCTGACATTTGAATTTTTTTAGCAATTTTTGTAAATTTAAATCTGGCGATTAGAGCATTTCAGTCCCTCACATAATTGCAATTTGCGTTTTTATATTTTTATTTTCACTCCGTGCATGTTATGCTCCGCTCAAATTAACCAATATAATTAGCCGCTTGATTGCATGAGTCACAGCCATGTTATTGGCGTATTTAGTATTTAGTGGAGACTGAACGTGCATAATTGCATTTTCTTTCCCTCGGCCGAAGCAGCTGGGACTATTTTTACCGCGTAAATAAGGACGTATTATTTCTTCATTGGCATACATGGATAAGCTGTGTTCTACTTCTTACTGCATCATTTCATTGCAATTTCTTAATTGCTGGCCCAAGCAACAACGAGATGCTCTGCTCTCTTTCATTGTTCACTGCACACTTTAGTAAGACGATTTTTATACATTTATAAGAATAATAATAATAATAATAATTTAAAGAGTAATAATAATAATAGTAATAATAATAGTTATAATAAATATATATTTAACCAAATGCACGAAATATTCTCTTTAATTTATTTTTTTCCATTGATTTTTCGAGCAGCATTGATTTTCTATTACAATTGAGATGGGTTCTACTTCTTACTGTAATTACCTAATTACAGGCCAACATAATAAAGAGAAGCTGCTCTCTTTTATTGTTCACTGCACACTTCAGTAATATGATTTTATGTGATAATAATAATAATAATGGTAATAATAATTATAACACATATACAAGGTGTCCCACAACTTCGTGGCATAAATTTAGGAGCATTTACATAAAGTTGATGAAGATTTCTTCGAAACGAAACGTTGTACTGAAAATTTATAAAAGCTGTCTTGTAGAGCTAAAAAAGTGGTAACGAGAAAGTGCATTTTGTTTTTTTTATACCTTTTCAAATAACTTCAGCAAAACATAAAAACGATATCGTAAAATTTCGGATTTTGTCGAATATCTCCGGAATTAAGCGGAATTTTCAGGTTTTCTCAACAGAATATTACCGACTACTAAATTGCGCAACTTTTTTTCTAATTTAACCGCCTTTGTAACTTTTACGGTTTCCGAGATCCCCATGCTGATGATCCTTATCTTGGACACCCTGTATAGGACCTTAAAGTGTTACTTAGCGAATCAGTTTGTTTATTAACATTTCTACTAGAGCATGCTAAGAACTGCAAAATTAAATGAAAATGTAAATATAATTTTTTCCTAGTCTCTTTTATTTCCAACATATAGGACCTTGAAGTGTTGGTTAGCAAATTCAGTTTTCTTACTAACATTTCTACTAGAGTAGACTTGGATATCTGATATTTTCCGACTAGTCACCTACTATCAATACACATATTCACAAATAATTACAATCATCTGAGTAAACACAGTGCCGTAGAAACAGGGGTTCTTCTATGGTTATTGCTACATAAAAAAATTCTTTTGTTTCCAACGTATACGATCTTATAGTGTTGGTTAGCAAATCCGTTTTCTTATTAACATTTCTACTAGAGTAGACTTGGAAATCTGATATTTTTCGACTAGTCACCTACTATCAAGACACATATTCACAAATAATTGCAATCAGCTGAGTAAACACAGTGCCGTAGAAACAGGGGTTCTTCTATTTTTTTAAATCATATACTATTTTGCGGCGAATTAGCTCTATTGTCATAGAAAAGGTGTACAAACTTCGAAAAAATTAAGCGTTTCTAAGATATTCGAGGTTAAACTAGGCAGACCATATTGAAACAATAATAAAAAATTGTTGAATTTTTCCGTGTACAGTCCTCCTGAGGCTGCTGAATTTCGTTGGTAATTGGGCAGTATCAAAAGCATATCCGTATACAAGGTGTCCTAAATAGAGTAGGATTGCATGGGTATCAGTTTAAAACTACATGTGTTTTGTTCGATATAAATTTTATAGGATTCTTGGTTTAAGAAGAAACCAAGAATAAAGGAAATTTAATATTATGGAAGTGGGTGACTAAAGTCCTTCTTAGATAATTTGTCACTTTTTCATAAAACCGAAACCCCGCCCGCTGATGGGATCGGTCTAATGACAATGCACCCTAAACTTGCATGAGAGGTTTTGAGCCATAAAGCCATAAACTATAAATGTATTTATCTGCCATCAATATTTAATGTCAAACTTTATGATGTTCACTTTCAGATTGTAATGACATACAAAGTGACACTTTACCGCACTATATTAAACTATACGATTTGTAGAATTTTTTGTAGTATTTTTCGTATTTCTGTCTCGATTTCACCCTCACCTGTGTCTCAAGAGCAGCATTTGATATATTGATATACATCAGAATTGATATTTTCTTCATAACTCATTTCATACAATAAGTGCTGGCAGAACTCAAAACTGACACAAGAAACTTCAAACCTACCGATTTTGTTATGGAAAAAACAATTTACATGAAAGATAGCTCTTATTGATAGTACGTAAAACATTGTACGATATTCGTATCAGCAGCAAATGGCATAGTTTAAAATAGTGCGGGTAAGTGTCACTTTACTGCATACGTGCGGTAAAGTATGTCATTACAATCTGAAAGTGAACATCGTGAAGTTTGACATGACATATTGATAGTATTGACCTCGCCCGCAATTTAAGGGTGCATTCTCATTACTCCGATTCCACCAGCGGGCGGGATTTCGGTTTAATGGAAAAAGTGACAAATTATCTAGCACTTTAGTCTTCCACTTCCATAATATTAAATTCCCATTATTTGATAATGACATTTTCAACGAATGGAGTGAAAATAAGTGCCTGAAATGCGAGAGACAGCACAAAAGATAACTCGACTCACTTGACATTTACATTATTATTTACCTTGGGGAAAAATGAATAAATATATTAACCACTAATCATTGAAAAACAACATCACAGGGAACTAGGAGTAAAAAATTGTTATTTATGATACAAGTTAGTAAAGCAATACTTTGCGAAAAAATTTCATACATAGTTTTTCCTAGGTAGCTATCATGAAAAACAGCTGAAATTTTATGCAATATAGTAAAAATAGTTATTTATGATACAAGTTCGTAAAGCACTACTTTACAAATATTTATCATACAAAGTTTTTTTTCACGATAACTATTATGAAAAACAGCTAAAATTTGATGCAAAATACCTATTAGCAAATTGGTGAGTGAATGAATTGTGTGTAAAACTTATTTTACGCACATTTGATGTTTTTACCCACATGTGATTTTTTTACGCACTTGTGCTAAAAAGTAATACTTTACGCACTGTCGTAGAAAAACACGTTTTTAACTATGCAGAGCATATGCAAAATATTATTTTACTATCTCAATGTTATTGTCTTTCACACTTACGAAGTTAATCAGGACAGCAGATATGTAATTACATTTATTTAAAACTTTTTATTGTTGATTGTTTTACGCACTGGTGCTAAGAAGTGTCACTTTACGAACTGTCGTAGAAAAAAAAAACGTTTTTAAATAAGCAGAGCATATGCAAAATATTATTTTGTTATGTCAATGTTATTGTCTTTCACACTTGTGAAGTTAATCAGCACAGCACACATGTAAGTATTTAGATATATTTAAAGGTTTTTATTGTTGATGTTTTTACGTACAGGTGATTTTTTTAGGCACTTGTGCTATAAAGTAATACTTTACGCACTGTCGTAAAAAAAACATTTTTAACCAAGCAGAGCATATGCAAAGTATTATTTTGATATCTCAATGTTTTTGTCTTGCACACTTATGAAGTTCATCAGCACAGCACACATGTCAGTGATTTTTCTTATTCTTAAAGCTGGTTAAGTGGGCAATATTGTGCAGTTTTATATGCTGGTTCAGATTATGTTGAAAATTTTTCAAAAGTCCGAGCAATTGAGAAGATATTCCAAAAAAACTAAAAATCGCGATTTTTAGTTCTTTAGAAAAAGTTCTAAACTGCTCGGACTTTTGAAAAATTTTCAACAAAATCTAAATCAGCATACAAAACTGCATAACATTTCCTCTTTAACCAGATCTCTAGCTTTCAAAATAAGAAAGATACCCATGCAACTCTACTCTAGTTAGAACACCCTGTATTCATTGTTTATGTCATTTTCCATAGTTATTCATGAAAATATTTTTACTCTTTACAGAATAACACTCAATATTCTTAAAAAGTAAAACGTAACAGTTTTTTTCTAATATCAATTCATATTATTGAACCATTATGGAATGTTTCTAAGTACACCACACTGGATCAGAATTATAATAATAAATAAATAATATTTATTAGCAAACAAACACTACATAATATACAAAATTTCAACAAAACATCAAAAGAAAACACACAAATAGCAACTACAATTTTCATATTAATATATATTTTATTCTATTTACTACATCTACTAATTTATATTTATAGTCAATCAATTTGAACACATATTCCCTCACCTGAGATTTAAACTATGAAAATTTATCTCGATTTTTCCGCTTTATCTGACCTGTACCTATCGACATAAAAATGGGACTTCTGCCTTGTCTCATGGCCATGAACATCATATACATATTTAAGTTTTACTACTAAATTTTCAGGCATATTTCATATTTTCATATTGTGTATGAAAATAAGAGCCTTATACGTGACTCTCTGACAAAAATCTGTCAATTATCTGTCAAATAATGACAATAAGCAATTACGCCATAGGTGGAGGAGCAGTAGGGATTAATATTATTATTATTATTATTGTTTTTAATTATTATTTTATGTGTTCTGCCTAGTTTAACCTCGAATATCTCAGAAACGCTTAATTTTTTTGAAGTTCAAGAATTTCTAATTATAGTTATGTGTTATTTCAAAATGTTTTTGTGAGAGGGTCTAATACATAGGCATGTTTCTTGTTAAATAGAAAATAGTCGATTTCAGGTTTTTACGCCATGCAAATATGAAATGATAACTTCAGTATTATTTCCTTTTGTAGTTTCATAAAAGTATGAATTTGCAAAAAGGATTGCATCTGTGGTAGCCCCAATGATTTCATCTGAAAATTGCACACCGTTTCGCTGTCGTTGACTGCGAGTGCAGATTTCGCAAAACGTTTTTATATTTACAGCTTTTAGCACGATCTCTACAACAATAAGATAAAAGCGTGGATATTGAGAATCGTTGCAAAATATCGCGTTTCCACAAAATGCAGCAAGATTATTGCTGAGGCAGCGCTGGTTAGACGGTCTGCCCCGCCTCGCTCATCCTCAGTTTTCAATCTATTGTTCCAAAACCAACAATCAATATTCAACGCAATAACTGTTAACAGTAAAAAAACACAGTGATTAAATTTAATTAAGCCGAGGTAACGTAATTTGAAATAATTATATATCGCTTGGGAATAGTGAAGCCTGCGACTTCCACCTGTAACGGCGAGGCGGGGAAAAAAACGTAACAGTACGGGTAATTTTATTTAATTTTAGAAAACGCCGATAAGAAACGAAAACTGGGCGAGCGTATCGTTTACTCGTGTTGCAGCTAGATCCGCTTTAAATACGGTTATTTGTTGTTTCAATTTAATCAGGACGACTGAAAACGTAATTATTTCGTTCTGCATGATAAAAAATGAGGATGATGCTGCTATTTGTGCCAAAACAGCGACACCGGAATGCGGCGTATGTGTAATGTGTCCCAATTCATTAATTTATTATTGTTACTTGCACAGCAATCCAGTTGAGTGTTAATTAATGTAATTTAAAGAGCAATTTCGTGTCGCGCTGTGAATTAAGACCGCAAAGAAACAATCGACCTTGCGCGGGAACCGTTCAAAATTCCGTTTTCCAGATGCAAATGTAAATCGGATTGGACTATTTACCGCGTTAATGAACGCTATGGAACGTACCGGAGCCATCCGTAATTACCATAATTGTGTTTTAAATTATATCAATTTGTAACACTCGCATGCGATTTATAATCCGCCGCCGAGGACTATATATAGAATTATTGCCCGAACCTAATTATTAAGCCCAAACGTGCTCAATGGGATGAATGGGAAATTGAATTTGTTAATTTTTTTTTCGCTGTGGAACGTAATAAATTATTTAACACGTTCGCATTTTCCACCACCACCAACAAAGGCGAAACGGTGCGGAAGGAAACCGATGGGAATTGGGTTATGCTACACTTGGAATGCAAATCACAAAAGATACACCAGAAACGAGAGTAACCGGAAAAAGACAATCGTGCGCAGACCTCTAACCCATGCGGCGAGTGAATTCGTTTATTCGTTTTCTCTCCACGGTAACGAACGGGCGACCGTGGAAAGAGAAGGAGGACCGAGCGGTAATGATTTTTAATCAAATTCCGATCGATTTTTGTTGCCTTCTTTCTTTCAAATCCGCGCCGGCCGCCCTTACCTGGTAATCCTTGAGAACCTGAAAATAAACCACGAGGAAAAATATGAGGAATGCTCGGAATTTACAAGCGCGGTCCTCCGGATGGAAACGCTCGGGACGGCTCGGATTCGGCTCGATGTGTGGGATTTTACGACTTCACTCCGCTGGACGGATCTCAGTAATTAGATTAGGCTTTTTTTGTAATTAACAGTGTTCTCTTAATGCCGACATAAACACATGTAATTTCGTATCGCGGCGTGTACTTATGGCAGACATCATGATCTTGATGGGAATTGGGCAACGCTCGCTAATCACGCAGCTCACTAAATAAATTGATACAAGAAGCGCAAGTAACAAAAAAATTGGGTTACATTATCCAGTTATATATTTGTACTAATCTGTTACTGTTCAATGTAATTAACATGTATTTTAGAATCAAAGAAATTACATAAATTATAATTGTAAAGACCGCAGGTCGATAGCCAATTAAATATCGTGACCACTAATATAATTTTCACTTTGTTCCCACGTAAAAACGGCTAAAGACCTTTAATTTGTCTGTAAAATATTCTTATATTTGTTAGAAATAAAAATATACAAACCAATTTTCAATACTGTAGCTACAGTGTAGTACTGTACAGGATGGGCAAATTTCGTGTTTTAATGGGGAATCTCGGTAACTAGAACAGGTATGATAAAATAGACCCCCCTCTCCAATCTCTTTTTTCGAGAAAAACTTAATGGTGAAAACCAAAATTTACTATTGTCTTTTGTTTTCGAGTTATTCACAAAAATTCAATTTACATTACAACAGCCAGTTATATATTTGTACTAATCTGTTACTGGTCAATGTAATTAACATATATTTTAGAATCAAAGAAATTACATAAATTATAATTGTAAAGACCGCAGGTCGATAGCCATGAAATATCGTGACCACTGATATAATTTTCACTTTGTTCCCTCGTAAAAACGGCTAAAGACCTTTAATTTGTCTGTAAAATATTCTTATATTTGTTAGAAATAAAAATATACAAACCAATTTTCTATACTGTAGCTACAGTGTAGTACTGTACAGGGTGTGCAAATTTCGATATTTTAATAGGGAATCTCGATAACTATAACAGGTATGATAAAATGAACGCCCTCCCCGATCTCTTTTTTCGAGAAAAACGTAATGGTGAAAACCAAAATTGGCTATTGTCTTTTGGCTTAGAGTTTTTAGCAAAAATTCGATTTTGAATTTTTGATAAAAACAGATTGAAAATTAAGAATTGACCCCACATGTGGAATATTCTTGAAAAGAGAAAAAAACCCTCTTTTTAGCCACAGCCAACTATGGGTTCCATATAAAAAACCACAACTTTACGTGATAACTCGAATTTCGAACTGTTTCATGAAAGATTGACTACGCCGCTACATTCTTATCAAAAAAGTGCTTGAAGAACGTGGAAATTATTTTTTCTATTCTCATAAATAAGCGACCTACAGCCATAAAACGAAAAGTCAAAAAATCGCGAATAACTCGAAACCAAAGACAATAGCCAATTTCGGAATTTCGGTTTTCACCATTAGGTTTTTCTCGAAAAAAGATATCGGGGAGAATTTGACCACCCTGTACAGTATACAGTGCCCTGTATATGGCACACATCCTCTACCTACGAGAACAGTATGCTTGAATCTGTTGTAATGATCACGTTAATGCCAAGTTTTTACTATTTTGCTATTTCGTTCAAAAAACTCAATAATTATATCACGTAAAACTCCGTGATTCTCCCGTATAGCGACGTTATCGAACGCATCGATGATATCTCTTTGGGAATATACCTCATACGTAAAATAGTGACGTCATAACAATGCGATTTCTATAATTACGCATGTATTAATAACTGACAATGCTGATAATACAACGGTTAATACTTTTTTTTTTTTTTAACATTTTCGTCGTTGGGATTGAAATTCGTTGTATTTATAAAATTATTATCGATAATGAGAACACAACTTGTTATATTACCCCTGGTAATTCGATTTTCAAACAAGAGATGGCACTCACACGCTTCCCTCATGCATCACCAATTATAATTTTTGAGTGTTTTATTAAACATTATTAGCTAAACGCTAAACTGGTATATTCTTATTATCGGATTCTTGTATTATTATTTTATTGATTTGGTTTTGAAATTTTTGACAGTAATCAAATAATTACCTACTGTTGAAATTGCAATGACTAGTGTAAAATATTCAATTACATTGGTCAACATAACTTTTGTCCATTAGACGTAAATAGTCGTTTCCGATAGAAAATTATGTGCTGATTTCAGAAATGTCCAAAAAAATATCTAGTCAGGTCAGGTTTTTGTGATATTCAAATTTTGCAAATTGTATAGCTATTTTTTTTTGTGATGTAAGACCGATTCCGATGATTTTTTATAGCAATACTGGATTCAAATTTCAGCTTAATCTCAGCTTCAGCAGTTTTTGTGATATTCAATTTTTGCAAATTGTATAGCTAATTTTTTTTTTGTGATGCAAGACCGATTCCGATGATTTTTATGGCAATACTGGATTCAAATTTCAGTTTAATCTCAGCTTCTGCAGTTTTTGTGATATTCAATTTTTGCAAATTATATGGCTAAATTTTTTTTTTGTGATGGAAGACCGATTCCGATGATTTTTGATAGCAATACTGGATTCGAATTTCAGCTTACAGTTATCGGTGTCACTTTTGTAACGTATCTTCAACTCAGAACGTGTTTGTGTAAGCAAATAGTGCAAAAACTATGTAAAAATTTTAAAAAAACCTCCAACACATTTCTTTTGCATTTCGTACTTGCATAGTGAATACTTTCCCAAAAATGCATTTAAATTGAAGCGACAACACATTCGTCAAAATTTGTAGACTAGTGTTATCTATCCCAATTTCGATGATTAATAATCAACATGAAGTAATTATTGAAAGTGTAACAAGTTTCAATGATTACTGCCAAGTTTTGTATCTGTATTGCTAAATTTATCCTTATTTGTAAAAATTTCAGGTAGAACTGCGAAAATTGCATTTTTCATTTTTCAAAATTTCATTTTCGTGTGAAGATTTCAATTGTGCTGCAAAAATTTCAATTATTTCTATTGAAGTTTCAATGATTAACAGCAAATTTTCAGTATTTATCAAATTTTACTTCTATGGAAATTCTTGCAGATTTTCATTCATAATTTCGTTTACAACATAGATCAGCAATATTCTTTGTGAATGTAATAAGGATATTTGTAAAAAATGCAGGTAGAACTGCGAAAATTGCATTTTCTCATATAAACTTTGCTTTTAAAAATTTCAATTCTGTAAAATTTCAATGATTAATGAATTTTTCAATTGTCTTTAAATTTCAGTTATTCTCACAAAATATCAGTGTTTATTGTCATAACTGCAATGGCTGCTGTCCAATTTTCAATTATATTTATCAAATGTTCAATTTTTCTCTCAAAGTATCAATTATTACTGTTGAAATTACTGTGTCACTATGTACACTACTAAATATTTATCTAAATTTTAATGATTTTTGCCACAATCAAATTTTAATAATTTGCTAATAAATAAGAAAATTGCTTTTCTCATATAAAATTTTTAATTAATGCTGTATAAATTTCAATGATTAATCAATTTTTCAATTGTTTTTAATAAATTTAAATTATTCTCATAAACTACCAGTGATTATTGTTATAACTGCAACGACTGCTGTCCAATTTTCAATTATATCTATCAAATGTTCAGTTTTTCTGTCAAAATATCAATTATTACTGTTGAAATTACTGTGTCACTATATAGGTACACTACTATGTCAAATTTTAAAATATTTATCTAAAATTCAATGATTATTTTTGTCTAAATCGCCTTGATTATTGTTTCAAAATTCCAATATATATTGTCGCAATTTCAATGGTTATTACCAAATTTTTAATTTTTTCTGTGAACCTTACATTAGTACTACAAAAATTGCGGTAGCTACTGTAAAATTTTCAAAGTTTCTAACAAAATTTCAACTATTTCAACTAATTTTCACTGCCTTTATATTTAAATTATTGTCTTAAATTATCAATTATTTTCTAAATTGTAATTACTGTTATTAATTTCACTCATCTATATCTCTCTGAATTTAATTTTAGTGTCAAAATTTCGATTATTCTGCAAAAATTACAATTATTTCTAATGAAATTTCCACGATTAGTCAAATTTTCAATATTTATCCAATTTTGCTTCTATAGGAGTTATTCGCAGGTTTACAATTTAAGCCGTTGCGGATATATGTTCATATGTAAATTTCTTCATAAAATAACCTGAGGAAATACACCCTTAAATATTAGCACGTCATTAAGGAACGAACGAAAATTCATTAAGGAATAAACGACATATGCTTAAAATAGTGGTACAATTGTTTACTTGAATTGCTTGAATATTATTATATCATCGTCGAAACTATTTAAAGTTATATTAAAAAATGATAGCAAAATTCCACTTACGGTTACAACACGAGAAGAGGTGGTAGAATTTTAAATTTAACATAGTAATTCCAAAAATCCATAAATCCTGCAATTGTTCCATATAAAAGAATATAACATCACAGAAACTTTTATAAATAAAAAAGTACATCGAAAAGTTTAACCTGAAAATTTGAAAAATAAAAAATTTGTACACCTAGTTTTATTTTTCACATTTTTACCAAGGAATAACGTGAACTTTTCGTTTTATGTATCTTTGGGATATTACGTACTTTTTGTTTATCAATTTTTTGGTGATATTTTCATCAAAAAAGTCAAAAAGTTCAAGTATAATGGCGGAAATCAGAAAATTCTAAACGATTTACTACTTCAAACGTGTTTCTGATAAATACATTCATAAAATTTAAGGCAACTTCAATATGCATTAAAATTATTTATAAAATTATCTATAATTCCACAAAAACAAATGTTATACAATTTTATATACAGTTTTTTACAAACTAATGAATTTATGCACTCTCGGAATGGTGCGATTTAAATTTTCACAAACGTGAACTAAAAATCTAATATTTTCTTTTCGAATTGTTATACAATTGTTCAATATATTTATTACTATATTTATTATTATTATTATTTATTATTTATTGATCGTGCAACTATTTATTTTTACACAGGTGAAAGAAAATTAGAATACCTTAAGTTTAATACTCCTACTAAATATAGAAAGACATGTATAGTATATTCTATCAATATAAGCTATCACGATAGTTAGATAAATGCAGCACATTTGAAATATTACATTTCACATCAATGAAACTTGAGGCAAGAAACTGTTATTAACAATCAATAAAAGTGTTCAATTTGGTGTTATTCCATGTAGAAACTTGGTGTAGAAAACTTGATCAATGCATTCCATAAATATGTAAATGTATTTATTTCCAATTTTTCGAATAAAAAAAAATGCTGTAATGGCTTCTTCGTCAACCGAATTGCTATTTATGTGCTATTTATGTATCTATTAGAGTAAAGGCAAACATAATGTTGGACGTAATGACTTTCTTCTACTCTAAGCAATAATAATTGTATACGTAGTCTATACACAATTCACACTAATATACATAAATTCTCTATTGAAGTCATCGTGAAATAAACTTGATGCGGAGCTCAACGAAAATATGTTATCAGATATGATTTCATACCGTTATCTGTTTACATTTGTGTGTAAATAATAGAAAACATTCATGTTGAGGTGTAAATAGCCGAGATTCGATTTTCACAGCAGCGGGCAAAACTATTCACTTTAATAACGTTTCAAATATACATACGCTATTTGATAAATTAATGAAGCAAATTTTATACAATTTTCATTTAGTAATTTTGGATTTTAATCTCTTAAAAATTCAATATAGGTACCAACTAACCGCAAATCTGCATCGATTGTTCATTATTTTGATAATAAAATTTACTCTAAATTCGAGATGTTTTTAACCACCTTCAACGAGGTCAGTGCCCCAAATTTGAGACATAATGACATAAAAGATAATTATTCTTGATTCTTAATTCAACGTTTCTGTACTGCATAAAATCTGTTTCACGATTTCAGATTATTATTTAAGTATGCAAAATCTAAATTCAATTTACAAATATTAAACGATATTTACTACGTTTAAATAGACTTGTACGTAGAAATAGTTTGATGAACATCTGCAAATGTTCTTCAATCATAATTTAATTAAATTATTGCATATAAACATTTATCAGAGATTTATAATATGTGTATGGTTTGTCTTTTGACCACCCAAGAAGGTGCCTCAAATTTAAGACATGCCCACATAAAAATGTCCATTTTTATGAAATGTTTGTAATACATGCATATTGTAGAGGCTGTTTGACGATTTCAGATTCTAAAGTTTGCTAAATGAAAATTTAATTTATGAATGTTAGTCTATCCTGCCAATTCTAATTGTATCAATTTATTCGGTATCAAAACAAGTATTTTGCAGTAATTAATCAAGCAGCATACAACCATCTACCAAATGATTAATGACTGTTTCAGGGTTACAATTAAAAAAAAATTATCTAAACATATTTTATTACGATTATTAAAATATATTCATAAACAGTGCGGTCGTTAAGCTTCGGATTTGCCGCTCGTTTCACCCACTGATTGTTTGACGGTTGCTTAATTGTCTTCCACAGCTGTCACGGCGATTTTTATCGTTTACAAAGGAAAGATTTATAATGGCAACGTAATCGACCTGCGCGTCAATTGTCCTCCCCTGACGCATTGTGTGAGCGCATTAGAAAATATTATTATTTATAGCTGAACGAGGAAATTAAAAACGTCGATAATATTAATTTGCGGGCTCCACGCTTTGTATCGCCCTGTGCACGGGCTTGCAAAGCTCGAGACTTCTTTGTAATTTTTTTCATATTTTATTGTCCGTAAGAAACGTCTTTAATTAATTACCAGTCAGTTGCGGATGATGAGGGAATTTGCAACGCGACTAACTTGTTTGTAATGCTCTCCTCTTACTGCTCAAATGGCTGTTTAATTAATTGTAGAAGAAAAATGGATAAGATCCAACGCAATGACCTTAGAATAATTTGGATATATACACATATAAATATGTATCTATGTATGCATGCATGTGTGTATTATGTATGCATCTATGTATGTATGCATTATGTATGCATGTATGTATGTATATATGCATCTATGTATGTATGTATGTATCTATGTATGTATGTATATATGTATGTATTCATACATTCTGGGTGTGTATTCTGCAATTACGTTAGAATAATTTGGACATATTCACATATAAACATGTGTATAGGTGTGAATGTATGTTTTTATGATTCATATATATTTGTATGTATACATACATGGGTGTGCCTATGTACGTATACATGTAGGTATTGTAAGTATGTATGTGTCTTTTTATATGCATTAAGCTACTTTCGGGATTTTTCAAAATTCATTGAAATGAAACGAAAATATCAACCGAAATATAAATTTGTGTTGTATTTATAATCAGCTTGGCTGCTGAATTGCCCTAAAATTAATTTCGACATAAATATACGTTCATATACTTCTATATGAAGAATATACAAATATATTAAATTAATATGCTAATTTGGAGAATTTTAACATTCCACTATAATATGAAATGGAACGTAAATATCATGCGAGATATAAATTAATCATAATAATTAATATTCATCATTTGCTATATTCTTAAGGAATGTTAGGTTGTATTTTTTCTGTAAGTTGATTGAGGGTTAAGCCGCTTTAAAAATTGGTGGAAACCGAAATTCTACATTTCTCACACATTACTTATAACTATTGAAAATTAATCCACGCACTCCAAATTGTAACCAAAATTTTACTTCATACGTCAATTAAATTGACCTTTCAGCAAGAATTTTCTGCAAATACAGAAACCAAATTAGGAATCTGATGTATGTATTTCTAAAAATGAACGTCAATCATCAATCATAAAAAATAATATACTTAAAATAGTAACATTTATTCACTTCCTTAAAACTCGGTAATTAACAATCATCTATCGCCTCTCGTGAAAAAATCATTTTGCAGTAGCATCATTGTTCCACCAGAACGGCAATATGATGTACGTTTTTCAAAATAAAAATTAAAAAAGTTGGGTTACCTTTTAAAATTTATAAGTTGGCCTCGAAATTACCTTCAAGGTCAAATTATTTATAGAGTTATATCAAGTTATTACCAGAAAATTTCAATATCTTTCTGAAGAAAATTTACGAGAAATAATTAAAAGAAAATATTACTAAAAAACTGGCAAAGGAAACTTGGAAACTTGCAAAGGAAACGATATTTTTGGCTACCAACATAATAAGTTTTTACATAAAGTTTTTCAACTATTATTAAGAACAATTGAAAAAAAAATTCACATTTGAAAACTTACAAGTGAAATCACTAAGTCAAAAACTATAAAATGTAAGAACTGCAATTAAAGTTTTATATTCTGCTGTTACCTTTCCTACTCAGTAATTTAATAGTTCAGAATTTGGAAGTTCAGCTGCATTATCCTTTACTATACCCCTATTGAGCCTGAGATTTCAAAATAAAACTTAAAACAGCCTAAAAATGACCAAGTGTATTCCACTTGTAAGCTGACGATAATATTTTCAAGTTGGCCGCAAAATTACGTTAAAATTCAACTTCAAGGTGAAGTTCAAAGTCGTCATCTGATGGATTTTTAGCCATATATACAACTTTTGTTTGGGTCAATTTTCGCTACCGAATATGACTCTGCTTCGGACCAATTCGCGTGGATTAATTAAGATGACCTACCCTGTATATCGTCCTCATAGAGCAAAATAACAAAAGTTAAATTTTTTGCACAGAGCCAACATATCCATTTCCACGTATGTATTTACTCAAAAAAAAAAAAAAATGGGTACGTTGTTTCGTAAATATACAGATATTTTATCAGCGTGCAGATTTCAGTACATATTTCAATCAACTCTATGACTTCATAGCTATGTCGTCTCCATTTGTCGCTATTTCTCTCCCAGCTATCTGCTATTTGTATAGAGTGCAGTGCTTGGATATAATTTAAATTTTAAAGCAGGAATAACTGGTATGTTAATTTAACAGTAGCTGACATGAATTTCGCGTACTCAAATGTATAACAACAATATCATTTCGTGCAAAATTACTCAATTATGCCTTTATGCTGTACAGAGTATGCCATAAAAAGTAATTGGGGCAGAATTATCCATCAATAATATGATAGGAACACATTACCCCCAGAAGTGGCCGCGAGCAATGATTATTATTATTGCAGAGGACATACATATATGCTTTATTATACCTATATTAATAGTCAGATAATACCTACTTATGGTATAAGTGAATAAAATTGCTATCTTCACATGTATCTTACAAGATTTTTTCCAATTCGTTATCAGAATTGAAGAATTTGCGTGAAGTGCCACATTGTCAGGTGACAACGAAAATTTCAAGGATAGTGCGAATTTACCTATTTTTTTTATTACTTTATTCACGTTGTCAATGGTTACAGTGAATAAAGCGAAAATGTAAACATTTTATTCACCCATTCGATTAACGTGTTGTTTTAATGATGAGGTTCATACATATTGAGCATTTTAATAATGCGAATTGGAAAACATATTTTATTATAGTAGCAACCTGCATTATATGTAGTTACATGATCATAAAGAACACATTTGTAAATTCAAAATAATAATCATTTTATTACCATTAGCACAAAAAAATAGTAAATTATTATTTTGTTTTTAATACCTAAATACTACACCCATTCGATTAACGTGTTGTTTTAATGATGAGGTTCAATATACATATTGAGCTTTTTAATAAAGCGAATTGGAAAACATAGTTTATTCATTTCATAGTAGCAACCTGCATTATTTGTAGTTACATGATCATAAAGAACACTTTTATAAATTCAAAATTAAAATCATTTTATTATCATTAGCACAAAAAAATTAGTAAATTATTATTTAGTTTTTAATACCTAAATGCTAGTTCTAGATTAAAATATAAACTTTTCATTTTTTGAGGATTTTTAGGATTTTGACGAAGTAAACAATTCGTTTGAAATTGTTAAATTAGATGACAATTTGATATAATAAACCCCATTTTAAAAATATCTCTAAAATTTCATATTTATTCGGCTATCTACATATAGAGTCTTTATTCTACCTCTAAAATTTGTTATTTCATTAACAAAAAAAGTTTTTATATATTTTTTAAATCCAATACATTTCATTTTAAAATAATGACCTTAAATGTCTCAGTACCGTAAAGTATAAATTTAGTCTAGAAATATTAAAATTTTTGAACTAAAAATCGTGTCTGTTACGAAAAATCTATTCAAATAATTATGAAATTAAAAACATACTTAATGGTAGATGGCAGATGGTATAACAATTAATTACTAAAAACAATAAATTAAATTACTAAACATTTTTTCAATTATTATGATCTGATGACACTATATTCATTTTTACGTTTTCTACGTGCATAAATTCTTGCAATGGTGATGATCTGATGAAACATTGCAATTTCCATGTTCACGTTTTCTTCATTATTAAATAACATGATAAAGTTATTTCAATGATGATAATCTGATGAAACATTACCATTTCCATTTCATGTTTTCTTCGCTTTTAATAATGTGCGAACATTATTTCAATGACGATCTGATGAAACATTGCCATTTCCATGTTCACGTTTTCTTCGCTGTTTAATAACGTGCAAACATTTTTTCAATGATGATGATTGACGAAACATTGCCATTTTCATTTTCACGTTTTCTTCGCTGTTTAATAACTCACACATATTCTTGCAATGAGGATAATCTGATGAAACATTAACATGATCATTTTCATGCTTTCTTCGCTGTACATGCAAAATGCAACATGCAAAATTTCTTGCAAGGATGATGATATGACGAAACATTGACATTTCCATTTTAACGTTTTCTTCGCTATTTAATAACGTGCAATTTTTTTTTCCAACGATTATGATCTGATGAAACATTGCCATTTCCATTTTCACGTTTTCTACGCTCGTTTAATAACGTGCAAAAATTCTTGCAATGGTGATGATCTGATGAAACATTGCCATTTCGATTTTCACATTTTTTTCACTGTTCACGCTAAAGATAAAAATTCGTGCAAAAATTCTCTCAATGATGATCTGATGAAACATTGCCATTTCCATTTTCACGTTTTCTTCGATGTTTAATAACGTGCATAAATTCTTGCAATGGTGATGATCTGCTGAAACATTGCAATTTCCATTTTCACGTTTTCTTCACTGTGTAATAACGTGCTAAAGTTATTTCAATTGCCATTTCCATGTTCACGTTTTCTTCGATTTTAATAATGTGCGAACATTATTTCAATGACGATCTGATGAAACATTGCCATTTTCATTTTCATGTTTTCTTCGCTGTTTAATAGCCTGCAACAATTCCTTTAATGACGATGATCTGATGAAACATTGCCATTTTCATTTTAACGTTTTCTTCGCTGTTTGACAACGTGAAAAAAATCTTTCAATCATGATGATCTGATGAATCATTTAAATTTCCATTTTAACGTTTTCTTCGCTGTTTATTACCGTGCAAAAATTCTTTCAATGATGATCCGATGAAACATTGCCATTTCAATTTTCACGTTTTCTTCGCTCGTTTAATGAAATGCAAAAATTATTTCAATGACGATAATCTGATGAAACATTGCCATTTCCATTTTCACGTTTTCTACGCTCGTTTAAGAACGTGCAAAAATGTTTCCAATGATTATGGTCTGCTGAAACATTGCCATTTCCATGTTCACGTTTTTTTCGCTGTTTAATAACGTACAAAATTTCTTGCAATGACTTGCAATAAAAATGTTTTTTCAAACGTAGATTTTGAAGTTTAAGATATTTTTATTGCGATTATGAGTTGCATAATCATTATGAAGAAAAATTTAAATATCTTATATAGTAGGTGCAAAATGGCATATTTTTTATGGAAATGGAGGAAAGAAGGAGCTTTGAAAATACCCGTTACGTTACGTAACATCGCGTCGCGTTACAGCAACTACAGGGTGTATCAGAGGAACCGCATGTTTTTGAAATAAATACAAAATCGTTAGTTTTTACTGAAAAAAAAAATGCAGAAAACATTCGTTAAGACGTAGCATTTCATGATAATCATTTGTGGAAACTCACCTCTTGTGAATGTGATTACATATTTCAAAAACAACCGGTTCCTGTAACCCACCCTGTATTATGAATGCCCCTTAAGGTGAGGTAATAGAATGTCTTTATGGTGCTATCAAAATACATATTTCAAAAACATCCGGTTCCTGTGACCCACCCTGTATTATGAATGTACCTTAAGGTGACGCAATAGAATGTCTTTAAGGTGCTATCAAAATTGGGAAGATAATTTAATTAAAGAGTTCAGGCCGTTTACAAGTTGAATGAGCACTTGATAATTCTGCAATGTGTATATGATAACGAAATGGTTATTAATATAAGTCTGCTTCAGACACGGCTTAACAAAACGTGACAATTGTGCCGCAAAAATAGAACGGTATGTCGAAAGAAAGTGTGACCGCAAAGAAAAAAAATCGCAAATTCCGAACGTCCCTCTTATTATTTTCGTAAGGATTTTCGTCCGGGACAAATTTTTGGCAAACGAAGCAGGCGAAACACACGAAATTGTTAATTAATGTGTGCCGCAGTCTAATAATAATTTTGGCATAAATTTCGGAAATGATTTTGATCGCTCATGAGCCGGCTCGGCCGGGCTTAATTGGCGTCCCTTTTTTTAATTACCTTCTGATTATGCGCCGTCCAGTTTTAAGAATGAACGTGGCGAGGGAGAGAGATAGAAAGAGACCGGGTGAGAGGCGCAAGCTGCAATCCCGTGATGTAAAAATAATCCGAGAAGATGCCCCCAAGCAGCGAGATAAAACAAAAAAGGAAGCATCCGTCACGGGATATTGAGCTCTACGGATAGGTTATTAAACGCTTTTCTGTGAGGAGCCGGGTAAAAAAGTAATTATGGATACCTGCTTTTCTACCTGAGATTCTTATGAATGAAGTCGCCGGCTTTACTATTCTCAAGTGAGCCCCAAAGAATAACAATGGGCCTTGCGTAAATAGTGGCGTTTTCTAGTGACAAAAGCGGTCGACTTTAGACACGAAAATCTAAAGCTCAGCAGTGAAAGTGCGTGAAGTGTGCCGATTGTCGACGGGCGAATTATGGAATTGCCCTCCTACGTGAAGGAGCTGCTTCTGATGAGAGATAGTTTCGCGAGGACCGGCGGGAATTTTCTAAAAATGGGCGGCGAATCTGCACAGAGAAAGCATCAATTCTGGCAGCCTTGGCTGCACAAAGGTACATGCACACACGTATTGTCGTGAAATTATAATTACCATGAAAAACCGTATAAGCGCTGCGGAATTCTGTTGACAATGGTTGTAATTTATTTAACAACTTCCGTTTTATCTCTGCCTAATGTATAAAAGATTGTTGGAATTCCTGGCGTTTTACTTGGACTCCCACTTGATATTATTCTCGATTTGAGACTACACGAGCTGTTACGTTATCTCTTCACTATAACAAAAAAAAAACTGGTAAAATATTCGAGGTAAGAAGATAAATAATTTTTACGGCGTTTTTAGGTGTGGCCTTACTAAAAATTCCTTTGCACATAGACAATACACCGCCGATTCCGTGCTTCAAAATTATATAACCATCACATTCAAACAACGGATCCCTTATTTGATCCCGCAGCAGCGTCCTTATTAAAAACCCTAACCGGATGTTGGCCATCTTTTACTTAATTCGAAGAGTTTACCGTGGCCTTGGTAGGTCAACGTTTCCACACCGTAACGCCGCATGAACAATACAGAACATGCAACATTAAATCAGTTCACATTAATAATTTAGCAAACAACCAACCAAATCAATACGTACTCCTTGCAGCTGCATTAACTAATTAACGCTTAACATATGAGGCGTTTGCGTGATGGCCTAATGAGAGTGGCCGTGAATTATATCGGCTGGCTGCTTTGAAATTTAAATGTGCGAAGTTTAATGCTTTTTCTCAAATTTATGCAAATTGAAGCGGATTCGATTGCGCCCGTCCGTTTCAAACAATGCCGATGCGCGATGCCTTAAAAGAGAGCAGCAAAATGCGATCGCGCTTGCCGCAAAAGAATGTTAGAAAGTAGAAAGCGGTAAAGCGAGGAATTACAAATGTGCGATTACGGCTGGCAGAAAGTGCGTACCTTATATTATTTGTCATTCCGATTTTATGGGATTAAATATACTGGAAATCTTATGGCTTATGGTTGTTTTATGTTTTCGTTACGTGTGCCTAGTGCTAGTGAGAGTGCTAGGAAATATTTACCTCAAATTTATTTCGCAGTAATAATGAATATTAAATATAATATCGTTAATATATGTTTGTTCATAAATGTGTTGCGTACGATGATTGTTAATAATTTATAATTTTTATATCATTTTTATCGTTTTTTTAAACATCGCTAACCAGCTGCAACATTTTTGAAAAAAAAAAACTTTTCAAGTAAATATGTTGTACCTACATTCATTGTGTAAGTAAAATTTGTCTTAGCCACAAATTCATACTTTGTCTTAGCTAAGTTAATTTTTTTTATGGATTGTTAAATTTATTTATTTGTAATGCATGTAGCGCAGTGTAAATAACAAATGGGCGATACTTTGTTAATGTAAAAAACTATTAATAAGATGAGCCATTTTTACAACCGATTTTACCCCAATATGTTGGAACATTCAAAAAATAAAAAGTGGTCATCGATTTTTAATAAAATTGATAATAAAATAAAATAAAATTATAATCTTTCGTTTTAATAATTATTTAGAGAATGCAATGCGATGTTGCCTACATGCCTACATTCAAGGATAAATTTCCCAAATTTTTAAACATTTTTTTTTATAAATAAAACTACAGATTAAAAAAAATCGGTTGGAGCTTGTGAAATATTAATACTTAAAGAAAAATAACAAGTTATCCTTTTTCACAACGACATTTATTTCTCTAAATGTACATTTCAACAACTACGTGGTCATCTTCGGTAGACTTTGTACGGTACAGTACAGTACAGTATAAATGTCTACTGAAGATGACCACGTAATGGTTGAAATGTACATTTAGAGAAATAAATATCGTTGTGAAAAAGGATAATTTGTTATATATATATATAAAAGTTATCATCATTTTTGAAATAGCACCTCCCACCATTTTTTAATTTATTTTTGGTACATCACCTTAACAAAAGGTAACTTATGATGACATATCTCGGCAAAATCATGATGTAACAAAAATGTATTTCAATTAGGCAGAAAGGCTGAGCGCCAATAGTCTAATAAAGATCGTTCTATCTTTCTGTACCTCAAATGACAAATATTTTTGAGAAAAAACAACATTTTTTTGTAAATATATAAATAGATTTAAAAATCAAGACATTTTTATATCAGTCATGTTTATATCAGATATACAGGGTGTCTCTAAATTACGTGGACATGGCTTAACCACAGATTACTGGGGATCAAAAGAAGACGATTTAACAAAACTTATCTAAATACAAATGCGTTTGGTTTAGCCAGTATTCAGCTTCAACGTTAATTTAACAAAAAAAACAAAATTTGTTTACAAAAAGAGAAGTTTACATTGATTTGGATGTTGTTTGGTATGACACTTTATACGGGTATAACTCATATTTTGACACAATATTGTTATTCTCAGTAGACCGGTTGTGTATATAACAAGTGAGGCTCAACATTAATACGTTCATATTTTTTAATGTCAAAAGCAAATATATTAAAAAAAATCAAATCGGACGCAGGTATTCATAATTAAGTTTTTTTGTATCTTTATAGTTTTTGATATCTGTTACAGTTGCGACAAAAAAAAAAATATGAGTGACTGCGCTACAGTCGTTTGCAAACAAATCATCAGGGAACAGAATTTTCTGGTTAAAAAGTATATGTTTTTCCTGAATAAATCGGCAAAACGCAAAACGTAGGTCATAATAAGTTGGTAAAAGCTCTTGCATTATTTGGATATGGTATGGATGAAGCAATTGCTATAATTTCCAAAATTTCTTGCTCGTTATTAGGGCTCCTTAAATCTTAACACAGCAACATATCTGTTTTATCGGCGTAAGTGTACTTTATATTCATTATTGTGAATAAACCATCATCAACCCGGTAACTAGAATACATTTGTTTCCAAACGAGTGTAGCTCAGTCACTCATATTTTATTTTTTTGTGTCGAAACTCTAACAGATATCAAAAACTAAAAAGATACAAAAAACTTAATAATGAATGCCTGCGTCCGATTTGATTTTTTTAAAGTAATTTGCTTTGTCATTAAAAAAAATGTATATATTAATGTTGGGCCACCCTTGTTTTGTACACAACCAGTCTACTGATAATAACAATATTATGTCAATATATGAGTTATACCCGTATAGAGTGTCATACCAAACAACATCCAAATCAATGTAAACGTTCTCTTTTTATAAGCAAATTTTGCTTGTTTTTAAATTAACTTTGAAGCTGAATACTGGCTAAAAATACGCATTTGTATATAGATAAGTTTTGTTAAATCGTTTTTTTTATCCCAGTAATCTGTCGTTAAGCCATGTCCACGTAATTTAGAGGCACCCTGTATATAAAATTTGTGAACACTTCATCAAAACATAAAAAAAAATGTGGAAGATTCTGCAAAATGTTAGGACAATGAGGGTTTTAAGCTTAATTAATTATTTATTTTATTTACACAAAATTACATGCTCTCTCCATTCATTCATTCTGTGACGGCTCAACAACGCTTTGTGGGATTCTTGCTACCTCGATATAAGTCTTGCCACTGCCATTCCTTGGATTTTGAGGCCCCCGACACAAATATGAAGTACCGCATAAGTACCCCAGTACCCCAGATGTACCCCAGAAGTAGCTCATTTGCTCGGTTCGGAGCCTCACTAGCACCCAGGGCTCCGGGCATTTGCCCAGTTGACCGACCTTAGGGACGCTACTGAGTCTTGCTACCATTCGGTGTCCGATTAATTTCTTTTAATTTGCACATATGTTAACGATACATTTTGGGCAGTTCAATATAATAGCCGTTGAAAACCAGAGTTGGTAAGTTCATGTTTTTTAATACAGATATGTTTAAATTGAATAAGTCTTTTCAGTTCGGAAATATACAAGAGACAGCATCCTATGAACATTTCTAGACTAATTATATTTAAAAAAGAAATGGACACTTCGTTTTCAACGGCTCATATTATTATCATTCTGAGAATTACATGCCTTTGGCATTTATTGGTATGCCAGAGCTTACCATAATTACTATGCCCTCATTATGGCCTTACTATGCCTTACTATGGTTACCAGCCCTTACCGTCTGCAATTGGCTGTTAACTGGTTAATTTCTGCGTATGTGGTTTGCACATACAATGCTTTGGAGCCATTACATATGTTATTATCATTTCATGAAGTGAAAAGAACAGTGTGGGCTCTAATCGACATAAAGTTAGTGGGCCCCAGTTATCGATACATGTATTTTGCTTCCACTTATAACCTATATGTTCGCCTATGTTTCCGCAGCATAATTTTGTTACATTAGGGAATCAACGTTAGATTTTGAAACCGATTGGTGGCATCTTTTATATTTTTTACTTGATTTTTCTACAGTGCACTATGCAAAGGGTATATTGAAGTGTGATTGTTCAATATCAACAGAGCGCCAATTGAAGATGAATCAAACGAGACTTACATTACGACTTGGAGTCGAACCGCAGCAGCACTTCGGCTTCCCTCATTAGTCCAGCTTTCACACAACAGTTCATTGAAAACTTATAATGTCCACACACACATGCACTAAAATCCTTGTCACTATAGTCATAAACCTAGAGCTTCTAGAATCAGCTGTGAATCGCATTATGTTTGTCGTTTGTTGTAACTCGCATAATAAGCAATGGAATGACTTGAAATTGAACCCATACATTTGACACATGGTTTAAATGGCATTGGCATGCTCATTTGCCCCTAATTCAGCCTTAAAACCATAATTCCAATATTATTCTGCTCATAAATTGACTGCCAGCGCCATCTATTAGACATGCCAAAATTACCAACTACCAAAATTTGCTGAAACTCGTCTAATAGGCAATCAAATCGATTTAAACTTATCCCACATATCAATAATTTCCCGTAAATTACATTGGCATGCTTATTTATGCCCTAAAAAGCCTCAGAAACCCCCCAATTTCGTGGTTTACGTTGTTCAGCGCCCTCTGGTGGAGTCTCCAGGGGGCTGTTTTATGAATGAAATCATTTACTACAAGCCCACATTCCAAACATTCCTTTCAAGGTCGCAGCACGTAGTAAATGAAAGGCGGCCATCATGGAATTGGTCGAGTTTATGAATGAATCTGCAGAATGGCGCGGAATTTGAATGTTCAGGAATCTGTGATGGTTTGAATGCTGTGCTGTTGCACCATTTGATATTGAACCATTGATCTGTTGAAGTTTGATAATGATTAGAACGTGATCGAAACTATCGTCATTAAATTTAATAAACAGTGTGATATAAACAAACAGTGTTAGTTTTATTTAGCTTTATGATAAATATAGTTTTCGCAAAGTTTTCATGAACATTCCAGTGAACCATGCTACCCAGTGAACATATAAATTTTAGCTCTAGTTATCTATGGAAATTTTCGTATAAGCGAGATCACTTATTTCATATTGGCTAAAAATCAAGAATCCGAATATTGAAACAGTGAAAATGACGGCAAGAAATATAGAAAACTGAAGAATCATGAAATGGAAAATAGAAATAGCCAAAGCTTGAAGTCGAGTCTTCGATTATCTTAATGTAGAAAATCGCGGATTCGAAAATTGAAAAATTCAAGCTTGAAATCGAACCCCCTATTATCTAGATACAGAAAATCGAGGATTGAAAAATAAAAAATTGGGGCATCAAAACTCGAGAGGTGAAAAATTAAGAATAAAATATTTGAAATAGAGTCATGTAAGCTTTAATTATCTAGATATAGAAAATTATTGCTTGGAACAATGAGATTTCAAAAATTAAAAGTTGGGACATCATAAATCAAGATTTAGAGTATAGCAAATTTGAAAATTACGGTAGAAAACTAAAAAATTGAGGAATGTAACACTGAAAGAGTCAAAGCTTGAAATCAATACTTATCTTATAAATTATAAATTATATAACTTATAAATTAAGACGATTATCTAACTGTAGAAAATCAAGCATTGGAAAATTGAAAATGTAAGCTTGAAGTCGAGCCTACAATGGTTTAAATTTATAAAACCGAGGATTTAAAAATTGGGATATAAAAACTCGAGAGTAATGGATCAAGTAATGGAAAACTGAAAGTGTCAAAGCTTGAAATCAAGACTTCGATTATCTAACTGCAGAAAATCAAGGAATGGAAAATTGAAAAAGTAAGGTTAGAAGTCGAGCCTCCAATGGTCTAAATTTAGAAAATCGAGGATTGAAAAAAGCAATTATTAAAATTTCGCACAATTCAGTTTTTTACAGAAATGATTGAAAACTTGAAAGCAATGTTTAAAGTTGAACTGTAACATTGAAACGTTGACAAAATAATTCGAAATTTGACAGAAATATCAGAAAAGTTTAAGATTTGATTAAATTTTTTTAAAGATTTAATTCAGAAAATTATAAGATTTAATTCTGAAAATCTTAAAATCTAATGCTGAAAATCTTAAGATTTAATTTCTGAAGATCTTAATTTCAGTTTATTTTAATTATTTTGAGTGCTTGTGGAGCGGTTAGTAATAAAGTCTGTGTCCTTTGGACGCAGCCAATGAAATTTGCTATTGTCGTGCTGTAAAACGCAATAAATAATACCCGTGAAACTGGCGGTAATAAATTATTTATTACTCGGCGATACATAAACATCCAGATAATAACCTGCTCCGAGAGTATGGCATGTAGAACAAGTCAGACTGCAATATGAGCGCTAGAATTGTTTCCGAGTAAATTGGCATTAAATTGCGATTTGTGAAGGTTTGTTCGAAACTGGCTTACGGAGTTTCATTTATTGTTCTTGCACCTTAGCTAGGTGTGCATTAAGCTAGCTGGTTGCTGCACAAACTTGTTCAGTGGGTTAAAGAACAATGCGATACATAAACTAGCTGGTAGCAATATATTATGCCAGATGAATATTATTAACTTAAAAAAACAGTGAATTTCGTCTACTATATGCAGATTAGATGTTATTTATTACACACATAGGATTGTATCTTAAGTTTACAAGATTACATGTGTGTAGGTTTAATCACCTAATAGTTTTATTATTATAAATAATATCTAAATTTGGGTATCGCATCTAGTCAATAAGAATCCCAATTTATTGCACCTGCAATTTAAGCAGTTCTAATAAATACCACAGAATGTTCGTTCATTGAAGTCTTTTCTAAAAACTATGAAATTTCAATTCCGAGTTTTTATAATTATTATAATTGCATAACACATATTTTGGCCGCTATTTACTTTTCTACTGTGAAGATCCTTAGGTCTAGTTGTATAACCTTTAGGCCAAATTGTGTGATTGTGGATTATCTTTGATCGTGGTTCAGTTTCTAAGGTTACCATTGTATTAACAATTGTATCCCTAGGTAACTGAACCATGGTCAAGAATGATCCACGATCGTACATCTGGGCCTGGGCCTTAGTTAACTTAGATCCTGGTTCAGTTTTTATGGATACCATTGGTTCAGAATTTGTATCCTAGATAACTGAACTACCGTCATAATTTATCCAAGATTGTCCAACTTTAGGCCCAGTTGTACGAACGTGGATTATCTTTGATCGTGGTTCAGTTTCCAAGCATACCATTGTATTACCAATTGTATCCTAGGTAACTGAACCATGGTCAAGGATGATCCGCGATCGTGTGTACAACTGGTCCTTAGAGTTCTGCCATTCCCGTTTCAACGAATAAAAAAATCTGTAATTTACATCATAATCACTGCAAAGATTCTAAAACACGACATTCAGACTACTAATTCCTTACAATTGCAGGTAAATTTTATATCTTGTCATTGTTTTTTTTTATCATATTAAGGCTAATTATCGTAGTAATTGTTTCGTCTTCATCGAGGTTCCCATGGTACTTTTAATAATAAATTGTGTGAATAATAAGACAATTGATGTAAAAATATCGCCGCTGGAATTAGGTTTGAGTCAACGACCAAATGGAAGTGTAAAGCGAGCAGCACACGATAATAAAAATGAATTATTATTATATTGCTTAAAATAATATTATTATATTTTATCATTACTTCCATACCTTACTGTTTACCTTTATACCTTATGCCTTATACTTTATACCTTATTATTGTACCTTTAATTGTAATTTTTGTTATCCTTATCACATTGAATATTTCATTTAGCACTAAAATATTTATGATTGTAAGCAGTTGAAAAATGATGTTCAAAGCAAAATTCTGGGCATAAAATTAATTGATCCTTTATTGAGAAATAAACGTTGATTAAAATTCGCACACATTATCAAATTGATTTGGTATCAAAACAATTATTATTATAGCTAAAATAAAATTTAATTAACTAATAAAAAAATATCATATTCTTAGACTGTCATTTAAATTAATTAATTCTAGAATGTTCCTCATATTAAGGTTAATTTTTATTTTCAGTGTAAAGTCGTACTTCCTTAATCAAATGATTTATTATTATTTGCGAAAAATAATAAAACATTTTATTACGGAAGTAAGGAAGTATTAAGGTACGACTTTCCAATGAAAATATAAATTAATTAATGCTTCATTTAAAATCAAACGTGGACTAAATATTCGTACACTAGTAATAATAAAGCAAAATTTCCACGTGCAGTGGATCGCTGCTTATCGACGGTAATTAGTCATAGTAGCAGAAATAGACCGTCATTCCATAAATGAATAACCCACAAAAAAATCATACAAAGATCGGTATGTGTATACATAATGTAAATGCTACAATAAGATGAAGACATTAAGAATAATTAACACTGATATCTTAAATAACAAAAATATTATTTCTCATTGATATTCGCAATCAATTATTTCTTAGTTCCTACAATCACTTCCTTTTTTTAATCTTCGCAGTCTATATATAAATGTATTCATTGTTGAAAAACAATTAATAAGATACGAGTTGATCTGCGATGACAATTACCTCATTAATGTTTTAATTATAATTATCAGCTGCAAATGAATATAAAAGACACGATCGCTTCAAGTGCTGTCTGGAATACAAAGTACATCTCATTATTTTCGTTTTACTGTCATGGGTTATCACCAAATCACTAAAGTTCAGCGCGTAGAGCGTACAAAAAATTTATGTAATTAGGTCAGACTGTTTAGATATCGGTTCCGAAATTTGTACGTAATCGATTGTGGAATATTTAATTATTGCGATGCTTATTAATCTATTTGAATAAACAATTCTCATGTAATATGTTCAAATAGTAAATGGCCAACAATATTTTTTTTTATTGCTGATTGCATTTGCATTTAAAATAACTTCTGATTCTATGTTAAAAATGAACACAAGCTACATTAGTTTATAATATTTTGCTACCATCGCCTAAAGTATTAACTATTGCGTTTGAAACACCAAAACCCTGCTATTAGAGCTAAATCTAAAGCTATTACTGTTCCAAAGCAGCAGATAATCCACCTTCCAGGTTCTGTCAACGTGCAAGCACTATTTGAATTGGGTAGGCAGTCAGAGATGAATAAATAGTAAAGATAGTTTTGTTTGATGAAGCTTAAATTAACTTGAATCTGAAAAAGTCAACATCTAGTTAACATCTGCAATTTTGCTATAGAAAACTGAAAATTTGATTATATACATTTTTTTATTGAGCAATCTTTAATTTTTTGAGAATTAAAACTCTGACAGTAATAATAAGTAAGTTTTAGCTATAATCTCTGAAATATTGACAGAAATAATTCATCTTTAATATTAACTACATAACTAGAAACATAATTTTGAGGGCCATATTTCAAAAAATGCAATAACTAATTTTGACAGTAACTAAAATTTACTAAAATGAACAGAAATTATTGAAATATATATAGTCTATTCAATAAATCGAATATAGATATTAAAAAAAAAAGAATAATTTAGAGGATGACAGCAATCTGGCAAATTTTCATAGAGAAACCTGAAAATTTGATAGTAAACATGAAAAAAAATTGAGCAATCTTTGATTTTTTGAGAATTGAATCTTTGGCAGTAATAATTAATTTGTTGACAGTAATAGATAAATAAAATTGCAGAAGCAATTAAAATGTTTGCAGTAATAATGAAGTTTTTACAGTAAACTATAAAATGTTGATAGAAAGAATTATCTTTAATATGTAGTGTTAACTAAAAATATTAAAATTTTGAGAACCATATTGAAAAAAAAAGTAATAACCAAGTTTAATAGTAACTAAAATTTACTATAAATAACAGCCATTATTGAAATGTTTATGGTAATCAACAATAGTAAGATATAATTTAAAAAATTAATAATGGTCATATAAAGTATGACAACTATCTTGCAAATTTTGGTACAGAAAAACAGAAAATTTGATAATAATCATTAAACATCTAGGAACGATCTTTCATTTATTTTGAGAATTGAAACTAAAATTGAAATTAGAATTTTTTTACACTAATAATGAAGTTTTTACAGTAATCTCTGAATTTGCCAGAAAGATGACATAAATAATTCCTATTATTTTTCTTTAATATGTAGTTATCAACTAAAATCATAATTTTGATGATATTTAAAAAAAATGTTTGGCAGTAACTAAAATTTACTAAAATTAACAGCAATTAATGAAATATTTCTAGTATCCAATCAACATAATGAAGATAGATATTTAATAAAAATAAGGAATTATTAATGGCAATAACTACAACTAAAATTTTCTAAAATTAACAGCAATTAATGAAATGTTTATAGTTTCCAGTCAACAAAATGAAGATAGATGTTTAATAAAAATAATAAAAGTATGACAGAAATCTTGGAAATTTTGGTAGAAAAAACTAAAAATTAGATAGTAATTTTTAAAAATTTCTTGACAATCTTTGAATTTTTGAAGAATTTAAACTTTGATAGTAATAATTAAAAAAATTACAGAGTAATTAATAAAATTACGTAAATAATTGAAATTTAAAACTAAACAAAACACTTCGAAAGAATTGAAACTCAAAATTGCAATTTTTAAAAACTTTATACAAACAATTGAAAATTTAATAGTAATAATTGGAATTGTAACAGTAATAATTGAAATTATGTCACGAAAATTAAAAATGTTTCAGAAATCTTTGAAAATTTGACAGAAACAACTGAAATTTTACTAATATGTAATTGAAAATTTGTCATTAATCAATTTTGACATAATAATTAATATTTGTATACTTACTCTACATTTAAAAAAAATAGCAATAATTTTTAAAACTTTAAAAACTGAATCAATTGTTATGACTAAACTTCGCCCATTGCTAATATTAACCACCCTGACTATCAATATCATAATTTTGACTAGAATAATTATAAGTTTGACAGCAATCTAGGAAATTTTGGTCGAAAAAACTGAAAATTATTTAATAATCATTAAAAATCAGGCATTCCACTCTATCAATAACATAATTTCGACTAGAATAATTAAAGTTTGACAGCAATCTTGGAAATTTGGTAGGAAAAACTGGAAATTAGATAGTAATAATTAAAAATTAGCCTTTTTTTGCATTAAATAAAGAACGGAATCAATTTTTATGACTAAACTTCGCCCATTGCTAATATTAACCACCCAGATTATCAATAACATAATTTTGGCTCGAATAATTAAAACTTTGACAGCAATATTGGAAATTTTGGTAGAAAAAAATTAAAATTTGATAGTAATCATTAAAAATTAGGCATTCCACCCTGACTATCAATAACTTAATTTTGACTAGAATAATTAAAAGTTTGACAGCAATTTTGTAAATTTTGGTACAAAAAAGTGAAAATTAGATAGTAATCACTAAAAATTAGGCTTTTGTTTGCATTTTTTGAGAATTTAAACTTCGATGGTACATAATAATTAAATAAATAGAATTAGAGAAAAAACAATTAAAAAAATTACAGAATACGCAATAAAATTACAGAAATAATTGAAATTTTGAAACTGTACACTAAATTTCCATACAATTGAAACTTTTCGAGCAGAAATTGCAATTTTGTTTAAAAACTTCATAGAAACAATTTGACAGAAATCTTTGAACATTTGTCAATAATCTCTGAAATTTTGGTAGAATTAAAACCGGAAAAATCATTACAATTTTGACACTGATAATTGTAGTTTTTAAAGTAATCCATGTAGTTTCACTTAAAGAAAAATTACAAATTATCCTTTTTCACTATCACGACATTTATTTAGCTAAATGTACATTTCAACCACTACGTGGTCATCTTCAGTAGACATTTGTACTGTAGTTACATACACTGTGTATGTAGTGTACATGTACACTGAAGTACATGTAGTTACAACAGAGAAAATTTAAAATCCTCAGTGATAATTAAAATTTTCGAAAAAATAATATATAGGCAGTCTTACAGTAATATTTTGACAGTAATAACTATTTTTTTACAAAAATTAAAATTACAGAAATTGTGAAAGTACATATACAGGGTATTTTATAACAGGTGTAGAAATATGAAATTATGTATGCAGGATCACATTCAAAGTCGAAATGAGAGAATATCCTTTTTACAATTTTTTTCTCGTTTCTGAGTTAACCGAGTTTAAAAAATAAGAGAATTAGAAAATAAAAAGATAATAAGCATAATCAATTTATTAAAAATAACATAGGCCTTGGACACCTGTTATAAAATACCCTGAATGGACAAAACAAATTTTGACCGTTGATAATTTTTATTTTGGTTGAAATCATTAATATTTTGACATAATAATTGAAATTATTATTTTTATAACACACTTCAAAATTTGACAAATAAATAAGTAATTGAAAGTTAAAACATTTATGAAAATTTTATCTAATATCATATATATTGTACTTAAAAAAATAAAAACTTTGGAGATGGCTCACAATACCCGAAACTAGTCTGCTAAGGTGCAGAAGAAATAATAAAAATAACAAAAACAACACACCACCTTTATATTTAAATACGACCAGTAAGCATCTACTCCAATAAAGAAGAAACAAAACAATAAAAAATATAATGAAATTATTATACTACAAATTAAAAATATGGCAATAAGTTTTGAAACTTTAAAAACTGAATCAATTTTTGTGATTAAATTCGTCCATTGCTAATATTACCCACCGGCTATTTATGAAATAATTTTGACGGAGTAATCGAGTTTTTGAAAGAAATAATTGAAATTGTGACACGTCAATACCTAAAATTACTTAAAATAAAAAAATGCTTGTATTCATGTAATTAAGGAGTTTTTGATATTGGTTCGTAAGATATTTTTGACTTAAAATCACCTCAGCATTATACACCCTTAACATATGGCAGGTATTTCATAGCACACTCTTTATAGCGTGTGATATACAGTTATTTACATAAGGGACGGCTACGACTGTATCAGTCTATGGGAGCTGCCAAAATAATTGTATGATTCCTTAAAAGCCTTGGCTAGCCTTGTATAAGGGCTATCCAAGCCTTTTTGTAGGCTTGGATATGCCTACAAAATACAGACCTATCAGGAATTGCTGCCACCAGATTTTAACAGACGTCTTGTACCCTAGCAGATATACTTCCAACATCTCAAGGGCTTCTTTTATCTAAATAATTGTTGATCGCACGGGATAAAGAGGTAATAACAAGTGAATTTTTTTGATTTTTTTCAAGTTAACTTTTTTAAAATTGTGCTTAGAGTAGTTCATCCATACTAGTGTCGCTTGATTTCAGATGACCTGTGTTCAGTTGAAAGATAAAGTAATACACATTTTTCTCTAGTTTGGGTTTATGTTATAAGTTATAATCAGAAATATGTAAAATCTGAAAAAGTCTAAATATTATTGTCTATTTGGAAATGTGGAAATTTCAACAAAGTTGGTTGATCCTGTTGACTAGTTTAGGGATACTAACTTTTTTTCCATACACGAAACCATTAGCAAAGTGCTACTTGGACGTTGAACTTTTAAAGAATTTTAATACCCTTGATTGATTCTGAAATTTTCTCTATCAATCAATTCTACATCTCCTGCTCTGGTTTCATCTGACTGGGTTTTTCGTTTTTTTTCTGTTCGTTTCATTTCATTCTAAGTTGTACTTGCGCTTTCATTAGTGCTCAATTTTCATCAATGTTTAATTTGGTTCTTATACATTGTATACTGATACGATTGATAGATCGATCTCAGACTATTGTAGCTTATTTCTTTATACGTTAAATCGAGATAACATATATCAGCATAAAATTGACAAAAAAGTCATTTCTCGTCTTTGAAGTTGGAAGGAGGTAGTTAGATGCTTCACTTCTTGTATTTGCCTTTTTTCGTTCGTCATTTATTTATTTATTTGTATATTTATTTTATATTATGACTTGTGCCTTTGATTTTTTGCCAAAAATTTGCCGTCCCTGGATTTTGCCGCCCTGGGCTATAGCCCTCATAGCCCCCCACCCCCCTATCTCCGTCGCTGTGCATGAGTCATTCTACCCATGCATTCATGAAGCCATGGTCGTGATTTGTTATGTAAGTCGAGCAACTGTTGACTAAACAATTTTCATATTGTTTTACGAACATGACATATTGCCGGCTACTTATGCCACCGTCATCATTATCCGTTTATTAACGACAACCTCTTTCCAGACGAGATGACCAAGCAGAACTCGACGAAGCAGCTCCCGACGACGAAGTGGAAAAGGGACCGTCGGTCGCGCGCCGAGTACCTCCGGAAGTCGGACCCCAAGGTCCCGGAGGGCCTCTTCGACCAGCCGGACAGCCCGGAAAACGGCTCCTCGCACCAGCAGAACGGAAGTTCCTCCTCCAGCAACGGCTGCAGCAACGGCAAGGGCAGCGACGCTCCGCTGGACATGTCGGTGCGGCAAAGGGGCCTCCCGCCCTCCTACTCCCAGGCGATCAGCGATCCCAGCTTTCGGTCGAGCTACAGGCCATCGGTCATCTCCAACTGTGTACCGGCCAGAGATGAAATTCCAACAGGTAAGGCACGAGTTTCCGAAGAAAAAGTGTGCCGGTTCTCCACTCGTTCCTCCAGGCGCGAACACGCTCGCAAATTGGGGCCTGACCGCTCGCAAAAATCTGGGAAAGGAATGTAAATTATACACAAGCCGATTATGTAACCACATTTGTGGTACTATTTTGTGCACATTTTAACAACGTTGTTAGCTAACAGCGCTGTTTTTAGCCACGCTTTGGGCATTTGAAAACTAACCGGCTTAAAGTTGAACAAATTCCTTTTTGGTTTTGCTAAAATTATGTTTTTTTTATAATAAATTAGATAGTACTACATCCACATCTAACTCAAAAATAGAAATCCAACACTTATTCAAAATATCAGGAGATTTTAATTACGTAACTATTAGCCATCTTTCTAATAATGTATCTTGTTTTTGTTTGCAGGCATATCAATGTGCGATCCTATCATCGACGAGCACTTTCGACAGTCGCTGGGCAAAGACTACAACACAGTATTCTCGAATAACAACGTTCCTAAGGAGACTACGCCTCCGAAGCCGCCGCAGAAGATCACCACCAACGTAATTGAGCTGATGGACAGCACGGGCCTCTCCGTGGACGAGCACTTCGCGAAAGCGCTGGGCGACACGTGGCTGAAGCTGAACAAGAAGGAGGCGGACATGAAGAACGGCTCCTCTGAAAACCAGAGCGTCGTCACCATTTGATCGTCCTCCGGCAGCTCCAACTCCTAGTGATTGTAAAGATACAATTCCCCCATCCTAATCGTTACTAATATTTAACGCTAATTTTAAAACGAACCTGTAAAGTATAACTGTATTTATTCCCAGATGGCATACGAAAAGACATATACATTGCAATTGCTTTAATTTGTCGTTTTTAACAATTTATTCTTTATTATTGTATATATTTATAATGAGGGTAAAACATAATTTTAGTTGTACTTTAGGGTAATGAAATAATCTCAGCGATTCTCTTCTTTTGTATATATTAATATGTTGTCTGTGCATATAGGTTTTAAGATACTTTTAATTATTTATATCCTATGATCATTACTTTTAGTTATTATTAATTATCGTACAAAGTTATTTTCCCCAAAATAATCATTTATGTATGTGTTTTGATATCTCTATTACAAATAATACATAAAGGTGGTATACATAATTTGTTTTTATATCCCATAAATTACCAAGAGCTTTCACATGTATATTATTTATAGTACATTTGAAATTATTTATTAATTATTTTAATGCAACACTAGAAGTGCTTTGTTTTACATATTTGCATTA
Organism: Othius punctulatus; assembly: GCA_951805005.1. Classification (NCBI taxonomy): domain Eukaryota; kingdom Metazoa; phylum Arthropoda; class Insecta; order Coleoptera; family Staphylinidae; genus Othius; species Othius punctulatus. The sequence goes on from OX638141.1 coordinate 37,204,385, forward strand.
TAATTTTGCAGCAACTTGCACTAAAATTAGGAACAGTCCATTGAGACTGGTAAATGGATATTCTACTATTGATTTTACTATGCAAGTCGTTGGTTAAACGTTTATGGGGGCCTGGTAAAATAAAAATTTGAAAAAATCACACAAATATGGTTCATCGTGATCTCCAAAAAACAAAAAGCGTACATATTTTTATCACTTCCGGTTCTACCGGAAGTGACTATCAACTTTGTTATTTTAAATGGAACGTCCTATATATTTTTACATATTCAGATTGCTTGTTCGATTCTGAACATATTTTGTTAAGTGCTTAATAGGCTTATCAATAGGCTATCTTGAGCATTTTTTAATGAAAAATATAAATTTTTCAAAGAGACGATTTAAAAAATATTCATAATTTCTCTTATAAATGAAATAGGACTTACTTTTTTTAACTTTTAACTTTTTTATAAAATAAAAATTTGAAAAAATCACACAAATATGGTTCATCGTGATCTCCCAATAACAAAAATCATACATGTTTTTATCACTTCAGGTTCTACCGGAAGTGACTATCAACTTTGTTATTTTAAATGGATGGAACATCCTATATATTTTTACATATTCATATTCCTGGTTCGATTCTGAACATATTTTGCTAAGCCTATTGAGCATATGTTTAGTAGTAGTTTTTGAGGAAAAACTTAAATTATTGCTTCAAATAGACGATTTAGAAAATATTCATAATGTCTCTTATGAATGAAATAGGAATTTAAACTTTATAATAAAATGAAAATTAAAAAAATTCCACAATATGGTTCATCGTGATCTTGCAAAAGAAAATTCGTACAAATTTTTATGTTTCGGGTAGAACCGGAAGTGACTATTAACTTTGTTAATAATATATTTTTTTTAATTTGTATTCATAAAGACGTCATTAACGTCGTTATAACAAACAATCTAAACAACCGTTTATGTGCAATGCTACAATATTTTATAGCAACGGACGTTAAATTTTTTGTTTTATAGCAACGGACGTTAAAAACCGCCACAGCGGACTTTTCTGTTTAACGAGATAGAGAGAATGAGATACGAGAGGACGATATAACTAGAAGAACGAGATTGCGAATTAATTATTATTTAGTTAATAATAATAATCTAAACACATACAAATTATTTATCTTTCTTTACAATACTGAAATTAAACGTACATTTATTAAAGTGTCCACTAAGCGTAATTCTTCCGTCGTCACATATATCATTCATAATCGTTTGTTCATTGCTATTAGAGACGATTCCAGATGATGTAGATGGAATGTCATCAGCAGTTTTATTCGCCGAATTTGTAATTTTCTTTGCAATTTCCATTTTCTGGTACTCCGATTCCTCAATATATCCTTCCGCTACACTCGTTGAGCGCCATCCACCAAGACTTTTTAACGCAAATACATCACCTCCACCTTCTACCAACAAAGTGGCCGATGTTCTCCGAAAACAGTGTCCGGTGTATAATTTAAAATCCGGAAGTTTTAAATATTCGGCAACTTTTTGGGGAATATTTGCTATTGTGTGTATTCCAGCTGGCTGTACAGTACATTTTCCTCCGCGATAAGTTAAAAATAACCTTGTAGTTTTAACATGACCTGGCCGCAATGACAAATACTTTTTGTAAAGCATATAACCGTTGAATCCATCAGCATCATTCGTAATTACGAAAGATCTTGTTTTGTCGGTTTTTGTCGCTCCAAGAAACACCCGTAAAAATGAGCCATTCTCTTTCACATCGTTTACCGTCAAATTGACAAGTTCTTGGCGACGACAAGCACCAAAAACTCCAAAAAGAACCACAAGCTGAGAAGATTTGATATAGGTACATCAGTTTGTCTAGCAGAAATACAGTTTACCTACCTTTGCAAATAAAAAATGGAAATCATCAGCCTCTTTCAAAAATGCCATGACATTTTCTTTAGATAATACCTTTGACTTTTTAGGTCGGTAACCTCGGGAAATATTTTTCAAAAATTCTTGAGCACTAGCATATCTAACAATTTATACAAATCTAGTATTGAATTTATACATAGCAATATTAGAACTTACTTACTAATATCCACTTTTTCCTTTACTTTTAGCACTTTCTTCAACATTGAAAAATATGACCAAAGACTAGATGGTTTGACTTGTTTCGATTTCTCATTTAAGTAAGCCATAAGGACTTGTTCCGAAGTTTTTCGAACAGACATTTTGTTGCGCCAATCGCAAAACAACTTATACGTTTTTTCGTAAATGGCAGCCGACTTCACGGGCATCAATCGACTTTGTGCTTGTGCAGCTTGCTCGATAACTTCTGGTGGCAAATCATAATCTTCTTCGATATTATCTTCGATATCTGACATTTTGTCAAATTTAATTTGTCAACAACAACACTGTTGTTATGGTTGGAAATAACATATTTCAATATTATTTTCAAATCAATATGTGTACAAATTAAAAAAAAAGTTGTATGTTACACGTACGCTAAATGGTCTTTATGGACTTGGCCGGTTAAATGGCTCGGCTAACGCCTCGCCATTTAATCTTCCGGCCGCGTCCATAAACACCTATTTAGCGTACTTGTAACATAAATAACTATGTTGAGCACGTGAGGGGGCGTTAAACACAATAAAACACTTGAGTACCTTTTCCTCACTAAAACTATTATTTTCTAAATGTACATTTTGGTCACCATGTGAACATATTCATTAGTATACTGTACTGTACTGTACCGTATACGAATACAGTATAGCAATGAATTAGGTGTACATTTGTGTGAATATGGTGGCCGATATGTACATATAGAAAATAATTAGAGGAAGTAGATTTAGTGAGGAAACGGTACTCAAGTATTTTATTGTATCCACTTTGTTATTTTAAACAGGCTATCCTAAATATTTTTACATATTTGGATTGCTTATTCCATTCTGAACATATTTTATTGAGCCTATTGAGCATATCTTTAGTAATTTTTGAAGAAAAAAAATGTTTGCTTCAAATAGACGATTTAAAAAAATATAATAATTTCTCTTATGAATGAAATACTAATTTAACCTTTTTTGCACATTGTAGCTGATGCATGGCTCTATCATTACGATAATTGTAATTTCTATCATATAAATCTAATATAGAATATAGATAAGATAATTGTTGCATGAAAAGATTACAATCTGTTTATATTCTATCTGATTATAATCAATGGTCATCACTGGCCAACTCGATTTTTGATGACTTACCTTTGACAGTTGTTTCTTACTAATAATGGTGTGCTGAATTCAAATATCATGTCAGATTTTGCCTACCACATCCAGTTTTATGCTGTAGAGGAAAAACTGGATGTGGTACGAAAAATCTGACATGAAATTTGAATTCAGCACACCTTTATTAGTAAGAAACAACTGTCAAAGGTAAACTTAATTTTTGAGAAAATTATGTTCTTAACAATGTTATTTAGAACACTGATTTTATAATTGTTATAATTTCGGTAAAAAATAAGCCAAAATTGCTTGAGAAAGTTCATAAAATTTTAATAATAATTCTACACATACAAATTTATAACTATTTTGGTACATTCACATCAACTTTTACTCGAAAACACAGAAACACTGTTTACGGAGTAAATTTTCGTTTGTACGTTTTTCTAGATTGCTGTATTTCTGCACAATCTCTTTTTATAATCCAACAGTAGTCGGCCATCATGTAAACACCCCACTTTCCATGATATCTCACCTCGATATCCCTTAAATCCTGATGGAATCGTTCCCCTTGTTCACTCACATCTCTTAAATTTTCCGGAAATATATCAAGATGGAATCTTGGAATCTATTAAGACTGCGGTTTTCGTAGTGTGAAACTGGGGAGATGTTCATTAGGAAAACTACATTACTTAGAAACATGAAATTTTCAGGAATCATTAATGATATATTTATTTATAAAGTGACATATTTTGTTTTCCTTTTGATGTTGAAGTTTAATGCTCATATTGCATCCCAGATCACCGAATTTTTGAATTAATGTGCCAACTAGTTCTTTGTAATTTTTCGATTTTTTGTTTCCCAAAATTTTTAATAATGGCCACTAGAATTCAATGCCCTTTTTTCCACATCATTCATGGAGCTTGTAAAATATTCGTCTAGCATTAGTGTTCTAATTTGTGGGCCGTCAAAAACACCAGCTTTAATTTTCTCATAACTGAGTCTAGTAAATGTTGTTTGGAAGTCAACTGCTACGAGGTAACACATTATAAATCAATAATGAAGTTCGATTTCACGTAGTCGTAGTACCGAAACATGAAAATGTGGAAAAAATACGAAATAAGCTAAAAAAAACTTGACGTAAAATAATTGATACATGAGAAGCCTACATTCATAAGTAATCCTATAGAAGCTTCTTTGCCTGTGTCCATTCCTGAACGTAAGCCTCCCCAACTTTTCTCGATCCTATAGAATCCTAGATAAAATAATTATTGCATAAAAATATTGAAATCTGTTTAATTACTTATACAAGTAAAATATAAAGCACTGGACTTATGAGCAAACAAGTGTGTTAAAATAATTGTTACAAGAGAACCCTACATTCTCTAGGATTACTGTAAGATTACTGTATGGAGTTACTTCTATAATTAATCCCATAGAAGCGTCTTTGCTTGTGTACATTCTTGAAGGTAGGCTTGCCCAACTTTTCTCAATCCTATAGAATCCTAGATAAAATAATTATTGCATAAAAATATTGAAATCTGTTTAATTACTTATACAAGTAAAATATAAAGCACTGGACTTATGAGCAAACAAGTGTGTTAAAATAATTGTTACAAGAGAACCCTACATTCTCTGGGATTACTGTAAGATTACTCTATTGAGTTACTTCTATAAGTAATCCTATAGAAGCTTCTTTGCCTGTGTCTGAACGTAGGCCTCCCCAACTTTTCTCCATCCTATAGAATCCTAGATAAGATAATAATTTTACAAAAAGATTACAATCTGTTTTACTTATACAAGTAAAACACTTAGCACTGGACTTAGGAGAAAACAAGTGAGTTAAAATAATTGTTATAAGAGAAGCCTACATTCTCTAGGATTACTGTAAGATTACTGTATGGAGTTACTTCCATAAGTAATCCTATATAAGCTTATTTTCCTGTGTTCATTCCTGAACGTAGGCCTCCCCAACTTTTCTCCATCCTATAGAATCCACGATAAAACAATTATTGCATGAAAAGATTACAATCTGTTTGATTACTTATACAAGTAAAACACGTAGCACTGGACTTATGAGAATACAAGTGTGTTAAAATAATTGTTATAAGAGAAACCTACATTTTCTAGGATTACTGTAAAATTACTGTATGGAGTTACTTCTGTAAGTAATCTTATAGCAGCTTCTTTGCTTGTGTCCATTCCTGAACGTAGGCCTCTCCAACTTTTCTCCATCCTACAGAATCCTAGATAAGATATTAAATGCATGAAAAGATTACAATCTGTTTTATTACTTATACAAGTAAAGCACTTAGCACTGGACTTAAGAGCAAACAAGTGTGTTAAAATAATTGTTAGGGGAGAAGCCTGCAGTCTATAGGATTACTATAAGATGTATGGAGTTACTTCTATAAGTAATCCTATAGAAACTTCTTTGCTTGTGTCCATTCCTGAACGTAGGCCTCCCCAAGTTTTCCCTATCCTATAGAATCCTATAAAATATAGACTCCTAACGAAGAGCAAAGAATGCAAAAAATTGAGAGGTTGCCTTATAAAAATTATCTTATTTACACCATAATAGCAGTGATGATCAGTGATCAACTTTTTAAATTATAACTGAAAACATATTTTCAGAATTGTTCTCTTTCGTCTTCAATGTCTTTCCCTTCAAGTTTTACTAGATTATATAACTTGCGGTTTACTTTTATTCCCAAACTCCCAATTTTTGCAGAAATTTAAGCTGCAAGTATTTCTGAATTCTAGCAGAAAACAATTTTTTGTACATTATCTCTGAAGTAGCTATTTTAGGGACTCATTTAAGTTCCTAAAGTGAGTCTTTTCGGGATTCAGTCATAAAAAGTTTCCATGGTTAAACAATATGGTTACTCATCTGCTATTCCAGACTCGGTTACGCTATGGTAGGTCTCGTCCGGAATCAGCAACAAAACATCCGAAAAAACTTCATTATATGTACTTGTGATCTATTTCAGAATTGATCTCTTTCCTCCTCAGGTTTATTAGCTGAAAACCATGCATTCATTAATTTACCTGCAGTTTACTTTTATTCTCAAACTTCAAATTTTGCAGAAAAGTAAGCTGGAAGTATTTCCAAATGATAACAGAAACAATTTTTCAGCATTGATCTCTTTACTCCTTAGGTTTTACTAGTTGATAATTATGGATGCATTAATTTACTTAGTAGATTACTTTCATTATTGAACATTCAATTTTGCAGAAAATTAAAATGGAGATTGTCCCAAATAACAACAGAATGTAATGTTTCCCCACTGATCACTTCTCTTTTTAGGTTTTACCAGATTAAATAACTTCCAGTTTACGTTCATTCTTCACATTCAATAATATCAAAAAAGTAGCAGTTTTGAATAACGAAACAATTAAAACAGTTTCAAATTCAAAAAATAACAACTTTATGTTTACTAGAAGGCAGATATTTTATGTTGTTTCAGTTTTGTAAGTGCTATATGTCGTATAAGTGAATATTGAGCCTGTACAGGCAGCCAAACTTACTCGTTTGTAATAAATTGAATACGATAAATCACAATATCAATTGAAATCAACTTTAAAGCGTGTACGGAGCAACAAATTGTGCATTGAAAATACATATTTGATATTTTACTGAAACCCAATAAACACAATGCCTTGTCAAACATTGGCCAAGTACCTATTGGCCCTTAATCGATTAATTAGCCAGACATTTGTGATTTCTGGAAACTTCTAATTTGAAAATGTTTATTTTTGATTCAATTGATGATTTATTTAAATATATTAATGTATTATTATAAGTACTGACTATTATTATTATTATTTAGATTTGAGTTTACTAATAAATTTATTTAGTGATACGAAATGAAATCTGTGTTTTCATGTATTTTACTATGTATCACCAAGTAGCGAAGAGTCAAGTCTTACTTGTTTAACTCCATTTAACCAAATATTAAAATTGTATCCATTTACAAATGATTGATTCGATTAAACTTATATGTCGCAGTATCTTACAGGAGGCAAATTAAATTTCAAGGAAACAATAAAAGTCCATAGATAGGGGATTTACTTTATAGCAGTCACTTTGATAATGATAATAATTGATTCGTTATGCATAGTTCATAACAATAATTCACGGAACTTAACTTGTATGCCAATGGAAATAATTATTCTCAATTGGCTACTGGGAACTCACTCTATAAAGCGATTGTAATTACCAAACAGGTTATAGGAATTCTGCTGCGTTTATACTATAAAGACAAATAATTAATAATTTTATGTTATGTTGGAGCTATAATATAATTATCATACAAATTGTGTGAAGTGTCGGCTTTTGTTTTAGTTTGTAGTCGGAAATTATATTTTGCTTTAGAAAATTTGCAAAAATGCATTGATTTTTGAATAGTTGCTAGATATAATAACACAAAAATTATGAAATTTCATGAAATTTTTATTTTTTTAAAACTTTCTTGGTAATTTCAAAAGTTATTTTGAAGACTCCATATGCCAAAATTTGACCATTTCCTTGACATATCCAGTAGAGTTTCATCGCTATCTAATGAAAAATTCATTTGATGTCAAAATTTTAAGAATTCTTAAATTTTTCTACGATATCATAGAAAATTTTCAAGAATTTTAAGAATCCTTAATAGATTTAGAAAATTACACTCCATATGTGCATATTTTGACAAACTCCTTGAAAACTCCAGTAGATATTTGTATTTGTAATATGTAGTAAATTTGCAAAATAATAATTGAAATTCAGATTAGCTGATAGATATAATAATAGAAATCATTTGGAATTTCATGAATATTCAAATTTTTAAAACCGGTAATTTCAAAAGGTATCCTTTGAAAATATATATTCCCAGATTTGTTTTTTTTAATTTTCAAAATGTCTATAATTTTTTGTTATAAGTTGTAGAAGAGGTAGGTAATAAAATAATAGAATTATTAATAGAATGGCATAATAATACGTTTTATTTCACACTAGAAAATTTTAATGCATTCTTTGACTGAAGAATGCACTTTTGAACATTAATGTTAACGTAATATTACTTAATATTACTTTATTAAAACTAATACATGTAGGAAATTTAAAAATATAGAGAATCAACACAGACAAATTTGAATATTCTATGTATTATCTTGAGTTGTTTTTGATTGAAAAATGGTCCATGTAAGAAATATAAAAGTAGAGACAGCCAACACTGAAAAATATTTATTTTACATTATCTTCAGTTATTTTTGATTTTTCGTGTTCACTAAAAAGTTATCACAGTCACACGTAAAGAGTTATTTGATCTTGTTTGATTTTTTTGTGTGCTTGCTTAATAGTGTAAGTTGTGAAGTAAGTGTGCTTTCAGCTGTGGTCTTGCGCAAAAATGTGTGTAATTGATCATATAGTAACGTGCCAGAGCATACAATATTACGTTCACCAAGCGCATGCATTAGGCGAATTGCACAGCTAATTCAGTATAAATAAATGTTAAGTATAATCCATTTGCACAACTTGCCAATTTGTGCATGGCTCATTTAACTTTCTTAAGTCAACGACTGATACAAAAGAAAATAAACTGGTTTAGAAACCCATGTATTGGAATCGAATTACCAATATGTGTGTGCCAAAAGTAATCGTAAACTCATTATTTCGTTTATTTTTGGCTTGAACAAAAAAGTTCATATAGGTCGAGTTTTGTTATTTTTAAGATAGAATTATTTCCCGATTACTTTCAAATGGGGAAGAGTGACAAGGTTGTGGTTATTATATTCAGTTTCTAAAGATTTAGTATTACGTTTATAGTAGTTAGTATTATGTATATAGTATTATGTTGAGTATATATTCAGTATTAGTAGATTTAGTAATTATGTTCTCAGTCTCTATAGATTCAGTATTCAGTTTGTAGTATTATACTGAGTTCTTAAATATTCAGAATTCTGATTATACTATTATACTCAGTTTATAGAGATTCAGTAAACAGTTGGATGTACTGTAAGCACAACTCACAAACCAAGGGCCAGATTTATTATTTGTATTTGCAATATTACTATCTACTTGTTGCTAATATAAAATTTTTGGAATTCTAAAATATTTCATAGATATGTAGGTATGTACTTATGTACTTATGAAATGTCATACAGTTATAAAATTTTAAAACTTCTTTTATAATTTCAAAAGACATGCCTTGAAAAATTTAGAAAATGGCGTTATGTATTCCCAGATTTGGTAAATTTCTAGAAATTTTCATTAGATGGTTGTTGATAATTAATAACCATTTCACATGATGTAATAGCTGTGATTTTAACAAAATTTGAAAGCTTCCTTGATAATTTCCTAAGCACCTTTTAGACAATTATCCTCAATATATTCCAAATTTTTCAAATATCTACAAAATTCCGGTAGAAAATTTTAATTTTTTTTCCTATTTAAATTATTTCCTACGATATTTATAGAAAATTTGCAAAAATTTCAATTAATCCTGAATAAAATTATAAAATTAGTAAATTACAACCTCAATATATTCCAAATTTTGCAAATATCTAGACTTCAGTAGGAAATTTTATGAATTCATAACTATTTCCTACGATATTTATAGAAAATTTGCAAAAATCCTGAACAGAATTAGAAAATGACATTCTCCAAAGGTCTTAATTTGACAAATTCCTAGATCATAAGATATCTATTGCAACTTTTAGATAATTACCCTCAATATATTCCAAATTTGCCAAATATCTAGATTCTAGTAGAAAATTTAAGAATCTTAACTATTTCCTACGATATTTATAGAAAATTTGCAAACATTTACATGAATCCTGAATAGAATTGGAAAGTAAGAATCTCAATATATTCCAAATTTTGCATATATCTAGTTTCGAGTAGAAAATTTTAAGAATTCATAACTATTTCCTACGATATTCAGAGAAAATTTGCAAAAGTTTCGTCGAGTACTAAACAGAATAAGAAAATTACACTGTACAAAGGTCCTAATTTGACAAATTCCTTGGAAAATCCAGTAGATATTCATCTATGTTAAGTGAAAAATTCAATAAATGTCATAATTTTAAGGATTTTTAAATATTTTCAAGGATATGCATAGAAAATTTGAAAACAAATTATTGAATCATAAATAGAATTACAAAATTATACTCCATTTGCCCAAATCCTACAAATCCTTAAAATAAAATAATAGTAGATATTTATCGATGTTTAGTTTAGTTACTTAGTACTTAGTTTGATGGAAAAACTTAATTTTATGTCAAAATTTTAGGAATTCTCAAATATTTCCCACGATATTTATAGAATATTTGCAAAAATTTCATTGAATCCCTAATAGAATTAGAAAATTGCACTGTCCACATATAATGATATGAGATTTTTTTTGAAAAATCCAGTAGATAATCATCGATGTTTAATGAAAAATTCATTAAATGTCAAAATTTTAAGGATTCTTAAATATTTTCCAAGATATGCATAGTATTTTCTAGGATATGCTTAGAAAATTCGAAAAAATCTTACTGATTCATAAATAGAATTAGAACATTATACTCCATACGTAAAAATCCTACAAATCCGCGACAAAAAAAAAGAAGATATTTATCGATGTTTAGTTTAGTTATTTAGTACTTAGTTTGTTCGAAATACTTCATTTTATGTCAACATTTTAGGAATTTTAAAATATTTGACAAGAATCAAACGAAATTTCCAAAAAATTCATTGAATCCTTAATAGAATTAGAAAATTATAGTGTCCATATGTAATGATTTGAGAAATTCTTTGAAAAATCCAGTAGATAATCATCGATGTTTAATGAAAAATTCATTAAATGTAAAAATTTTAAGGATTCTTAAATATTTTCTAGGATATGCATAGTATTTTCTAGGATATACTTAGGAAATTCGAAAAAATCTTATTGAATCATAAATGGTATTAGAACATTATACTCCATAAGTCCAAATCCTACAAATCCGTGACCAAAAAAATATTAGATTTTTATATGTTTAGTTTATATAGTACTTAGTTTGATGGGAAAACTTAATTTTATGTCAAAATTTTAGGAATTCTAAAATATTTCCTAGGATATTTATAGAAAATTTGCAAAAATTTCATTGAATCTTTAATAGAATTGGACAATTGCACTGTCCATAAATAATGATTGAGATGATAATGAGAAAAATACAACCCAATATATTCCAGATTTTGCAAGTATCTAGATTCCAGTAGAAAATTTTAGGAATTCATAACTATTTCCTACGACATTTATAGAAAATTTGCAAAAATTTCGTTGAGTCCTGAACAGAATTAGAAAATTACACTCTCCGAAGGTCTCAATTTGACAAATTACTAAATCATAAGATTTCAATGAATCCTGAATAGAAATAGAAAATTACAACCTCAATGTATTAAAAATTTGGCATATGTCTAGTTTCGAGTAGAAATGTTTAAGAATTTATAACTATTTCCTACGATATTTATAGAAAATTTGCAAAAAATTCAATGAGTCCTGAATAGAACTAAAAAATTACCACGTCGATATTTTTCAAATTTGGCATAAATCTAGTTTCGAGTAGAAATTTTTAAGAATTCATAACTATTTCCTACGATATTTTTAGAAAATTTGAAAAAGCTTCATTGAGTCTTGAACAGAATAAGAAAATTGCACTCTCCAAATGTCCTAATTTGACAAATTCCCTGGAAAATCCAGTAGATATTCATGTTTGTTTAATAAAAAATTCATTAAATGTCACAATTTTAAGGATTCTTATATATGTTCGACGATATGTATAAAAAAATTCAAAAAAATTATTGAATCATAAATTGAATTAGAACATTATACTAAGATAATACTCCATAAGTCCAAATCCTATTAATCCTTAAAAAAAGGTAGATATTTAGCAATGTTTAGTTTAGTATATTTAGTACTAGTTGATGGAAAAACTTAATTTTATGTCAAAATTTTCAAAAAGTCAAAAGTATAATAGGAAATTTGCAAAAATGTCATTGAATCCTTAATAGAATTCGAAAATTACACTGTCCATATGTAATGATTTATAAATTCCTTGAAAAATCCAGTAGATAATCATCGAAGTTTAATGAAAATTCATAAAATGTTAACATATTGGTAAGGATTGGTAAATATTTTCTAGGATATGCATGGAAAATTAAAAAAAAATCTTATTGAATAATAAATAGAATTAGAACATAGTACACCATGTGTCAAAATCTGATAAATCCTTGAAAAAAAAAAAAAAATTTATCTAACTTTAATGAAAAAACTTCATTTTATGTAAAATTTTTAGGAATTCTAAAATATTTTTCTAAGAATCATAGGTAATATGCAAAAAATGCATTGAATCCTTAATAGAATTAGAAAAGTACACTCGCCATACGTAATAATTTGACAAATTCCTTGAAAAATACATTAGTTACTCATCGATGTTTAATGAAAAATTCATAATGTCAAATTTTTACGGATTATTAAATATTTTCTAGGACATGCATAGAAAATTCGAACATATCTTATTGAATCATTAGTAGAAATAAAACATTATTCTCCATATGTCCAAATCTTACAAATCCTTGAAAAAAAAAACAATAGTAGATATTTATCGATGTTTTCATTGAATCCTTAATAGACTTAGAAAATTACACTCCATATGTGAAGTCCTTCAAAACTCCAGTAGATGATTGTATTTGTTATTTACCTATTCCTGAATCTAACTCGACTTCTTGAATAGTTAGGAAGTGGCACATAGGATGTTTCAATGTTTAGGCAACGGTTTATTGATGTACACAGGTTCACTTCTACACTTTGGTGAAATTGTTGTAAACCAAAATTATCCTGTTTCGCCAACGCTCAAATTAAGAAAATATCAAATTCATGGTATACACCAAATAATAAATCGACAGGTTTCTTATGGGCAACGTGAAATAATTAAGAATCCAGAATTAGGTTTAATACCAAATTTTGCTCAACAGTCCGAAACACTGTTTCAAAATGCAAGTAACTCAAAAGTGTATACGTTTCTACTTTCTACGATTCTTCTTCTACAATCTACAACGATTCTAATGGGGTTAGATATATGTTTTGTAAGTGACTATTTTGACATAGAACTATAATTTACTCAAATTTTTGGCACGTATTAGTGGACTTATTATGTAGCATCCCAGGATTAGTGGACTGGTATGCTTATTATGTAGCATCCCAGCTACAAAATGGATTTGTTACAACTTTCATTGAATTATGATTTTATAATTGTTTCACTTCAAAGAAGAACTTATAAATACCTGCTGGTGGTTGAAGAGGTGTTCTTGTGAAGTGGCACTTTCTCTGTTGCTTGTCAGCCTAAAGAACTGATTTCGTATGGTGCTAGAGGTTCCAAATAAATCTTGCCACCATAAGAAAACAGTGCTCTCTGCCAAAGTACTGTGCGCACACACACTGCATCCGCCACCGTCTAGTTTATCACTTAAGTATGTTTCACCTGTCACACTGTCTTCCCAAATACAAAATAGATATTTTCTTACATCCACCAGTTCGAATTTAAACCGCAGTCAATTTTGATACGGACGCGCCCCCGTCAGCGTCTTGTGTTACCGCCGAGGGGGCACTCAATATCTCCTTCCTGCCTCGCATTTTTCAAACTAAATAGCTCCTTCCTCCATTTTCACGTATCTGGTTACACGCGGTATCGAATTTGCGGTCGCCGTTTCGCGGAGCGGCAGGGGATGTTGGCGAGGAGGCCTAATTGGGGCCGCGGCGTCCGTTCCGGTGCCTCCGAGGACCTCCTGTCAACTCAAATTGGAGACTGACCAATTGGTCGTGGACCATTTCGGCGAGCAACTCAAAGAGTTTTCTTAGAAGTACATGTATTTAGTGGAATCAAGCAATGTTATATGCAAAATGAAAAACGTCAAAATGATACGAGTTTCAAAATATTTTCCTTTAGAACTTTAGAAGACACCTTTCTTAATGAATCTTACATCGCTTAATTGAAATTTCAGTGCAAAATGAAAAACTTCAAAATTATTTAAGTTTCTCAATATTTTCTTTTAGACGACACTTATGTTTAGTGAACTCCAAGCAGTGTAATGAAAATTTCAGTGCAAATTGAAAAACATCAGAATTATTTGATAGAAAGAGAAATTATTCCATATTTTCTATGTACTATGTACTATGTATTATGTACTTCTATGTAGTATACATAGAATATGAAATAAAACCCCAAAAATATTCAACAATTATAGTCCAGTCTATCCTCAAAAGCCGTTTTGGCGTAAATTAATTATATAGTTTTGAAATTTGGTATACATACTCTTGAGTACTCTAGAGTCAAATATAAATATCCGAAGAGTTTCCCCTCCCCCTGTGGGAGTTTCATCCCTTAATATTGAAAAAATGTTCCCAAACGGCGAACAACAGTAAGTATGTAGTAATAAGACCGGGGTCCAATGATTTTGTTAAAAATGTATAAGTTTTTAGATATATTTGGGGGCTGCTAGCAGGTAGAGAATTAGAAGAATTAGAAAACAAAGGGACACACCGATGTGTTTAACGCCAAGGGAACTTCTGCCAGGCAAATTGCACCGCCTGAAAATCAAGACCCAACTATAACATTTAATAACTCACTTATATATTGTATATTTGAACACAAATTTAATTTAGCTTGTACTAGCATTGAATGGGAGGATTCAGTATGTTCAGAGTAATTTAGTTAAAGAAAAGTAGAGGACATAACATAAATAAATTAATGCTCACATTGGATGTACGAACCAAGGTAGTTATAAGATGAGCTCAACACCCAAAAGGGTAAAATATGGAAAGATTAAGAGAGAGAGAGAGAGTTATAAGACGAAAAATTCGTATAAAAGGGAGAGAAGGACGAGGCTCGCAACAGTTGATTCCAGAAAAAAGCAGTATCTTCACGTTGCTCGTGAGTTCCAGTGCTAGTCGAGTTCCAAAGCTAGTCGAGAGACTAGCATTGTGTCCTGTTGTATGTGTGTGAGTTAAATAAAATAATAAATAAGTGATGAAACTCAAAATACTAAATGTTTAACAAAATACAACATTTCATATCAAACAAAATAAAATAATGAGTTAATATAAACCACAAGTCAGCGATAAATTTCGAATTTTCCACTAAATCAGAAAATATATTAAAATATATTAAAATAAAATAAAACAAAAGAAAACGGGAATAAAAATTAATATCTCTCATATTTTAAAACAAATTTAAATGGAACCTTCTGGTCGTGACTTCCGGCTGAACTGGGAAAATTCATATTTGAAAAATGGTATTGGAACCTTCTGGTCATGACTTCTGGCTGAACTGGGGCAGATACCATATTGTTATTAAAAAGATATGAAAAGATATGAAATTGAAATTAAATTCAGAGAACTATTTATTAAGTTTAAAACAAATTTGAATGGAAGCTTCTGGCCGTGACATCCGGCTGAACTGGGAAAATTCATATTTGAAAAATGGTATTGGAACCTTCTGGTCGTGACTTCTGGCCGAACTGGGGAAGATACCATATTGTTATTAAAAATATATGAAAAGATATGAAATTGAAATTAAATTGAGAGAACTATTTATTACAGTTTAAAACAAATTTGAATGCAACCTTCTGGTCGTGACTTTCGGCTGAACTGGAAAAATTCATATTTGAAAAATGGTATTGGAACCTTCTGGTCATGACTTCTGGCTGAACTGGGGAAGAAACCATATTGTTATTAAAAATATATGAAAAGATATGAAATTGAAATTAAATTGAGAGAACTATTTATTCAAGTTTAAAACAAATTTGAAGGGAACCTTCTGGTCGTGACTTCCGGCTGAACTGGGAAAATTCATGTTTGAAAAATGGTATTGGAACCTTCGAGTCGTAACTTTCGGCTAAACTGGGGAAGATGCCATATAATTTTTAAAAGATATATAATTACAACCAATTATTTTAACAAAGAAATGAGAATAAGGACAAAAGAATGAAAACTTAATTAAATAGGTTTCCTTCTGTCGAGATTATCGGCAGAATTGGTTTCCTTATGTTAAATAAGTTGTAAAATAAATCGTAAAAGATACACATATAAGTTCAACTTTAGTGTCAAATATTTTCATTCATTATTGAAAATTCATTATTATTGAATTATATCGTTGTTTGTTCTGTGTTGATTGGTATTAAAATTTTACATGTCATATAGATTTATTTGCATTTCTTTTGATGAATAAAAACAAAATTCTGTTTAACTCTAAATACATATTTCATTTACCTACTATCTCTTGTTTTTAGGAATAAATATATTCACCAGGAGGCTTGGGTTACAACTAATTTAGGGCTGTGGGTTCGAGATACTGCAAGTGTAAGAAATTTCAAAACTATATAATTTATTTCCTCCAAAAAGTCTAATTTGACTGGACTATTATGAAGGCAGAACATCATGTTGGTATTTATTAATAAATGTACTATAAAACATATTACGCAGAAAGACTTTGTTTATGTTTATTAATTTTTCCAGAGAAAATGTAAACCTCATTTTAAGAATATAAATTTAAACGCCATAAAAAGAAGAACTGATTTTAAAATAATTAAAAAAAATTGACATATTTCTTAATTTTTATATCATTAATGCATTTGTATCATCTACTGACTTTAACTGTCTTACTGTCTACTACTATAATCTACTGTCATCAGTATTATCATCTATCATCTATACATACATACTATCATCTACTGTCTTTGCGAAGAACGATTCATTGTCACATCATTCAAGATGTACATTCTTTTTTCAGGATTGGAGAACAACATTCTGAAATTTTTGATTAGTGATTTGAAAATGTTGGTGATGATTTGTTAACTAATTAAAGTTTTGAAATCTTTCAACGCATGCGATTTATAGATTTTGTACATTCCTGGTTGCATCTCGATTGTGTCTTGTGTGATTGTGTGATTTTGAGTCTTTGTGGGAAGAACGATTTATAGGCAAAAAGTCTACATTTCCTTTTCAAGATTCAAGATTCTCCGAAATGTTTAATTAACGAGTGATTGAAAAATATTCGTAATGACTTCGTAATGAACTACTTAATTACAGTTCTGAAAAGTTTCAGAGCATACGATTTGTAGATTTTAGACACTTCCGGTTGCATTCGGATTGTTTGGGGATTTGAACTTTTAGGATTTAGTGAAAACGTATTGGTGATTTGAAAATGTTGGTGTTGATTTGTTAACTAATTAAAGTTTTGAAATCTTTCAACGCATGCGATTTATAGATTTTGTACATTCCTAGTTGCATCTCGATTGTTTTGAGTTTTTTTTTTTTGGGGATTTGGAAACCTTTTGAATTTGACTCTTTTTGTGAAGAACGATTTATTTGCAAAAATCTACATTTCCTTTTCAAGATTCAAGATACTCTGAAATGTTTAATTAACGAGTGATTGAAAAATATTCGTAATGACTTTGTAAAGAACTACTTAATTACAGTTCTGAAAAGTTTCAGAGCATACGATTTGTAGATTTTAGACACTTTCGGTTGCAGTTGGATTGTTTGGGGATTTGAACTTTCACAATTTAGTGAAAACATTTTACGTTTCATTTATATAATATTCAACTGTTATCTGCTCAAATTTTGCTCAAGTCAACAAATTATTGGCATTTAAATTGCAAAAAATATGCTTAAATCGATTATATGGGCGATTTACTCTTGCTGAAACGGTCACAATAAAACTTACCAGGCCCACATGGTGCCTCCTCGCCTGCAGATCCTTTTGTCGTGAAACCCGATCAGACCCTCCTCAGATCGGATTCGCCGCGGAAGAGAAAAAGAGGTAAAAAGAGCACTTCCTGCGAAGTTTCACAGAGGAAATGGTAAATGACCTTTACCTTAGTGGCTTCGAAAAATTGGACTTTCTCGAAATGAATGGAGTAAGTATAACTATAGGGAAGTCCTCATTGGATAATGTAGGTATATACATGGTGTTCCCATTTAAACGTTAGTATAGGAGGTAGGTAACATAAGAGTTACATAACATAAGAGGAAAATAGCAAATGATATTTTGATTGATATCAAACGCAAATGATTGAGGCAAATGATATGTAATATGAATTTCTGGGAGAAAACTTAATGGTGACAACCAAAGTTTGATATCATATGTTTGTTGTTTTAGAGTTAGGACACAGATTATTTTTTCATAAGATGGTAGATATTTTGGTTTACACATAAAATATTATTTGGGCACAAACTTATACAATTGTTGTCCAGAATAAAATTTTCGAGAAATTTTTATTGTCTTTTCAAAATTATTTGAAATTTGAATCTTGGGCATCGCGTTTTTGTTTCTCTAAATTCCCTAAAAAAAAATTTAAAAAATGTAAATGAAATAAAAGTGAATGTGTTTGAAATACTATTGTTCGATTTTGGACATGATTTTGATCAAAATCTATATTTTTTAAATTATTTAATTTGGAAATAAATACTTGTAATAATCGTCTACGCTCAAAATCGAGCATGGTACTCTAAGAAGAAGAAATCATCCTTGACGTTAAAATAACTTTCATGTGCAATGTCATTATCCCAAAAAATAATCAAAAATTTGTAAAAAATAAACCAACAGCGTCAATATGTTAAAAGTTTCATTCTTAGTAGTAGTAAGCGCTAGTTAGTTAGTACCAGTAAGTAGTAGTAGTTAGTTAGTACTAGTAATAATGACTAGTTAGTAGTAGTAACTACTAGTAGTAGTACTAAGTAGTTAGTAGTAGTAGTAGGTAGTAATTATTGATATTATTATTATTATTATTATTCTAATTACGCAGAAGCACCGCATTTGTATTAGGTTTTGAAAGTTTCGCTCTCTTGTTTTAGTAGACACAAATGGCCGTAGTCATAGTTGAGTTCATAATTAATTTTTTTTAAATTGGCTCGCTGGGCAGCACGTGAATTTAATAATTCATTTCATTAATACGTAATTTAAATTAGAACCAAATTCATTATTTATGTACAACTCAAAAGCTCACGTTATTTGATACATTTCGTAGGGCCATGAATTTCATAACTCACGTGTAATGGCCCTACATAATTCAATGTTATTCACCCGACAGAGTAATTAAAACCGCCGTAACTCAATTAAGGTACGTGGACCTGAATTAGGTATCGATATTCATGGCAAGTTGCTAAAATTAGAAATTATCTATTATGTTACATAAAACGGAAAAACTATCTACACGTTTATGCGACGTTGTTACATTGCTAATACTTTTTACAAACTGAAAGTCATGCCAACAATTTTCCGATAAGTACTGTATTGATTCAATCAATTCAAGTAGAGATACATGAATAATATTGATACACTTGTTTAAACTGAAATTTAAAAGTTCCCATACAATTTTATAATTGCCCTAATTTTGTTCTCGAGGTGCTAAGTAAAAAAATTATAAACTAATTCTAAGTACATAGTTACATATGTGAAAGCCCAGATTGTATAATACTTAGCCAGTATTTAAATAAATTGGAACATAAATTGTAGATGGAAAATTCCAAGGTGTCTTCATGAATTATAAGTGAAATTATGAAAAATATTTTGAAAACTTCAAGATTAATTTCTTGAAAAAGGGACACATCTTAGTGAGATTAGTAGTAAGGACATTTAATCCATATATAGCATAATTATTTACATTTTTTTATTATATAATTATGATGATGGTGAAGTTTATGATATTGATATTTGATATATGACATGAAAATAGGAATAGAATATATAGTATAGAAATTTCATCTTTCCCTTAGTGACATTATTTTACCAAAACATGTGATATATGTAATCATGTAGGTATAAGGTATCTCATCTTGATTGAATAATACTGCACATTTTATATTACTTAGTCAGTATGTAATATTCATTAGAGCTTAAGTTGAGAACAAATTTCAAAGTGAATTTTTGAATTATAAATGAAATTAAGAAACTTTCTATGAAAAACTTCAAGATTGAATTCCTACGATAACTGATACATCTTATGAGATTGTTTTACCAAAATATGTGATATGTGTATATACAAGGTGAACCACCCAGATTGCACAAGCCTGCACCATGGTAATTTCGCTTATTATGATTTGTTACATTTAAGTTACATTTTGATTGTGTCCATCAAGGCCCACATGTTTATATGAACTTTTTTGTTTCGTTTCATCGCCACTTAACATCCAAATTTTCGTAACACCTTTAGAAAACACCCTGTATAAAGCATTTATTTATTTGTAAGAAAAAAACATTATATTGATTCACTTCCTACCAATAATAATAAATGGAAAATAAATTTACCTGGACTACACCGCAATTCAACTGGGATGTATTGTATGTAGGAATTAATAATATGGTTAGTTGCAACTTTATGTCGATATGTAAATGCAATAGTTATTATTATTATTGAAATTGCCATTGACCGGGTATTTACACTTCAGCGATCGACTTAAACATAACAAGAAGGCTGTCAACCTCGTGCCCATGAAATCCTTATTCGCCATTCATACGCAATTAGTTAGAATTTTTATTACACAGGTTCATTCAGGACTGTAGTTTGCGTGCCAAATGCTAACAGGTACTTATGAATAAAAACGTTTAAACAAATCATAGGTCATACGTTTTCAAGTTACTGCGTCATCAGATTTGCATAAAAGATATGAACTGAGAATTTGACTAAATTTTACTATTTTAACATTTTAATTATTTATAATTTGGCAAAAAAACCCTGAGATTATTCCTAAAAGTATGAATCCAATAGGAGCTATATGTAAACGATCTATGGGTTTGTGTATCTATGGGATTTCCAGTTCAATTAGTCTCAACTTCCTGGATTAAGATTAAGACCTGGATTAAGATATTAAGGTATAAAAAAAAATATTTACCTATTATAAAACACTTTTTAAATATAACTTAAAAATAATGATAACGTGGAACTATAAAAAGAGAAAAATGAATCATTCTTACTTCGAGTAAAAGCTTCGAGAATTTCTTCTTGGTTACTGGGCTAAATTACTTTTTTTATTTGTGGTTATTGCTTCGACTATGTGACTAAGTGACTAAGTGCCAAATGATTATTGACTACGTGATAATGTAGTCAATTATCCAATAGTAAGTTACTATAATTATATATAATTTATAAATTTCAATTACAATTTAATAATTTTTTATGTTGTATAACATTCGATAATATTTTTATTATTTATAGTAACTATTTGCATTTGCTAGCAAAATGTTAAATTCGAGCTGAACATATTGTATAAATTTTTCAAAAATTCATATTTTTAAATTATAAATTTGCAATTTCAATTAATGGTGTAAGAAAGGCTAAAGGCGCGTTCTCACGTATCAAGTTCAATTGATGAATATTAGTTGATCCACAAAGGTTGAATGAAAACCATTGTTTAATGTTGATCAACTCTACTGAACCAAAGGTTCTCACTATAGTATTCATTTATCTTTTGTTGATCAACTAATATCGAACAATTAAACTTGATTTGTGAGAACGCACCTTAAGAGGAAACATCTTAATTATGACTTAATAATTACTTCGTTACTTTTCGAATAGATTTGAAGGAAAATTGAGTTTTGTCTAAGTTTTCAATTTTAATGTTATTTACAACTTTGAGTGAATTTTTTTAAACATTTTCGAGAACATTCTTTATTCTCATTTTCGCTGACAATTTTTGAAAACACTGTTGCACTGTTGTACTATTAGTGCTATTAGTTTATCACATTTTCTTAAGTAAAGAACACAGATTACTCTTACTACTAAATGTATATGAAAATTTTCCAAATTGTCAGAGATATGCTTAATGAATATCGCCGTTAAAATTAATAATGAAAATTTTAATATGAATTTAGTAGTAAGTGTTTCATTATTTTATTATTTTGTTTTATTTTGTAGTGTATAATGAAAATGTTGCTATTTCCACTAAATTTATAATTATTAGCAATTACAATTCCATAATGAATTTAGGATGAATATTTCATTTCTATCGTTTATATTAAAAAAAATTGCAATTTCTAACTTTCACTGCATTGTTTAATTTACAATCAAATTATCACAATTTTTAATGAAAATGTTTAAATTTCAATTACATTTAATAGTTTTCGTATATAATATAGCAAGTAGTCTGAATTTTGTTAACGAAATTTGCCAATAAGAAAAAAGAGCAGCTTTTGAAATAATAATTTACCAAAAGAAAAAGCTTCGAAAGTTTCTTCTTGGTTACTGGGCTAAATTACTTTTTTATTTGTGATTATTTCTTCGACTATGTGACGAAGTGACTAAGTAACAAATGACTAATGACTACGTGATAATGTAGTCATTATCAAATATTAAGTCACAAGTCACTTACTGTGTGATAATAAGTTATTTTAACAAAGTTAACGTGTTTTATATTTAGTGCATATGTTTACATTGCTTATATTTTTACTTTCTCCTTGTATTGTTTTCGTAAAGTTTTGTTATTATTGTTATTGTTTTCGTTATTTCGTAAAGTTTAGTTATTAACAATTTTTGAGAAGTGCTATCTGTATGTGTCTACGATACAATTGAGCAACATTTAATGCTTAATGTAATTTAGAAACGTATTTCCAATTTTAACAATCAACAACGTCAGTACCACTGGGAAGTTAAAAAAACATGATATAATGACAAATTTTTACAATGGCTACTCCAAAACTGCCAATACTAGTTCATACAGTTGAGCAAGATTTAATGTTTAAAGTAATTTAGAAACGTAATCCCAATATTAACAATTAACAATGTCAGGACAATTGGAAAGTTAGAAAACATGACATAATGACAAATTTTTACAGTGGCTACTTTAAAACTGCCAATATTAGTTCATACAATTGAGCAAGATTAAATGTTTATTGTAATTTAGAAACTTATTTCCAATTTTAACAATCAACAATGTCAGTACAACAGGGAAATTAAAAAACATTATATAATGACAAATTTTGACAGTGCCAATACGTGTTTATACAGTTGAGTAAGATTCAATATTTAATGTAATTTAGAAACGTATTTCCAAGTTTAATAATCAGCAATGTCAGTTGAGAATACAATTGAGAAGATAAAACATGAAATAATGACAAATTTTGACAGTGGCTACTCCAAAGTTGCCAATACTAGTATATACAGTTGAGCAAGGTTTAATGTTTAATGTAATTTAAAAATGTATTTCCAATTTTAATATTCAACATTCCCAGTTCAACTGGGAAGTTAAAAAACATGATATAATGACAAATTTTGATAGTGGCTACTCCAAAGCTGCCTATACAAGTATATACAGTTGAGCAAGGTTTAATGTAATTTAGAAACGTAATTCCAATTTTAACAATCGACAGTGTCAGTACAACTGGAAAGTTAAAATACAAATGACAAATTTTGGCACTAACTACTCTAAAACTGCTAGTACTGGTTAATACAGTTGAACAGTTGACATTTTCCTAAGATTTAGTGGTAAATATAGTTTAGAAACTGTAAAATATAGCAATTTCCACTTTTGACATTCAAAGATGTCAGCGGGAGTTCAAAAACATTAAATGTTTAAAATAATTCTCGCCTATAATTCCAATCCCAATTTTAACAATCGACAGTGTCAGTACAACTGGGAAGTTAAAAAAACAAATGACAAATTTTGGCACTAACTACTCTAAAACTGCTAGTACTGGTTAATACAGTTGAACAGTTGACATTTTCCAAAGATTTAGTGGTAAATATAGTTTAGAGACTGTAAAAGATTAGCAATTTCCACTTTTGACATTTAAAGATGTCAGTAGGTATTCAAAAACATTAAATTTTGATAATAATTTTCGCCTATAATTATTATTATTACTATTTGATTTATTTACTCTTTATTATGTCAATTACATGTTGATTAAATCATGTCAATTTTGTTATTACATGTCATTCGTATGAAAAAATCTGTTGGTTATTTCTTACTATTTTTAATTTGTTCGGTTGTCATAAAATAATGTGAATTATAGCATAAAATACCTTCATGCAATAAGCCATTACTTAGGCACTAGGCAAATGTCATTCCCAACCTAAAATCCATCAGATTTTGGCCAAAATTGGCATTCCCAACCTAAAATTCATCAGATTTTAGCATCAAATGGTATTCATATCGTTTCGAGACTTGATTGGTATCAAATAATGGCAAACTTTGACAGTAACTATTTCAAAACTGCCAATATTGATGGTTAATACAGTTAAACGTAATTTAGAAACATGAAATGATTAGTGAATTCCAATTTTAATAGTCAACAATGTCAGTACAATTGGTAAGTTAAAAACCATGATATAGTGACAAATGTTGACAGTGGCTACTCAAAACTACTAGTACTGGTAAATTCAGTCGAATAGATGACTTTTTCCAAAGATTTAATGATAAATTTAATTTGAAAAGATTAGCAAATTCCACTTTTGACCATTAAGATTGTCAGTGGGAGTTCAAAAACATTAAATTTTAAAAATAATTATCGCGTATAATATTAAAAACTGTCAATTTTGTTATTACGTATCATTTGTTAGTAAAAATCTGTTAGTTTTTTACACATTGGCTCTTTATTTTTAATTGGCTCGGTTGTCATAAACTAACCCCAATTTTGGCATTTAATACCTTCATGTAATCAGACATTACTTTTGACAGTAGATAAATATTATTCCCAAATATAAAATCCACCAAATTTTGGCCTAAAATAGCATTTTTGAGACTTGGTTAGTATCAAATAATGTCAAACTATAGTATAGCCCGTTTGTTTTTAAAGATGCACCAACATCTCAATTCCTCTCGAAGACAACACTGTTAGTATTACTTTAAAAGGAGGTTACGGTTCAAAATATATTAACTTTTATTTTGAATAACTTAATCAATATGTATGTGGTGGATCTTTAAAAAAAAATTACTGAATAAAAGAAACAGATTAAAAATATGACCCAATTTTTTTTCTTACACCTATTAAAGTCACAGTATGGGGACTAAACTTTTACAATATACAAGGAAGAGCAAATCAGTTCATTCAAACATATGTCCTACATCTCATATTTGAGGAACAACAAGAACTCAAGGTTTTAAAGTTTTATTTTTGTTATAAGAACTTTAAAGATTTGATAACATCACGTATCTGTATACGTGTGAATGTGTAGATCACATATCTGAACGGATGCATGGAAGCGAAAATTAAAATTAAAATCTTTGAAATTTTCATAAAATAGAGAAACGGAAACATTTAGAATCTTAGAAATTAAGAATCTTAGAATCATTTAGAATCAATTTTCTACAAAATCTCATAAAATATAAGAACATTTTCAAAATCTATTAAATTTTCATAAAACACCATAAAAATTTCTATAACATACACGAAATTACAGTCAAATTTAGAACCATCTTTCAATTTTCTACAAAATTTCATAAAATGTCACTTTTTTGTGAGCACGATCTGTCAAAAACGGCTCAAAATTATTCTGGAATTGAGAAATGTGGAACAAAATCTAGGTTTGAAAAGATATGGAAAACCGGAAATGAGTGTTCACTCTCATTATATTTTTGTTTTGTAACTGAAACTTTGACAAAATTACAAATATTGAAAATATACTTTTATAAAAGTTGAAAAAAAATTAAATAGCAGATCTTATTAGCTAGTTACCAGAACTGATAATCAGCAAAAGGAAACAAAATTTCGTAACACCTATATTATTCCGATAAAAATACATACATTTTGTTATCATTTCATTCATACTAATATGGAAATAGTCTTGTAATTGTGTTTCTTTATGTAAGATATCAATATACTGTTTAATATGTCCATCCTATTTTCTGTAAAACACTGTAGGATTATCTATAATATCTAGTAAACTTGACTCCACAGTATACTTTTGTTAAAATATACTTCCCGCCGTTCCCTCTTTCGGGTTCAAATATTTTTAATGTTTTCAAAAATTCTCTTACTCTAGCGACATGAAAGCAAACTTCCAAACTGCCCGTAATCCTGGTAATCAAATCACTGCACTCTCACACAGATTTGGGGAAAATTAGCCCAGGAGCACGCGGCGTCAGATGTTTTTTTCGTCCTTATGTGAATGACTCACGGTGCAAACTGAATCCTGAAGGGTAGGTTGCATCAAACGATTGTAGTGTAACCCCCCGGATGAAAGTGCATACACACTGGGGTCCGTACCGGGGTTGCAGTAAGTATAGGACATACAATACACGTACACACGCACACATAACGGAGTCACACTTTGTGTGCGTCGCCGGTTATTTAGGAAGGGCTTCCATTGTTGAGAGCTTTTTTTAAGTAAGGGTATATGCAGAAGCGGAGTTCTCCTTTTTCCTCTCCGACGTGCAGGAGTTGAACGAGGGGGGCTCGGATGTCGGTTTGTTACGGGTTCCCAAGTACACGTAGGGTATTTAGCCTGATTGGAATGCAAAAATATCGCATTCTGTCTGGAGTCCTTCTGAAGGGTAAATTAGAATTTTGGCGATAAAGCTGTTTAGTTCTACATATTTTTAACTGGTTAATTGCTCAATGTATGTTGTATCCACAACAAGCCACATCATTGCAATTCTTATCGACGCTTTTATGCAAATGATATGCAATTTACGTAGGTAATGATATTTATATTTCACAAAATGTAAATATTTACAGGTCAGTAATAAGCAATTGCGGCTTTGGCCCTGCGATGCCATATAATACTTAGTTGGTCATCATAAAACATTATTAAAACTGCAAACATAAATATTACCATTGCATACCAGGCGAGATCTTAAAGAATATACATTAATTAAAATTGAAACAATATTTTTTTTAATCATCGGACTATATTTTATAATAATACACTATTTTATATTAAAATCAATATCCAATCATAATTTGTTTTTCGAGTAATGACGGAATCGACACTTTTGTTTAAATATCAACCATCATTTGACAGATGCTTTACGTGTCATAACGATAGCTCACATATTTTAATACCTAATAAAAGAAAATTTTTGTTCGAGAAAGACTAAGCAATCTCTCAAATAAGACGAAAAAGGGCAGAAAAACTAAGCAATATCTCAAATAGGACGAGAAAGGCGAGAAAGAATAAGCTATATCTCAAATGGAATGAGAAAGAGTAAGAAATGTCTCAAATATTTGCACAACAAATGATAATACAAGATATTTGTGAATGCACTAAAATCTTTCATACAACTTTCGTCATTATTTTTAAAGTAGTCGAGGACTAAATAATTTGATAATTAAATTTAATGACTTAATTATACTACTATATGTACATGTATATAAAACATCTTTATTGGACTATTAACCGCATATATTAGTACATTTTCCTATAAATTAAGAGAAAAAAAATGCTTTCCATTCTTTTCAAGTTTTCCATTTTAATTAATGGGGTGAGAAAGGCCAAGAAATGTTTAGAAGAAACTTTATTTAGGTACTCCAATAAATTTCTAAGAAAACTGAGTATTCTTAAAGTTTTCAATTTTCGTGTTATCTTTTACTCCTTTCCATTTTATTTAATGGAGTAAGAATGGCTAAGAAATGTCTCAATTAAGATTTAATTATAACTTTATGAATAGGTACTTTTTCCAATAAATTTCTAAGAAAATTGAGTCTTCTCAAAGTTTTCAATTTTCGTATTATCCTTTACTCCTCTCCATTTTATTTAATGGAGTAAGAATGGCTAAGAAATGTCTCAATTATGATTTAATTATAACTTTATGGATAGGAACTTATTCCAATAAATTTCTAAGAAATTAGAATTTTCTTAAAGTTTTCAATTTTCACATTATCTTTATTTTTTTTCCATTTAAATTAATGGTGTGAGAAAGGCCAAGAAATGTTTAAATTATGCTTAATTATAACTTTATTAAATTAATCTGTTGTAGCTTGTGAAATATTAACAGTTAAAGAAAAGTAACAATTATCCTTTTTTTATACAAAATGTATATTTCACCGTGGTCATTTAGTGGCCATTTATATGACCACGTGATGGTTGAAACGTACATTTAGTTAAATAAATGTCTGTGAAAAAAGGATAATTGTTACTTTTCTCTAATAACTTTATTAGTGCATTTTCCTATGAATTTCTAAAATAAAATGAGTTTTCATATAGTTTTCAATGTACCTATTATCAACAATTATGAGTAGGTATATTTTCCAATACATTATGAGAACTTTTTTTTCTCGCTTCTCAGATGCAAATTTTTGAGAAAACTATAACTGGGTACTATTAGTTTTTCACATTAGTTTCTCTTTAAGCATTTAGAGCATAGATTACTCACGTTAATTATTGTTTTATGAACATCATTTGTTACAACAAAAACAAAACTTTAGCCATTCGACTATAAATAGGGCACTTTTTAAGGTAAAAATGTCTACTTTTCAGGGGAAAATTGTAGAAAAAAGAATATACATTACTCACAATAATTTTCCATTTTAATTAACGGGGCGAAAAAGGCTAAGAAAAGTCTCAATTATGATTTAATTATAACTTTATGAGTATGTACTTATTCCAATAAATTTGTATGAAAATAGAATTTTCAATTTTTTCAATTTTCATATTATCTTTATAATATTTTTTTCCATTTACTGGGATGATAAATGCCAAGCAATGTTTCAATTTTGACTTAATTATAACTTTACATATTATAACTATTAGTACATTTTCATATAAATTTCTAAAATTAAATGAGTTTTCGTATACTTTTCAATTTTAATATTATCAACAAATACACTGGTCGACAAATTTTGACGAATGTGTTGTTATTTACTATGCATATGTACGAAATGAAAAAGAAATGGTTGCTGGCCTTTTTTTTTGGATTTTTTACGTAGTTTTTCCTCTATTTACTTACAGAAACATGTTCTCAGTAAAAGTTAGGTAAAACAAGTGATACCGGTAGCTGTCGATACCGGTAAGTGTAAACTGAATTTGAATCCAGTATTGCCATAACAAATCATTGGAATCGATCTTGCACCCCGAAAAAAATTATGTTTCACATTTTGCAAAAATTGAAATATTACAAAAACCTGACGTCCTAGAAAACTTTTGTTGACGTGTCTGAAATCAGCACTATAAATTTTATCGGAATCGGCTATTTACGTCTAAGGGACAACAATTGTGTTGACCAGTGTTGTGAGTTTTTCACATTAGTTTTTCTTCAAGAATATAGAGCATAGATTACTCACGTTAATTTTTAGATTGTTTTATGAACATAATTTGTTACAACAAAAACCAAACTTAAGCCATTCGACTATAAATATGGCACTTTTTAAGGTAAAAATGTCTACTTTTCAGTGGAAAATTGTAGAAAAAAGAATATACATCACTCACATTAAGTTAGAGAATAGGCCGGATGTAAAAAAAAGACTAAAATAAACTAGGCTACAAATACGACAAATTACAAATTTATTTCTATATTTTCAGTGGAAAATGATAGGAAAACTATCGTTGGAATTTTGTCAATTTTTCAATATTTCTGATAAAGAAAATAACAATACTCGTGCGATATTACAGAGTTTTGCAAACATCATTTGTTAAAAAATAAATTCTTTAACCAGCCGACTAAAAATATGGCAATTTTGCGAGGTAAAAATTTATTTTTACTTTTCCGTGGAAAATTGAAAGATGTATATATTTTTTCCCATTTTCTTCCAGAAAGAAGAACAAAGATTAATCAGATTAAATTGGAGTATAGTCAGAATATCATTTGTTACTTTAAAAAATATCCTCTGCAAAACAACTCAAACTCACTGCTCACTGCAATGTCATGACGTTATTATTTATTATTTTTGCAGAGGAAAATTCAGGGAAAACCATCAACAGAGTACTTATTGTTTGTCATATTTTCTTATAGAATGCAGCACACAAATTACTCATCTAGAAATTGATATTATTCCGTTCATCATTTGTAATGCAAAACAAAAAATTTGAAGTCTTAGACTAAAACTCCAACACTAACTTATCTTAAAAATTAAGTTCTATCTTGCATTTGCATTTTGATGGAGTTTAAAATGTGTTTATTTAAATGGGAAATTGTGGGAATATGTTACATAAAAAAAAACTTTTACCTTCAACAAGAAATATGGCAATTTCTTAAGTTTAAAATTTGTTTCATCTTTTCATCGGATAATTTTGGAAAAACTGTCGATGCATAATCTAATCATGATACCTCTTTCCTTATATGGTGATGGTTTCAAGTGGTTTTTACATTTACAACTTTAGCAAAGATTGTGCAAAGATGAGTTTTTTATAAGTACCTAATAAAAAAACGATCATCCTGTATTAGATTCTTTCTTAGCCAAACAGATAGGTAAAACTAATTTTAAACTTAAGAAATTGCCATATTTCATCGATATTTTTAGTTTTTCACATTTTCTTGAAGAATTATGAATGAAAATTATTCTTAAAAAATTTTAGTGCAATCCTATCGCCATATATTACATAAAGAATAAACTTGAACCTTCAACTAGAAATAAGGCAATTCTTTAAGTTTAAAATTTGTTTTGATTTTCAGGGGAAAATTGTGGGAAAACTATTTATGGGGTATTTTTAGTTATTTACATTTTCTTCGAGAATAATGAATATAGATTATTCCCACATAATTACAGAGCAATTCAATCGCCGTATGTTACATTAAAAAAATGAACCTTCAACTGCAAATATGGTAATTTCTTAGGTTTAATTTTTTTTTTCTACTTTCAAGGTAAAATTGTGGGAAAATAATCTGTAGGGTAGTTTTAGTTTTTCACATTTTCTTGAAGAGCAATGACTATATATTATTCTCATACAATTTGAAAGTAATGTGGTTGTCACTTGTTATATAAAAAAATTAAGTTGAACATTCGACCGCAAATATGGCAATTTATTGGGTTTAAATTAAATTTTTTACGTTTTCAGTGTAAAATTGTGGGAAAACTATCCATAGGGTATTTTCTGTTTTTCACATTTCTTGAAGAGCGATGATTTTACATTATTGTCATGTAATTTCAGAGCAGTCCGATTATTGATTAACATAAAAAAAAATTAACCAAAACCTTTAACTGCAATGGCAATGGCAATCTTCAATGGCAATTTAATAAGTAAAAATTTAAATTGTTCCTCTGAGAAAACAAATATGGGAAAACAATCGTAAAATTGTGGGAAAATCATCTATAGGGTTTTTTTAGTTTTTCACATTTTCTTGAAGAGTAATGACTATATATTATTCTCATACAATTTGAAAGTAATGTGATTGTCACTTGATATATAAAAAAAAATAAGTTTCGATGGGGAATTTCCAATTTATTACATATCATTCTTTCTTAAAGAAAACTGAATATAGATTATTCTCAACAATTTGAGAGTAATCTACATTATCTAGATTGTCACTTGTTATATATAAAAAAAAGTATTTGACGGGAAGTACTGAAAATATGCCAATTAATTAAATTTAAAATTTGTTTGTACCATTTAAGTGGACATTTGTGGAAAAACTATCGACGGGGTATTTTATTTCACCTATTCAGTGGAAAATTGAGAGAACTACGGATGTCGTATTTTTATTTTCTCGAAAAGTAATGACTATAGAATATATAGATTATTCTCATATTATTTGATGATTAATTGATTGATTGGTGATTGATCATAAGTAATTCGCTTGTCACTTGTTGATTAAAAAAAATATTGAAACTTCGACTGCATATTTTATATGCCATTTATACGGTTTAAAATTCGTGTTTACCTTTCCAGTGGAAAATGTTGAGAAAACTTACGATGGGATTTTTTCACATTTTCTTGAAGCTTGGTGAGTAGTATAGCTACCGGGCTAATAGGACACTTTGATGGCGTGTCCATCAGTAGAGACCATTTTAGTGAAAATTCTTGGCTGAAGAAGTGTTGTCGACAATTACCAAAAGATTATTTCAAGGCCATTTGCATAAGAAGTGTTTTCGGCAATGACGAGAAGGTTCTTTCAAGGTCATTTGTAAAATTAGTCGTCAATAACCAGAAAGTTAGTTTCGGGGCAATTTGCTGAAGAAGTTGACAAGGTCCAGAAGGTCTTCGGCGAACTCGGAAACGAGAGGAAATTTGTATAAAGTTTGTTCACTCATTTCGACTTAGAATGTGATCCTGCATACGTCATTTCATTGTACACTAGTTATAAAACACACTGTATTTACAATTAGGAGTACATTTTTTAATAATCTCTTAGATTTTTTTTTCTTTACCGTTTCCGTTTTGAAATATGAAAAACCTAAATTTCGACATTTCTGAAAATATAAATGTTTTCTTTAAGCTTTCAATTTTCGATTTTCTACAATTACGAGATATTTTTCGAAAAAAATCTGCAACTTTTGTCTTCTTGCGTTTAATTTTCCATTTTGAAATTTCCTACAACTATCTTAAAATAAAATTTTCAGGTACATGCTACATATTTGTAACTGTGCCCTCATAAATACCTACATTTAATGATAATGTAAACTGCGTTATTACAAAAAATACACTTAATATTGACTAACGGTTCGCAAATATTTTGGACGGGTTCTGAACCTCTGGTATTACGCAAGGAACCAACAACTCCTTGGCGCAACGTATATGTAAATATTGCAAACAAAACGTGCAGGATTGAATAAACTATCAACAAACTATTTCGTAAATATTTCAGGCGGTAATTCGGCATTGATCAAGTCGGTATACGAATTGCACTATTAGAAAATATATCGACAGATTTTAAGTCGGAGACTAAAATAATTAAAACAAATAATTTAATTATGTTAAATTAATTATATATCCTTTGATGGTAAAAATCGTCATAGGCCGGTTATAATAATATATTTTGAGCTTTAGCGTAAGCGCCGGCGGGCAATGACGCATTACATAAATGCGCATATATATGTAAATGGATAAATGGTAAATATGCTCGGTAAATATTTGGTAGGTATTTGCACATTAACGAGAATTAAATGTGCAATCGCACAGCCATTCTTCTGAGAAACGCGAGGCAAAGAGTTGGACGTTTTAAATTTGCATATGGTAATTGTTATACTTACATTTTCTCATCAATCCAGGCAAATATCGTTTCAAGTAGTACAAATGTACAAAAACTCAAGAGGGTAATATTCTTATGCTATTGAATAAAAAATTGCTGACACGTTACAATACTTTTAGAATGCAAAATATTTTACAAGGTTACTTAATTTTCGACCTCGCAAGCCAAACAAAGACCTGCTGGTATTGGGCAACTAATGTATCGAAATTGTTTGTTTTCGTTAGCAAGTTCGTTACTATTTGATCCACATGTTAATAGCTAAAGATAATAGCGATAAATAATGGGCGGATAATGTGCTATTTTCAGGAAATGACGAGGAATTAAAATCGAAACGGCAAGCACAATGCTCGGTCGAAGTGAAGAATTGACCTCAGCGTTGGGTCGCGCAAAAATTCTCATTATTGTGCATTGTTTAGCCAGATTGCATGAAGTTAACTTTGTTGCTGATTAACTTACGTTCATTTCAACAAGGTCACCCTGATAAGGACCGAGGGGTGAAATTCTCAAGGATTTTCGAGACGCCTCAGCCTCACGAGTGCGCTGGTTATGACGTCAATAAATTTCAGAAAATCAATATGGACGGGAGGTTTGAAACGGGGCATTAATCATATATTATTCAACAATATTCAACTTTGCAGTTTAGAGCACGCATAATTAAATTTATCCGAGATATTGTTTAATATGATCATTACAGAATCATTAATCATCGTTAATTTGTAGCTTCATAAACTATTGAATTGCAATCATTTGAATAATTACGAATAAGCTGGATGCACCAATGCATTCCAGTAATTTGAATAATTGGGGACAAACTAGATCAACCGCAGATTTCCAGTAACTTTAATAGGCTATAAATTTCAGTTTGTAGATTTTATACTTTATACTTGTTTTGGTTTATAGTTTAATTCAATTTCCAACGGAATTAGAATTACCTACATAACGCTTCATTCATATTTTTGTTATTGCATGAAAAGACTTCCTCCAAAATTGATCAACTTTCGTAAATCAACATTTATGATATTTTTTGCGCACTTTCACAATTTTTTTTTATATTAGGTACTCTCGATGTTCAACTTTTTTACCCACTAAATGTGAATCAGGTTCACTTGAATTAAAGTAAAGTAGTTTATTAATGTCCTCTTCACGTGAGATTTTCTAAGGTACGTAGCTTAAACTAACGTTGTACATAAATCGTATCTTCGATCTCAACTTACTGGAAAATATCTTATCGTGGTATAAACGTAACATAACAAAATTTAACAGCAAAGAAAGTAAAATAAACTAGAGCAAAGTAAACTAAATTTATTGATTGCTTCATCCCGTGAGATATATTTTCCCTAAAACCCAACAAACCCTGGGTACTTGTAATAGCTGCAAGCGATGTAAGTTTCCCAAGAGATTAATTTCAAAAGACAAACTCAACAGACGCGCAAATCGCATTTCGACCGGCCGGGAAATTTCTGCCGTCCACTTTTCCAGGAAAACTAAGGCACGCTTTTCACAGGCACGCGAGCCGTCCGAGCTTCAAACCGAGATCTCTCACAAATATTGATTCGCGTAATGCATTTGAAACTGTGAGGCCTCAACTAATGTTGATTGATTAAATATTGAAAATAGATTGACGTTTTCTGGTGTGTTACACTGTCTGAATGTCGTGCTCTACGTTTGGTGGCGGCAAATATTTGCTCAGGATGTTTGAGTGGGTACCGAGTAAAAATGTAGTAACTGGAAATTTCTGTTGTACACGTTAACATGCGAACGCATTAGCTACAATTTCCATGGTTAATACATTGAGAGTGGAAAAACCAAGCTCAAATTGGTAAATTTTCTTATTGATTGAAAAAATATATAATTTACCAAAAAAATCATGTAAATTATAGTACATCAATATATAATTTCTGCTTCTGATAATTGAAAATTAATGATTACTATCAATAAAGACATAAAAAATAAAGATGCGATCCTGACATCAATAAAAATTGAGGACGTTTAAGTAAAATCAATTTAGATTTTAATATTTATTCTGATATTTTCGAGTTTCCGCTATTTGGTAATTGTTAAATAATTGGAATTAAAAAAAAGAATTATGTGATAAGTTTTTGAATTTTCTTTAATTTTAATATTATTTAAACAAATATAAATAATAACACTTGGTTTTAGGTGCTCTACCATCTGTAGAAACTAAAATAGTTTTACTATTTTTATAGAAAACACTCTACTTTTTATGTACTGTTTTTTATTGTTTATAGGAATATTTAAACAGTCTCACTTAAAACTCTCATAAAATTTAATACTACATTTAGAGGCACAAGTTAGTAATTATAATATTAATCAATCATTTTGTGTATGAGTGAGAAAGAGAGAGAAAATGAAGGAGTCACAAAGGAAGAGAAACAATAGGCCAGCGTTTCTCAAAGTGTGCTCCGCGGAGCCCTGGGGTTCCGCGAGCTACCCCAAAGGGCTCCGTGAATTATAAATTGAAATCCGCTAAAAATTAATATATATTAATAAAAAATGAACTAAAAAATTTAGATTATAGATTTTTTAAAGATTTTTAGCGGTTGAGAAATACTGTCCTAAAGTGTGAAGCGTGTGTGAGTGTGTGCGCGTTGCTAACTTGAGTGGCTTTGAGTCACCCTAATTTTGTTCGTACGCCCGAAAGCGAAAAGCGACTTGGACGACTCGGGCTGGAGACGTATCGGGCCGGGCCGGGTACAAATAGTCAAAAGTCGGCCCGTGCAGACCATTGTCTCCACCGTCCGCAGATTGCGCCAAGAGAGGTCTTACAAACTGAAATTAAGTGAAATTTTTATAAAGTGAAGTGGAAGAATATTGAGGTGTTTTATTTTATTTATTTCTATACATTACTTATACACGGTTAGTTTCTTAAATGCGAGCATGCCGCACATGTGGGTAAATGGTTGGAAGACAATAATGCGGTCTGCCGCGTGGCCGTTTGCTTTTTCAGCTTTTTCTTAGGTTTAGTTTGCATCAGTTTGCTCGCTCTATCGCTATTTTATGCGTAGGCGTGATGAACTCTTAAAGCGACAAAACCTAATCGTTTCAACTTTTAAAACTGGCAATGAGAAGGCCACTGAAGCATCATACATTGTCAGTTATCGTATTGCACTGGCAGGCGAAGCTCATACAATAGCTGAGACATTGATCAAGCCTTGTGCAGTCGATATAGCTAAATGTATGCTTGATGAAAGGTTGGCAAAAGAAATAACTAATGTGCCACTATCCAATGACACGGTAGCTCGCCGAATTAAGGATTTAGCAGCCAACGTAAAGGCTGAATTGATATCTCGTCTGCAATGTTGTAATTTTTCTCTACAAATGGACGAAAGCACAGACGTAGCTGGACTTGCAGTCTTGCTTGTATTTGTCCGATATCAGCATCTAAATTTGCTTGAAGAGGATCTACTTTTGTGTGAACCATTGCCAACCAATACAACTGGTGCCGAAATATTTAATATCGTGGATAACTTTTTTAATGCTCATGGTTTAGATTGGAAAAAATGTGTTGATATCTGTACTGATGGTGCAAAGGCAATGGTAGGAAAAACTGCTGGCGCTGTCGCAAAAATCAAGAATATGGCACCAAACTGCACAAATAGCCACTGCATACTTCACCACCAAGCACTTGTAGTAAAAAAAATGCCATTGTCACTTAAAAAGGTCCTTGACGAGTCTGTAAAGATAATAAATTTCATAAAATCGCGACCATTACAAACACGGCTTTTCAAAATTCTATGCGAAGATATGGGAAGCGTTCATAAAGCTTTACTGCTCCATACCGAAGTACGATGGCTGTCTCGAGGGAAAGTACTTGTTCGACTATTCGAGCTGCGTTCCGAATTGGGCACCTTTTTCATGAAAAACAATATGGATTTACAAGAAAGGTTGACAGATAAACTATGGTTGTTTCGACTTGGATACCTCGCCGACTTTTTTTCAAAGATAAACAATGTGAATATGTCACTTCAAGGAAAACAAGTAACAGTGTTCACAGCCAATGATAAAATTCAAGCTTTCAAAAAGAAATTGGAATTTTGGATCACTTGAATTCACTCTCGTGAGCTAGATAGCTTCCCAATACTTAAAGATTTCTGCGATGAAATTAATGGAGACATTGATGCAAATGACCTTACTATGTTGTGTGATGAAATTTGTCAACATTTGGAAGATATTCTAAACTCGGTCAAACAATATTTTCCAGATGAAGAGAATGAAAAGCTTAAAAATTATACATGGATTAGAAACCCATTCATAGTTCAGAAAAGGCCAGACACATTCACAGCTAAGGAGTACGAAATGTTCGTTGACATGATTACAGATTCCTCACTACAAGCCATATTTGAAAAGCTATCTTTGCCAGAATTTTGGTGCACTTTGAGAGAAGAATTTGCAGATTTATCAATGAAAGCTGTTAAAATACTTCTTCCTTTCGCTACGACTTTTCTGTGCGAATCTGGCTTTTCTTCATATGCTGCAACAAAAAACCAAATACCGCAACAGACTCGATGCAGAAGCTGATATGAGGATTCAACTGTCCTCTATAAAGCCAGACATAAAAGAACTATGTAAAAATAGGAAACAAGTCCATGCGTCCCACTAACAATGAAGTTTGTTTTTATAATATTTAGCAATTATTTGTTGATAAATAAATGATTTTATTGAAGAACAAATAATTTCATTCTTTCTTTTTGTTTATATTTATTTATATAAACTAAAATACTAAAAATAAAATATATTGAAATACATATAAATAAATATATACATATATATATATATATATATATATATATATATATATATATATAATATATATATATATATATATATATATATATATATATATATATACATATGCACATACATATGCTTATTGAACCAGTGGGGTTCCGTGGAAATTTGTATGCCTTTGGAGGGCTCCACCGCTCAAAAAGTTTGAGAACCGCTGCAATAGGCTGTAAGTAGGCTATTAGAATATATAGGATATCCAAGATAAGGATCAACAGCATAGGGATTTCGGAAACTGTCAAAGTTACAAAGGTGGTTAAAATACAAAAAAGTTGCCCAATTTAGTGATCAGTAATGTTCTGCTGGGAAAACCAGAAATTTCCATTTACTTCCA
Organism: Othius punctulatus; assembly: GCA_951805005.1. Classification (NCBI taxonomy): domain Eukaryota; kingdom Metazoa; phylum Arthropoda; class Insecta; order Coleoptera; family Staphylinidae; genus Othius; species Othius punctulatus. The sequence goes on from OX638141.1 coordinate 37,242,784, forward strand.
CATTCGACATTACTTCCATATTCGACAAAATCCGAAATCTTGAGATTTCGTTTTTATTTTTTTCAGAAGTTATTAGAAAAGGTACAAAGAAACAAAAGGCTATTTGTCATTGCCACACTTTTAGCTTTACAAGACGGTGTTTACAGATTTTCAGTACAACGTTTCGTTACGGAGAAACCATCATCAACATTATTTTTTTATGGGGCCCATAAAAAAAGTACAAGCTGTATTAAATAGCGTTTCCTATTACGACTTCAACGATTTATATCACAGCATGGCCTCTCATGTATTTATTTAAAAAAAGGCAATCTAGATTTCATAAGAACATAATTAAATTTTGAAATGTTTTCAGTTTTATGTATTATATACTAATTATGTTCATACAACATAATGTCATAAATTTTGATGACACGTAGAAGTTTATAATTGATTTTGCAAATTTTTTAAAAGATTAGCAAATAAAGTTTTGTTGTATTACTGAAACATTAGTAAATTATGTTGATACGTGGTATTTGTTGTTGATATTGCACTCTTGATAAATTATTAATTTTTCTATACTTTTGCCATTTTGAGATTTTGGTATTCAGTTTAGTTAGTGTTTCAGAAGTTGTAGAGAAATTTTCATATATTCTGTTACCGTTAAGTTCAGTTGTGTTAAGTCAAAGTTTGTAGATGTTTCAAATTAACTAATTTTTACAAAATTGTTAGAAATTCATGAAATTCAATTACTTTCTTGATTTTTTTCAGAAAGTGTTTTTAAATTTTGATAAAAAAGTTGGATTTAGTTGGGATTGCAAAAGTTTTGAATTTCTTTATTTCTTTTTATATTATATGAGCCAATTTGATAAATGTTTAGTATTTGTGAGGTTTCCGTGGAAGGTTCTGTGTACTGTTAAGAAACTTTCATACATTTTTATGACACATAGCAATTAACAGTTGTAATCTTAACCAATTATTACCGAATTTTATGATTTTTATTATAATTTCCACAAAATATGTAGTAAATTTTGACATAAGTTAGATTTTCGTGGAAATTTTAGGGGTTTTCTAGGAAATGTTCATAAATTAGCATGAAGTGGAAGTTTATTGTTAAGATTGCAAACTTAATCAAATATTACCAAAATTCTAGAATTTCTTAATATTTTTCAGTGTAGACTGCACTGAGAGTCGACATACAATTAATTATCATTATTATTATATTATTATTATTATTTTCCATACTAGGAATGAAGGTTTCGTCTGTTTCTTATAGAAGTTTTATGGTCTCCAAGAAATTGTCATAAATTTTGATACTAAGTCAAAGATTGTATATATTTCAAATTTATTAATTTTGTTAAAATTAATAAAATTGATATCTTCTAATTTTTTTTAGGAAAGTCTTTGAAGTTTGATGATTACGTCAGTTTTTCGTAGACGTTTTATGGTGTCTAATATTTTGTTATAAATTTTGATACTAAGTTAAAGTTTCTAGATACTTCAACTGAACCAATTTTTACAAAATTATCATAAACTCATGAAATTCACATCAATTTATGTTAATAAAGTGTTTTCAGATTTTGACATAAATGCTGGATTTTGTGACGATTACAAAATTTTGGAATTTCTTGTTGTTATTAATTTAATATTGTCTGACCAAATTTGATAAATTTTTAGTATTTGTGAGGTTTCAGTGGAAGCTTCATCGATTGTTAAGAAAATTTTATACATTTTGATTACAAATGGAAAATAACAGTTGTAATCTTAATCAACTATTACCAAATTTTATGAGTCATACTAGAATTTCCATAAAATATGTTGAAAAGTTTAACATATGTTAGATTTTCGTGTAAGTTTTATGGGTTTTCTGGGAAATGTACATAAATATGCATAAGAAGTTTACTGAAAACAGTTTTATATAAGTTTTGATGAATTGTGTACGAAACTTTAATAGATTTGGTGGATAAGTGGAATATAAAGTTGAAATTGCACACTAGAATAAATGTTATCGGAAATCAAGAAATACTGTATATTTTTTCATATTTTCCATAGTTTTTCATAAAAGTGTTATGGCATAAGATAAATTTGCATAAATTTCGATTCTGAGTCAAGTTTTGTAGACGTTTCAAATTAACCAACTTTTACGAAATGTTTAGAAATTCGTGAAATTAATTTGTGTTTCTAAATTTGTACATAAAAGTTGGATTTAGTAGGGATTGTAAAATTTATGTTTTTTTATTTTGTTTTAATTATCTGAGCAAATTTTACAAGTTTTTAGTATTTGTGAGATGTTAGTGGAAGCTTCAGTGGATTGTTACAAAAGTTTCATACACTTTGATGACAAATGGATGTAATCAAATGTAAAATGTAAACAAATAGTTGTAATCTTAACCAATCGTTACCAAATTTCATATTTTTTACTGGATTTCTATAAAATAAGTAGTAAATTTTGACATCACCTAGATTTTTGTGGAAATTTTATAGGTTTTTTAAGAAATGCTCAAAATTTCCATGACAAATGGAAGTTTGTAGTTGATATTGCAAACTTAACCAATTGTTATCAAAATTCAAAAAATTCTCAATATTTTTCAATACTGGATTTTAAGATCTAAGAGAATTTTTTTTATAAATTTTGATAATAAGTTTGTAGATGTTTCAAAATCCAATTTAAAAAAAATAAATGCGTTTTTAAATGTTGATATAAATGCTGAATTTTGTTGCAATTGCAAAATATTTGAATTTCTTAACGTTTTTCAATTTTTTCAGACCAAATTGTATAAATATTTAGTATTTGTGAGGTTTCAGTGGAAGCTTCACTGGATTATTAAGAAACTTTCATATATTTTGTTGAAAAATGGAAATTAACAGTTGTAATCTTAACCAACTCTTCTCAAATTTCATGATTTTTATCAGAATTTCCATAAAATACGTAGTAAATTTTGACATGAGTTTTGGGGTTTTCTAGGAAATGTTTATAAATTAAGACGAAGTGGAAGTTTATAGTTTAGATTGCAAAGTTAACCAAATGTTAAACAAATTGTAGTATTTTACTTTTCAATATTTTTGAATCTTCGAGATATTAAAATTACGTGAATAATATACTATTAATACTAGGTTTGTAGATTATTGTTGTCAGATTTTACGTCAAAGAAGTGTTATGGTCTCCAAGAACTTCAAGTCAAAGTTAGTATATATTTCAAATTAACCAATTTTTACAAAAAAAAGTGTTAGTATTTTATCCATTTTACCAGATATTTTTGATTATTTCATGATTTTTACTACAATGTCCATAAAATATGTAGTAAATTTTGACATAAGATAGATTTTTGTGGAAATTTTATGGGTTTTCTAGGAAATATTAATCAATTTGCATGGGAAATGGAAGTTGTATTTGATATTGCATACTCAACCAACTGTTACCAAAATTACTCGAATTTTAAAAAAACTCTCTATTTTATTAGAAAGTTTTATATTTTTTGAAGATAAGCGGATTTTTTTTATTATTCTAATCTAAAATATCTAAAATGATATTTTGAAAATTTTTATATCCTCATTTTTATTTATCAAACGTATTTTTCATTTTTGTGTACTGATTTTAATAAACACTGTATATTGTGATGGTATTCAATTAGAAATATGTATGACCTGTGTAAAACTTATTCTAATGTCACCAATAAAATATTATTGTTAATATTACCAAAATTGCGTGTTTTTTATCGGAGTTTATTGCGAACATATTTTTAAAAATTTTATACAGGGTGTACATAAATTGGCGATAGGATATTTGTTATACAATTCTGAGTCAAAAATCATTAAGATTTTTCTTATTAAACGCTTATCAAACGACTTGATGTTAAAACTTCGAGGACCTCTTGCAGACTCAGGAAGCATGGTACAACATTTGGTGTTAAACCAAATGTTGTACCATACTTCCTGAGTCTGCAAGAGGTCCTCGAAGTTTTAACATCAAGTCGTTTAATAAGCGTTTTCATTCGTTACTAACTTAAAGAATACCCTGGAATGTATGTAGTAGGAATATGTTGAAGATTTTTTTTTTCGTGTGTGCTGTTTTTTTTTACTTCAATCATGCCTTTTTAACATTTTTTAATTACTAATTTACAGAATTCCCTGGAATTTAGGTGGTAGGAATATGTTGAAGATTATTTTTCTGTGTGTGCTGTTTATTTTTACTTCAATCATGCTTTTTAACATTTTTCAATTAATGTAAATCGATAGATATATGCAACTATCTCAGGTAAACAATTTAGATTCACTAATATGTAATCATAAACTGCAAAGTTATTTGTAATGTACATCTGGGAATTATTTCCTCAAGCAATCGGAGATCGGTTTCGTTCGTATTAGAACTAATAGGTCCTTTGTCCTTATCATTGTCATTTGTTAATGAGCATATAGGCCCATTTTAATTAAAAAAATAATAATTTCGCAGCATTTTGTATTAAGATTTTCGACTTTCGCCTATTTATACATACTATGTATACGTTATTTACGATTTTCGTAAAATGTTTTATGGATTTACAAAGCGTTAATTAAAGATTTGCTTAGTTTTGGCTCTAGTAAAGACAGGCGTCAGTTTTCATCTACCCAAAGTATTGTCAAAAAAGTAACTGAAATAACTCAAGTTATTTGAAATCATGATTATTCGATTTTCCGGTGTTTGAAAATTTGATAAAATTCATACACATTAAAAAACTGTAGATTAACGATTTTTAAAGGCGTGCATTATGAAGTTGATAAAATAACTTGGCAGCTGTGCAGATATCCTTCAAAGTCTGCTCATGAGTGGAATCAATAGATTACGTACTAAGGAGGGGATGTTTAGTCCGTGCAGCTCTTTATTGCATGACTAACAACCCCGCCAGCTATAGAGCACTAGAAAAATCACAGGACGTTACCCTACAACAAGCACGGGAAATATTTGCAAAGTTTGCAAATTGAAGAACATGAATGTTCGTGTAGCAGATTTTGTATGCGTCCGTTATAACAATCTTCGAATGCTAAATAATTAATACGATCCTCATTAATTAAAAAAGTCGGAAACATTTTTGAACACACAATCAAATCAAAATCAAAGTTTGAATAAAATTAAAATTCAGTCCTACACCTATACCATATCATAGATACTGATAAACAGGGTATATTTCGATAATCTAGTCTCATCAAACAAAAGGATAGTGTACCTTAACGTACCTAAACACAGGCTCAGAATATTTGAAAGAGGTAGCTTTTACTCTTGTATAACCATGTTCAATAATATACCAAATAAACTTAAAATCATAAATAACAGAAAACTGTTAAAAAAACTGATATATCAATTTATCTTAGACCTAGAGCCATACCACTTGAATGAATTTTATAACCGTTAATTACAATGTATTATGTACCATTAGAATTAGTAACTGATTTTGTGACATGTAGTTCATTTTATTATTATCAATCATCTCAAATAAACAGTATTATTATTATTATTATTATACTAATGGATTTCAAAGCATATAAAATGGCAATCAAATAAATTTTATTGCAGAGGTATTTCTACTCTTGGGAGGAGTTTTACATGGAATGTCTGAATTAATATTTAATTATGAAATATAAATTACATGTATTCTTAAATGTCGCGCTTATAATATGTCGTGACTTGTGTATACTTGTTTTTGTGAAAGATTTATGATTGTTACATTAATTTTCGCATTTTTTTGTTTTCAATGTAAACTTTTTTCGTATTTGTTGATCAAACTATAAAGCTACCATTTTTTTGATATAATCAGTACAGGGAGCATAAATCGGCAGTAAAGTAATCCATTATTGCACGATTTTATGAAAATTGGGCTGCCTATATAACATAATATAACCTCAGAGTTCTGACGTGTGTCACAAATATTATTATCAAATCAAAGCGTAAGTACATGCAATAAGTAACGATGCGGTTACGTTAGCTACGTTATTTATTAATGTAAGTAAACCAAACCATCGTGGATACTTGTAAACCTCTCGCTTCTTCGGCGCAATTAGTTTCTATCACGATGGAAGCCGTAAGTCCGCTTCATTATGAATATTATGTAAAAATAAGGCGTTACACATCAAGTACGTGTAAATCGTGTGACCTGATTTGGAATAATTATTTAGACATTCAGCGGACGTTCTGGTAGCAATGTTCGAGTGAAAGTAACCGTAGCATCGGTGGAGTGACACCTCAGACGAAAAAAGCAATCAGTTCCCTCGCGTGACGTGTACGCTCGTGTTACAGCTTTATTGTACGTGAGAAATGCGTGCCAGGTTCAAACTCTTATTGGACTTCTTTGAGAGCAACTGCCCATCTCGATTACTTGCTAAAGACATGTAAGTGATTGCGCAATTGGAGTCAGGTCGTCTGCCGAGTTGGTTTCTAGTTGATTGTAAAGATCAATATATTGCGAGCATACAATACAGGTCCGGTCTAAGTGTTATAGCAACCCATCCTTTCGTGAATACATCCTTTTTTTGTCATTGGAAATCCACAATTTAGACGATTTCTAATGAATCGGAAATTCACCATATGTACTGCTTTATGCAGAGTTGAAAAGTTCAGTAAGTTTATGATATCGTAACAGTACTGCAAAAATATTTTTTGCTGTCGCTTTAATTTATCAGAAAATAAGGGAAAGAAATGAAAATCAATAATAAATTTATATGTGATATTATACAGGTTTGAATAGTACAGTAAGTTCCTAATATCGAAACAATTCTGCTAGAATATTTAATGCTGCCACTTTATTTATAAAAAATTGGGAGGGGGGGTGGAAAATGAATAAGAAATTCGCAATATGTATCACTTATACAAATTTTAATAGACCAGTAAGTTCCAGTACCAGTAAGTACCAGTACCATTAAGTGGTTTTAGTACCAGTAAGTAATATCGTGCCAATGCTGCAAAAATAATGGCTACTCTCTCAAGAAACGACGATATAAGTCGATAATTATAGTATGAACATCCCCCCGCCGTACTCCACTCTGATTTTCATCCAATGAAAAGCGCGAAAATCCAATTTATTGCAATGATTATAATACTAGTTTTCTGCACTGTTGATTAATTAACATTTGCCTGCAATATACCAATCATTGTGGAAATATTAATAGAAACTAAATTTGATTATATCATTGTTAACGAATCTTAGAGCATGTCATCGGTGATTCTATTCAGAATCGCGAATAATAAAAAAGTAGCCATGATAATAAACAACCTTCGTAAGGAGAGCTGCCATAGAATGAAGAAATTTTATATATCTCATGTCCAATTGGAAGGGTGGGTTGACACAACATTAATCATCCCCTAGATACTCATTAATTTTAATCATCTTCGCATACATTTCATGAGCACATTGTGTAAATAATTAAATCAAGTATTATTTGCTCCCCATATTTAATAATTCGCAGAAGTACAATACATGGTGTCGCACTTTTTAGAACTAGGGCTTCAAAAGTCGATAGAGGCTCCCGTTTCACGACAAAAACTTCCTATAAATATAGTCGTATAACGCTTACTTTTTGAGATATCGTCGGCTTACAAGTGAAATCACCTAAGTCAAAAACTATAAAATGTGAGAAACTGCAATTAAAGTTTCATATTCTGCTGTTACCTTTTCTACTCAGTCATTTAATGAGTTAAGAATTTGGTAGTTTGGCTACAGGACCCTTTACTGAGCCTGAGATTTATTACAATTTAGTAAACCATCAAAATAAAACTTAACTATAAAGAGCCAAAAAATGACTTTGTGTATTTCACTTGTACGCCGACGATATAAACTATTGATTTCAATCTAAAAAAAAATAAGTTTACAAAATGCCAATAATCTTTAGTACCCAAATAATTGCTTCCAAATATGCTGGGGATTTAAAAAATAATAATATTCAGATGGAAAATTTAGCATTTGGAGCAAACAGTTAGATATTGAATTATCGCCTTTTCAAATAAAAAAAAAATAATAGCGAATCAAAATGTTGCGAAATATAAACAAAATAATTTATAAAACTAATAAAGTCCATTAGGCAAATCCAGATCGTAAAATTTTGGGTCCATAATTGACTTCCAAGAAATGCAGATATTCTTGTATGTATCAGTAATACATTAGTTGACAATTATGCACGTAGGTAATAAAGGCTTCCGCCCTTCAAATAGTTCAATTTCAGTTTTCAGGAGCTGCAAATTTGCAAATTTCTAAGAAAGTATTAAGTACCCTACCTACCAAAATATGCATTTTGGACCAAAAATGTTGAAAATATGCATTTAAGTAAAAAATGTTCACAATATGCATTTATTCATAATATTGGCAAAAATATGCAATTGCATATGAACTAATGATTAGTATCTAACTAGACAGTAGACAGTAGACACAAATGTCTACTGAAGATGACCACGTAGTGGTTGAAATGTACATTTAGAGAAATAAATGTTGTTGTGAAAAAGGATAATTTGTATTTCTCTTTCAGTATTAAGGAGAAAGACTTCATATTTGCGAGCAAAAATTTCATCTAATAGATATTTATTCTCAAAATGATGCCAGTTCCCAATAAACTCATAATATTGAGATAAAAGTGTTCGTATTTGACACTAAATATTATCTTTTATTAAAGATAATCTTTATCTTTATCTTAAATAAACCAAAAATACAAACCAATCAAAATTTTGCAAAATGAAAACAAAGTATTTTCAAATTCAACACTTTGTATCTCAAAATCGAAGCGTTCTGTGACCAATATTTCAATAATAATTAATTATAATAACTAATTAATAAATAATAATATTTAATATTATAAGTATTATTCCCAAATTTATGCCTGATTTAAATAACATCGTAATATTAAAGAGAAAACTTCATATTTGCGAGCAAACATTTCATCTAATAGATTTTTATGCTCCAAATGATGCCAGTTCCCAATAAAGTCATAATATTGAGATAAAAATGTTCGTATTTGACACTAAATATTATCTTTTATTAAAGATAGTCTTTATCTTTAATAAAACAAAAATACCAACGAATCAAAATTTTGGAAAATGAAAACAAAGTATTTTCGAACTCAACACCCTGTATCTCAAAAATGAAGAGCTTTGTGACCAATATTATAATAATAATTAATTATAACAGTTAATTAATTAATAATAATAATAATAATTAATTAATAATAATATTAATTAATTAATTAATTAATAATAATAATAAATATTATAAGGACTATTCCCCAAATTATGACAGATTTAAATGACATCGTAATATTAAGGAGAAAGACTTCATATTTGCGAGCAAAAATTTCATCTAATAGTTTTATTCTCAAATTCCCAATAAAGTTCCCAATAAAGTCATAATATTGAGACGAAGGTGTTCGTATTTGACACTAAATATTATCTTTTATTAAAGATGAACTTTATCTTTATCTTCAAAAAACCAAAAATACCAACGAATCAAAATTTTGCAAAATGAAAACAAAGTATTTTCAAATTCAACACCCGGTATTTCAAAATAGAAGCGTTTTGTGACTAATATTATAATAATAATTAATTATAATAATTAATTAATAAATAATAATAGTAATTAATATTATAAGGATTATTCCAAAATTTATGCCTGATTTAAATAACATCATAATATTAAAGAGAAAGGCTTTATATTTGCGAGCAAATTAGATTATGCAGTATTTTAAATCAAAAAAATAACAAATAAAAAATAACCAAAAAATGACGAACAACAACAAAAAACCACAACAAATCAAAAGTTTGAAAAATAAAAACAATTTATTTTAAATATCCTACCCTACATCTGCATATTTATAAAGATTTTTATTCTTAACATCATGCCTGATCTCAATAAATGCGCATTATTGAGGTGAAAAACTTCGTATTTGGGAACAAACACTTACATAATGAAAATAATAGCGGATTTTTAATGAAAAATAGCAAGGAATAAAACTTTTGGAAAATAAAAGCAAACTAATTTTCAAATTCAACACAATATATCTCAAAATCGAAGCGTTTTGCTACCAATATCTATTTATAAAGAATTTGTAGCTCAAAATTATGCGTAATTTTTATATATTAATAATATTCAGGTGAAAGATTCGTATTTGGGAACAAACACTTAAATATTGATAATTATCGTCATTTTTTAATCAAAAGAATAATGTTGAATCAAGGTGTTGCAAAATATAAACTAAATATATTCAAATTCATTATGCTATATCTCAAAATCGAAGCAACCAATATTTATAAGCATTTTGATTCTCAACATGATGCAAGATCTTAATAAATTCGTAATTTTGAGGTGAAAGACTACGTATTTTGAAGCGAACAACTAGATAACTAAAATTATATCAGTTTTGAATAGAAAATAACAACAAATCAAAATGTTGCAAAAAAATAATATATTTTCATATTAAACTACATGAATCTAAAAATCCAAGCGTTCTATGACCAAATATTTATATCGATTTCTATTCCCAAAATGATTTCATAATATCCCAAATAAAATTATAAAATTGTAGTAAAAGCTTCGTATCTGGGAGTAAACAAATAAATAATTTATTGTTGAAAGCATTTTGTATTTTTTATTTTTATGTATTTCGACTTATTACATCTGTATGATTTAGCAAAGCGAATAAATAAATTATTATTATAATTATTATCAATGAAAATTATGTCTTGTATTAATAAAAACAATAACAACGAATCAATACTTTGCAAAATAAAAATTAAACATTTTCAAATTCAATACACTATATCTAAAAAACTAGAAAGTGTTATACATAAAAAAATTAAGTCGCGGTTTAAAGGTCTTAGCAACCTTGGTAACCCTTTGTGAAACACCGCTAAACCACCACTAAACCACGGTGTAAATTATTATGAATAACGCTGTAAGGGTTTCTACGACGTATATATCAATGACAACCGGAAGTGTTGTTTTACTTATAGAATATTTGACTCTTGGTTTCCAATAGTATATTATACAATAAGGTTGTGAAGTATACTATTATAGCCGAAGAGTTGTATCGCGAGGCGAGTAGCTCCGAGTAGTGCGAGTAGCGGTGTATATACTACTATTTGCATTATTTGAACAATTACAATAATTTACAATTAAATTTTAAAATATAACAAACATCTGTCAGCACATCAACCGTTGAATCATATCACATCAAGCTGTCATCAAATCACATGACATCATACACATCACATCAAGCATCATAACACATCATATGATCACATCACATCAAGCATCATATAAATCATGTGATCACATCATGTCAAGCATCATATCAAATCATGTGATCACATCAGTACTAAAAACTAAAATATTAAAATATAACAAACATCTCACGTCAGCACATAAATCCGTTGAATCACAGCACATCAAGCTGTCATCATATCACATAACATCACACACATCACATCAAGCATCATATCACATCATATGATCACATCATATCAAGCATCATATCATATCTTGTGATCATGTCACATCAAGCATCATATCATTCATGTAATCACATCACATCAAGCTGTTGTTATTCGATTGTCACAAAATTGTCAAGGATCTGCGGGCGGAGCTTAGCTGCGTAGCCTCGGACAATCATATACTTTCTTTACCTTGGTAAAAAAAAAAATTATTAAACACTAATCACAAAACATCAACTTCACAGTGCTTTGATACACGACAATGATGTGTTTTTTGCACTGAGTAGTGCAAACAAGTTTTTTTGTCTTATATAAATTATTCATGACAAAGAAATTAAAAAAAAAATAGTTAAGGTTTAAGACAAAATCTAGATTTGAAGCAGTTCGGAGAAACAATAAAAACCAGAAGTGGTTGTTCACTTGTGGAATATCTTATTCATAGTTTCCAAAACAGACTTACTCTTCTTCAATTATGCCTTTAAATTATGTTGTCTCAAGATTGTCTTTTATTTCACAAATTCTTGCCCAAGCAATAAATGAGAAAACGGTAATACTAATAAAAATAGTAAGAAAGTAAAAACACGAAAATTGTGTTACTGTTATTTCTGGTTCTCGTTAACCTTGGTCGTAATACGTTAATACATTTTCATTATGCGTTATGTTGCTAAGTACTAAACGGTCTATAAAAAATTATGTCTACATATCCATGTTTCTATGTATACAAGAGCAGTTGGCGATCCCGTGCACATTAAAGGTTATATATTGCACATTATTTCTAACATTAATGTGACGTTGCGTAGAAGAGGAACTAAAACTGGCGATCTCGTGTGCTGTCAAATAACGGGAGCATCCAATACAGATGACACTACTACTAGAACTAGTAGAACTAGTTAAATTTCTAAAAAAAAACAGATTCACCTATAACGCAATTCATTTCTGACATAATTTTTGGATAAATTACCCTGGGCCAATTATTCAACACTTAGTAACACACTAGTGCTACTAGTGCTATATTATTATCTCTTAAAATTTGAATATGAATAAAACATTCCAAATTGTAATACAAGTGAGAAAATATCGAAAATTGATTCAGGATTTTCAGAAATAACAAATGTTTATTTGCGGAAAACTTATTTTAATTTTCATTAACTAACTTAACAAAATCATTTAAAATATGAAACTATAATAGGTACAACTTTGCTTTTAGATTTGTACGTAGTCTTAGAAGTTGTATTACTAGTGAGAAAGTGAACAAAACATGATAAAATGAAATTAAGTTTAAGGTTTTATCCATAAACTACCAGTTATGTATTTAAGATATAATAATATCTTTTACTTACTGGTACTTACTGGTAAAAATTATTTTTATTTTATTTTATAATTTATTTATTTTATTTCGCCTGACTAGTTTCGGTTTTTTAAAAAAACCATCATCAGAGGCATGATTTCTACGAAGAATATAATAATTAGGTAAAATATAAATTAAAGTAAAGTTTGTTCTAAAAATGTTTAAATATAAATTATATTAATATGTGTTTATTGTTGTACTATGTATAAATTATTTAGTATTTATGTAGTTTGTTAGTGTTGAGATAAATTAAAATGTTCGAAACTATTTTTTTTTTCAAATTAATAACAAATATTTCATCCATCATCAATATATCATAAAAATAAGATCAGGATATATACATATTAAAAAACGTAAGTAAATAACTCTAAATATATACATATAAAATAAGAAAAACATTAACTTATTTAGGAATTGATTTTACTTTCTATTTAATTAATACCCCCAAAAAAGATTGATTCATACAATTTAATTTATCTCAACACTAACAAAGTACATAAATACCAAATAATTTAAACATACTATAACAATAAACACATAACAAATATTATTATAACTTATATTTAAACATTATTATAACAAACTTAACTCTAAGTTATATTTAACCTAATTATTGTATTCTTCGTTGATATCATGCCTCTGATGATGGTTTTTTTAATCCAAAACGAGTCAGGCGAAATTAAATAAATAAATAATAAAATTAAATTAAAATTACTTTTACCAGAAAGTACCTAATAATGATACCTTAAATAAAATGAAATAAGAATGAACGAATCTTAAATCTATCTTAATTTTCACATTGCAACTGACTAACTCACTTCCCACTATACTGAACAATACTGAACACAAACTGTACACTTTGATATAATAAAGATAAATATAAAAATAAAGATAAAGATAAAGATATAGACAAAGACAAAGACAAATACAAAGACAAATACAAAGAGAAACACAAAAACAAAGACAAAGATAATGATAATTTATTTGCTATAAAACAAATTTTTCTTACATTTTTACGTGCTCTTGGAATATCTAATACGGGTGAGAACACTACAGTCATGTTTAACGAAAAATAAGGTAATATGTAAAAACGTAGTAACGTGTTTAATTTCTGTATCATCAAAATTAAGATACCTTTAAGTTTTATGATAGTGTTACTGCTTGAACTTTACACTTTTTAGCCTTATAACAGATTATTATTTTTGTATTTGACTTGTGTAAAACTTTAATGTTATTATAACTGTGATAATTTATACACTGTGATACACAATTGTAAACTGAACCTGCAAGACCGATTACTTGTTTGTTCTGTGTATGCACCAATTTTACCCCTGTTACTAATTATAATAATTTTTATGTTAGTGTTACTGCTTGAACTTTACACTTTTTAGCCTTATAACAGATTATTATTTTTTGTATTTGACTTGTGTAAAACGTTAATGTTATTATAACTGTGATAATTTATACATTGTGATATACCATTGTAAATTGAACCTGCCAAGACCTATTACTTGTTTTTTCTGTGTACGCACCAATTTTACCCCTGTAACTAATTATAATAATGTTTGTGTTAGTGTTGAGTACTGCTTGAACTTTAAATGTGTATATTTGGCTTGTGTAAAACTTTAATGTTACTTAATACCAATAAATACTACTACTTAAATGTATCTTAATTTTGATGATACAGAAATTAAACATGTTACTACTTCTATTATCACTTTATTTTTCGTTAAAACTGTCGGCGTTTAACGTAAAATATAGTGATAAACACCGTACTAACGTGTTTAATTTCTGTATCATAAAAATTAAGATACATTTAAGATTCTTTCATTCTTATTTCATTCTTATCATTTTTTGTAATAAGAAATGAATTTACAAAAAAATATAAGAATGATATAAGAATGAATGAATCGAATTGTAAATTGAACAAGCCAAGACTGATTATTTGTTTATCTATGTGTGTACAAATTTTAACTGAAACTGAACCTGCAAGACCGATTACTTGTTTTTTCTGTGTATGCACCAATTTTACCCCTATAACTAATTATAATAATTTTTGTGTTAGTGTTACTGCTTGAACTTTAAATGTGTATATTTGACTTGTATAAAACTTTGATGGTACTTAACACCAATAAATACTACTACTTAAATGTATCTTAATTTTGATCATACAGAAATTAAACATTTTACTACTTATTTATCACTTTATTTTTCGTTAAACACGACTACAGTTTCGAGCACAATTAGGTTATTTTCAAGTCATTCAAGTATTCTTGTATCTTGAATCACTTATTGAGTCAAGAATAATAAAAATGAAATAATTAGATAATTCATCATGATTAACTAACACATAATAACGGCTTCCTTCGTCAACTTTATATTTATCTTAATTTTATCAGTAACTCACTAACTCACTTCTACTCACTAACTGTAAACTTCCACATCAACATTACTATCATTAAAAATATGAAACTAAAATAAACATTTGTTTTCGGATTTTTACATCATATATTCGAAGTTGTAAACTAAGTGGCAAAATCAGGTTTAATAAAAATCAAAACAAAAAAGGTAGAAAATGTTCACCTGTAAACTAAGTTACAAAATCAGGTTTAATCGAAATCAAAACAAAAACAAATATTCTGTAAATATTTAACGTTCATTTTTAGAAAAGGTGATTTAATTTTCGTTAACTATAAACTTCCGCAAGTCTCCATAACCTGATTACGTGATTATAATTGGGCGAAACTTTGCAGTTGTCTGCAATTATTTTACTACTACAAAATTTACCTGAGCAGCTATAAAAATTTACAGTTCTGCCCATTCAGTTGTTAAACTGTACATATATAATTAATTTCAAAGGCAAAATGATCGGTTTCCGACATAATTTTCCTACTACGTAAAACCGCAGGTTAAACTATGATTATGTAAGGTTTGATATGAATAATCAATTGAGCATAAGATTTATAGGAAAAATATTTAATTAGTAACACTTGTCGGCGATAAAATTGCATACAATCAACGCGGGTTTATAAAAAAAAAAAAATTGACGCAGAGCGAGCAAATTATAAAGAAACAGGTGTTTTCAAATTTGACAACAAATTGCTGGTTGGAAAGTATGGATTGCAACAATTATTATACAAAAAAATTTCAGAACTTTATCAAGCTCTATTTGATATCTTATTATTTTTGATTTTCAAACAGAAAGATAAAGAATAAACTATCCAAAATCTAAAATTAACATAGTTAGAAGTAAATTAGTTAGTCAACTAGTAACTTGGTCATCGCTGAAAGTGACCAAGTCGATATTTAAAAAAAAAAAAATGTAATTATTAATATATAACTGAAGCCAGTTCTGCCAATAAATGCCAATCGTATCAAAATTCAAAAAGCTCTGATTTGACCACTACGATATTCTGACCACCAATAATTGAAATCTAAAACCTCGAGTATGATGATTAACGTTACCATTAGCACTCAATCAATAACTTCCAATCGCCAGAGACATTTCAATTAGACTTTTCACTTCCATAACTACCCCATTTAATGCACGCAATGAACACCAATCGCTCACCCCATTATCGGTAGTTATTTATTTAACAGATACGTGATTACCTACCCCCTTGCATTAATAATTCGGGCGATATTTACTAAACTCTTTACGCTCGGATATTTCGTGAATGAAACATTGTGCATATTTGATGCGATCGCTCTCCTACCTCGATGCACATCACACTTACTTGAAGAAGAGTAAACATCTGTCGCCAGATGGTTTGGGGACGAGCGCACGCTCCCAGTTTGTAGTTTTTTTGCGACAACGATTTTTGCACACAATGTTTTCTTAGTTAAATTACTTTTCCGGCACGATACAAGAAATTGAGTTTCTGTAGTATCTGATTATATATTGTTATTGAAATGCGTGCAAGTTTTTTATCAGAAACTTTCTTGCGTGTGTTAGATTTATTTAAGAAATTTTCCTAGCGAATATTTATTATTGCAAAAACACTGTTTATTGAACATCAATTAAATAGTCCACACCCAAGGAAAGTTGCGATAATTGGTGAAATTTGCATAATTATTGGTGTTCTAGTTAAAAATATGAATATTTAAACTGCTAACTTACTTGATATAAGTATTTAAAATATTCGCATGTAATCAGAGCGATATTATTGTCGATACATTTAATGATGACCTATCTTACTTTAAAACAAATATTTCACCACATTTTTTTTTCAACTACCAAAAACATATAATTGTAAAATATTTTTTGTAAATTTCATAGTCTGAGTCGTTTTAGTTAAAATCAATGAATAAAACTATCAAAACAAGTTTGTGGTATGCTACCTATGCTACCTATACTGCCCATTTTTATACTACCTAGTGTATTGTGACATGAATACTTATATTTTCCACTTTTAAACTGCGCTAATTTTAATAAAAAACAGCTTATCCTAAATAATGTTGGGAAAAAGTCAAATCACATTCAACATTATTCAGAGAAAAACAATACACACATCATCGGCTTAGTATTACAAGGTTGTATGAAACAAAATTTCAATTTTTAGGTCTTTAGTATTAAAGGGCTCTATGTTTTCAAAACGAGACCTTTCGACTTGTGGGAAGGTTTAAATTGAAACATTATGAACCAGTGATAAAAACATGTAATTTTAGTGCACAATACATCATTTTCTGTGATAGCAAAACAATTTAAAATCCTTATTCCTAAGTTTACAAAATATGCACATATAACCTTGTAACATTAAGCCGACGATATGTAGCCACTTGAAATATCATAATTCATATGCTGATATAAATATGTTTTAATATTAGCATGATATCAAAAGTTATATAGTGAATACTTTGATATCAAGTCATTATTAATTGAAGGCAGGATTTGCTCTAAGTAATGTAACATTTTTTCAATTTTTAGGTATTTAGTATTACAGCGCTCTATGTTTTTAAAGCCACTTGTCGAAAGGTTAAAATCCAAACAATATGAACCAGTTATAAAAAAACATGTAATTTTAGTGCACAATACATCATTTTCTGTAATAGCAAAACTATATAAAATCCTTATTCCCAAATTTACAAAATATGCACATATAGCCTTGTAATATTAAGCCAACGATATGTAGTCAATTGAACAATCATAATTCATATGCTGATATGAATACGTTTTAATATTAACATGATATCAAAAGTTATATAATAAAAACTTTTATATCAAGTGATTATTAATTGAAGGCAGCATTTGCTCTAAGTGCAAATTAATGGTGTATTTAGGTACCATTTGTTGCACCAAGCCAAAGACTTTATTACATGTGCGTATAATATAATATTATTTAATCAGCGAATTGATTTTGTATGCAAATTCATGATGCTCTCCAATGCACTTAACGTTATTTTTTATGAACAGGCTCCAAATTTATATAATTGATTGCCTTGTTTATGTGTACAATTTATACATTGTATGCTCATATGCATTCGTTATCTCGAAAATATCATTCAAACTGCAGCAAGGTAATAAACAAATAAGAACATCCAGAAGGGAACGGATTTGGATGGGGACCAAAACATAAACCGCTGCATAAATTAGAGTGGGATTCTTTGGTTTTAACTACCATCAAGTTTTATAAGCTGCCGCTAGGCAATAATAATAATAATTTATGCAGAAGATTTTTGCGAAATTATTTTTGATTAATTATTATGGGTTCGAAGTTAAAACAACACCTTTTCAAGTGGAATATGTTGTTTTCGGAATAATTCACTATTTATGAATTTGGTGGAAGCAGCCTTTACTATGTAAAGAATATAAGAAGCCTTTACATAGTAATCCAAAGGTTTACCATGTGAAGACAGAGTAAAAGTTTACTATGTGATCATGTTGTTATAGGGATTAGAAACACACATAATACTACGTTTTGTATCACATTTATTTTTCTGTTTAATACCTGTTTAATACCGTGGTCATTCTCAAGCGGATTTGAAAATCTGAAATCAATTTTTCACATCCACTTGAGAATAGCCAATCGAAGTCGATAAAGATCAGTTGAAATAATAAAGATAAAGATAAAGAAAAAGACAATTCCAAAGAGAAAAACACAGATAAAGATAGAGATATCTGGAGGTAGAGATAGAGATTTAGATTGGGAAAGAAAAAGACACAGAGACAGAGATAGATATAGAACTAGAGATACAGTCAAAAACAAACAAAGACAAAGATAAAGATTAAGAAAGATAAATATATAGATAAAGGTAATGATAAAGATAAAGATAATGATAAAGGTAACGATAAAGATAAATATAATGATAATTTATTGGTGTTATTACATTTTCATGTTAACACAAATCAGGACATCATAGAGTAATACTTAAAGATTTACAATTCACAACACTAATAGAATAAAAGTAATATTATAAGTATACACACAACCAAACTTATATGGAATCACTTAATATTTCCGATCGTGAGTAATATTTTTGAAATAATTATAATGGAAGGTACCAAACACTGTATGTCAAGTCAGTTTAATAAAGAAAATGTTTAAATAAGAACTAAATTTAACAGAACTGAACAAAATATTAAAATGAGTCAATAGTCAATCCAATGAATGCTTAAATTATAACACAAAAAATAACTTTTTTCAACATTAATAATCAGTGTTGCCACCTCTAGCGCGAATACAGGCTTCAATTCGACTGGGAATGCTCCTAATTAAACAGTTTATGTCATCATTGTTTAGATTTGCCCATTCTTGTACGGCAGCTTGAATGAGTTGTTCTGCATTGCCGGGATTATTTCTTCGAGCTCTAATCCTCCTTTTTATAGTGTCCCATAAGTGTTCAATAGGATTTAGATCTGGAGAACAGGCAGACCATTCCAAAACTGTAATATCTTCTGTTTCCAAAAAGTCACTGCTAGTTCTGCTGGTGTGTGGAGGTGCATTATCATGCATAAAAATGAAATCATTGCCCATTGCACCTCTCCACAGTCGAACTACAGGTTCTAATACTAAATCAACATATCTGTGACCAGTTAAGTTTTGTCGGATCAGAATCAAAGGAGTTTTTTCTCCTAACATAATACCTCCCCAGAACATTAGAGTTCCGCCCTTATATTTTGGTAGGGATCTGGCCATTTCTAGTCTAGCTTGTCTTCCTGGACGTCTTAAAACTCGAATTCGGCGGTCATCTGATTTAAGACCAATTCTGGTCTCATCTGAAAACAACACTTTTTGCCAGTCTTCGATTGTCCAGTTTCGGTGTTCACGGCACCAATTTAGTCTATTAATTTTATGTTGTCTCGATAATTCTGGAACTCTTAACTGTCTCCTGCTAAATAGATTTTGAGCACGAAGCCTCTTTCGAACTGTTTCTGTTGAAACGTTAACACCTGTGGCTTCTAAGAATTGTCTTTTTATTTCTGGATGAGAGGTGGTTGGATTTCTTCGTGCAATTTGAGCTATAAAACGGTCCTGTCGATCAGTGGTTACCTTTCCACGACTTTGTCGAGGCCTGTTGTTAAGTGTTTCCAACTCCAAAAATCTTGAGTAGGTTTTTGATATTACACCCTGTGAGACGCCCAGTGTTGCTGAAATTTGCCTTTGTGACATTCCTTGTTCAACAAGGGCGATAATTCTTCCCCTCTGAACGGCTGACAATCCTACGTAAGGCATAATACCTTTTTAAAGCACAAAAGTTTACTTACGCACTTACTTCAATTTAAGAACAACACGCAAATACTGAGATCTGTCAAGCTAAATTTTATAAACTGTTTCTTAGGTTATAAACAAAAACAATCATGACTTACTTGCATATAAAATTTTGTTTCTAAAATGTTGATTTATGAGAAATACTGAGTGATTCCATATAAGTTTGGTTGAGGTAAACATAACTTCATTAAAATCATATTTCACTAATTGTATGTCAATCCTTTTCAAGTGGAATCTGCTGTTTTCGAAATAATTCACTATTTATGAAGTTGGTGGGTTGAAGTAGGTTTACTATTTAAAGTCGAAATAATAAAGATAAAGATAAAGAAAAAGACAAATACAAAGAGAAAAACAAAGATAAAGCTAGAGATACGTAAAGAGATAAAGATAGAGATATCTAAAGATAGATATAGAGATTCAGATTGGGAAAGAGAAAGATACAGAGATATAGAGATAGAACTACAGATACAGACAAAGACAAAGACAAGAATGAAGACAACGACAACGACAACGACTACGACAAACGACAAACGACAAACGACAATAACAACGACAACGACAACGACAACGACAAACGACAAACGACAAACGACAAACGACAAACGACAATGATAACGGCAACGACAAATGCAAAGACAAAGACAAAGATTAAAGAAAGATAAATATATAGATAAAGGTAATAATAAAGATAAAGATAATGATAATTTATTGGTGCTATTACATTTTCATGTTAACACAGATCAGGACATCATAGAGTAATACTTAAAGATTTACAATTCACAACACAAACAGAATAATAATAATATTATAAGTATAAACATAACTTTATTAAAATCTTATTTCACTAATCGGATGTCAATTCTTTTCAAGTGGAATCTGTTGTTTTCGAAATAATTCACTATTTATGAACTTGGTGGAAGAAGCCTTTACTATGTAAAGTCGAAATAATAAAGATAAAGATAATGAAATAGACAAATACAAATAGAAAAACAAAGATAAAGCTAGAGATACATATATAGATAAAGATAGAGTTATCTAGAGATAGATATAGAGATTTAGATTGGGAAACAGAAAGAGACAGATACAGAGAGATAGAGATAGATATAGAGATTTAGATTGGGAAACAGAAAGAGACAGATACAGAGAGATAGAGATAGAACTAGAGATACAGACAAAGACAAAGACAAAAACGAAGACAACGACAACGACGACAACGACAACGACAACGACAACGACAACGACAACGACAACGACAACGAAAACGACAACGACAACGACAACGAAAACGACAACGACAACGACAATGACAACGACAACGACAACGAAAAACAAAATACGACAAACGACAAACGACAAACGACAAACGACAAACCACAAACGACAAAGACAGAGACAGAGACAAAGACAAAGACAAAGACAAAGTCAAAGACAAAGTCAAAGACAAAGACAAATACAAAGACAAAGACAAAGACAAAGATAAAGATTAAGAAAGATAAATATATAGATAAAGGTAACGATAAAGATAAATATAATAATCATTTATTGGTGTTATTACATTTTCGTGTTAACAGAGATCAGGACATCAAAGAGTAATATTTAAAGATTTAAAATTCACAACACTAACATAAACATAAATTCACCAGAATCCTAATTGACTGATTTGTTATCAAACCTTAAAAATTAAAAATTCCTCCGAGCTCTAAAAAGTATTGTCTTTAGACCATAACAATACTTTACTTAAACAATACTTAAAGATCTAAAATACAGAACAGTAACATAAATATAAATTCATTAAAATCCTAATTGACTAATTGGATATCAAACCATAAAAAATAAAAATTCCTCCGAGCTATAAAAAGCATTGTCTTTAGAACATTTTAACTTTAATTTTGAATTCCTGCGAAATGACTAAATTGTATTCGAAATTTTAGTCTTGATAAACATGAAAATTAGTGATATATACTAATTATTAACTATACTAACTATAGAAGTGGTATAAAACGTAGTAAAATGTGTGTTTCTATTCCCGATAATTCACAATTTAAAAATCCCCATCTTTTATTACCAGTTGTACTATCGTGGATAACCTTTGATCGTTGTTCAGTTCAGTTTCTGAGGTCCAGTTGTACAATCTAGTATTAACTTTGATCCTGGTTCAGTAGCTATGTATACCATTGTTTCAAAAATTGTCTATCTAGAGATATAGATAGAGTTCAGATTGGGACAGAGAAAGAGACTGAGACAGAGAGATATAGATAGACCTAGAGATACAGACAAAGACAAAGACAACGACAACGACAACGACAACGACAACGACAACGACAACAACGACAACGACAACGACAACGACAACGACAACGACAACGACAACGACAACGACAACGACAACGACAACGACAACAACGACAACGACAACGACAACGACCACGACAACGACAACGACAACGACAACGACAACGACAACGACAACGACAACGACAACGACAACGACAACGACAACGACAACGACAACGACAACGACAACGACAAAGACAACGACAACGACAACGACAAACGACAAACGACAAACGACAACGACAAAGACAAGCGACAAACGACGACAAACGAGGACAAACGACAAACCACAGACGACAAACGACAAACCACAGACGACAAACGACAACAAATAAACGACATATGACATATGACATAATGATAATTTATTGGTGTTATTACATTTTCACGTTAACACCGATCCGAACATCAAAGAGTAATACTTAGAGATTTACAATTCACAACACTAACAGAATACTAATAATAATATTAAAAGTATAAACATAAATGCATTAAAATCCTAATTGACTAACTGGATATCAAAGATTAAAAATTAAAAATTCCTCCGAGCTATAAAAAGTATTGTCCTGTAGAACATTTTAACTTCAATTTTGAATTCCTACGAAAAGACCAAATTGTATTCGAAAATTTAGTCGTGCTAAACGTGAAAATTAGTAATATAAACTAATTATTAACTATACTAACTATAAATGTGATATAAAACATAGTAAAATGTGTGTGTTTATGACCGATAATTCACTATTTAAAAATCCCCATCCTTTACTACCACTTAGGCCCAGTTGTACTATCGTGGATTACCTTTGATAGTTGTTCAGTTCAGTTTCTGAGGTCCAGTTGTACAATCTAGTCTTAACTTTGTTCCTGGTTCAGTTGCTATGGATACCATTGTTTCATCATTTGTATTCTAGGCAACGGAACCATGGTCGAAGTTAAACCATAATTGTACAACTGGACATGCCCAGTTGAATGATCATTGATCATCTTTGATCATGGTTTAGTTACGTAGAATACAATTGTTAATACAATGGCATTCTTAGGCTCAGTTGTAAGGTCGTGGATTATCTTTGATCGTGGATCAGTTTCTATGGTTACCATTGCATTAACAATTGTATCCTACACATGGTAACTGAACCATGATCAAGGATGGTCCACGAACGTACAACTGAGCCTCAAGTCCAGTTGTAAAATCATGGCTTAACTTCGACCATGGTTCAGTTGCCTAGGAAACAATTGTTGAAACAATGGTATCCATGGCAACTGAATCAGGATCAAAGTTAATACTAGGGCTCAATTGTACGATCGTGGACCATCCTTAATGGTGGTTCAGTTTCTAAGGATACCATGCTATTAACAATTATATCCTAGGTAACAGACCAATGGTCAAGGATGATCCACAATCGTACAACTGGGCCTAGATTGTACAACTGGACCTCAGAAACTGAACTGAACCACGATCAAAGATAATCCACGATCGTACAACTGGGCCTTAGTAATTGCTACACATTAGAACTAAGATTATTTATAGAAGTGGTTTATAGAGTATCATATAAAGTTCACTATAAATAATTGAAATTACACATAATTTTTTGATTGCATAAAAAAATGCCTTTCAATTATTCGTCAAATTTGTATAAATAATAACAATAGAATTTGTTAATGTGCTCTCAATGATGTGCACCTCTTCTGCTGGCAAAAAATATACACATACTTTCCTGATTCCTGATATGCAATATGTATCTATTTTCTTCTTTATACATACACGTGAAATAATAGAAATCGGTGAATTGTGTATTGGGTGAAAAACTCATTTAAATTTGTGAAGTAATTAAGTTCACTTGAATGAATGACTAATTAGTAATTAAATTTCAATGGGTAATAACGTGAAAGGATAGAATGGTGACATACGATGTACAAATATTGATTTGCCATCATATGAGAAACTTCACAATTAATTCAGCACATTAGCGTGTAGCATAAGTTTTTACTATTGTTAAATATTATTACTCGTACATTACTCAACAATATTCTAATTACATTGTTAATTAAGCACGGTTTTCACTTACTCCTCACGCCAAGGGTCGGTGGTTCTGGTCTCGCGTGCCGAATCTATTTAACGATCAAAATACAAAGAAAACTGAGTAATTATTGTAGAAAATTTAATGATTTTTTTACTATACGATGATTTGCTGGTTTGCTACAATTTGTCAATGCACTAATATCAAATTCTTTGGCTACCTAAATGACGCTGACACTTTGGACATATTAACTGAAGAAAAACAATTGCAGATAAGTATTGAAATAGTATGCTTTTTAGCTATAGAAAAATCTAATAGGAAGATCTCGTAACCATTTTTTTGAAAATATTCAATAAATAATAAATAAATAATAATAATCATGGCAAATACAAAATATGTTGCGTTCTTTTTCTAATTTTCCCTAACATTTTCCCTAACAGTAGCAAACGAGGCAATTGAATTGAATATATGGTTAGGTGTTCATTGTTAGGTGTAGCAAAATAATGGTTTAACAAGTACTACACCCAATAATCGATGAAAAAAGTAAATATATTACAATATGACAACAATACTCGGAAACGATTGATTATATAACGTCATAGCAATACACTGCTTGTTACTCAATAATAAATCATCTAGTACTTTACTTAAATTATAAATTGCCGTGTCTGCATGATGTAATTATGATCACAAAACTTCTGTATTAAATGGATGGAACTCCTATTGAGAATAAGTTATGCAACATATTACATGACGTGAATGCAGGTTTAGAAAACTTTAATTATGTATATATGCAATTTCGTCTTACACCTCCTGACGTCCAAGACGACTTACTTGTAATATTGAGTACAGATCCAGATAGATATCGGTTCAAAAATTAGCATTTTATAAAAGAGAAACAGTTAAGGATGGAAACATTTTCTTAAAAAAAATATTTTTGAGTGGATCTTCTTTTTTAACAAAATTTTTGCCACAGACACAAGATCGTGGTTTATGCTGATAAAAGGGACTCTTGAACATGAATACAACTAGAGAACAACCCGTTATTTTGTGTTTCCGGGAAATGGGAAATATCAAATTAATCTTCCCGTGAAATTTAGAAAATTTGATTTAGGAAGGTAGATGTAAAAATTTTGACGAAAGAGTTGAATGCATATTAAACAAATGTATTTAAATACTCTAAATAGTACAGATACACTGATTTTTTTAAATCATCAATTCTTGCTCCAATTCAGGAATTTATTTTAAAAAATCATATGATTTGAATCGTGAAGTAAATCCGTTGATTTACAGCACATCTAAACTGGCAAAAACTGCTCAAAAATCTAAAAAATCAAATATATATATTTTTTAAATCATTGAGTACATCATTGAGTACATTGCTTGAGTACTTGTATACGCTGATTCTTTCATTAATCTCTTATAATAAGGTTTTGTTGAATATTTTTCCACGTCCATGATTTTTCGTTAAATTTGATTAAAATGTGAATAACTTGACAACGTTGCATCTGATCCCTGAAAATAAAGATGATTTGTGAGACGCTCATGAAGCAGATTCTGAAATTGAAAGAATATACATGGTGATCCATTTAAAAAGAGACCAAATTTTGTGTACCGGATTTAAGATACACTCTATACACTCTTAAATAATTTAAAAAATTAGAACATCAAGTGTCCAATAACTTCCAACCAGATGTTTTCCTTAATTTTCATTAGTCTAGCAGCAATGGTCCGAGCGACGATAGGTGGGTCACCCTGTATATCTGTAATGGGTCACACTCAAGTTAATCTAATCCGCACTATATGTAATGTTTTAACTACGATGCTTATTGGTGTTTATACATTTTTTTTATGGAAATACAATGTATGCCATAAATTTATATTAAATCGCGATAATTTACATATATTAATTATAACAATATTATATCGCCACCATGTGTCCTCAATAAATATCAATAATGTGTAATGACATATATATATATATATATATATATATATATATATATATATATATATATATATATATATATATCTGTGCCTTGGAACTAACAAAACCATGTCGAAATTTAACGATTTTGATTATAAATAAAACAATAAATTACAAAATATTTGGAGTTGTGTCTACCATTAATCTTAAAACTATCTGTTCGATCAATCGAAGAAGCACTATCATTGCTCTCCCATAAGAAAAAAATGTCAAATGTCAACATCCATAAAATGAATCAATAATCAATTAATTAAATAACTTTAAATATAACTATAAGTAATTATTTATATTCAACAGTTTCGAAGGATGACGAAGGAAACGATTTAAAACATTTAAACACATAACAAATACCATACAATAAGCAAAACAAAAATGAAGCTGTCAACTGAAATTTGCCATTTATACAAAACTTACAAAATGGACATTTGCCCTTTTACTTTCAATGTACAGATATGTATATCTGTACACTGAAAATCATGGTTAACTTGAAATATTTATACCTTTTATACATTTATTTTAAATATTCTTAAACATTAGTACTTAATTATGTTAAAAATTATTGATCGGATTTAAGTATTCAATTATACCAACTCATGCTCGTTGGTGTTACCAATGAGCACCGGATACAGGCACCATAAATAACAGGATATAATTGCATTAATATATAATTGCTGGTATTTTAA
Source organism: Othius punctulatus (assembly GCA_951805005.1). NCBI lineage: Eukaryota > Metazoa > Arthropoda > Insecta > Coleoptera > Staphylinidae > Othius > Othius punctulatus. Next base: position 37,270,276 of record OX638141.1, read on the forward strand.
TGTGTAGGATGTTCTGACCCTTCTGATACCTACGAGGATACGCCGCTGACCCTACATATGCATACACACATATACATTTATACACACACATGTGTGTGTCTTCCTCCCCTATCACATTTTATGTTCTTTTTAAGTAAGCGATGGCTTGTTCGGTGGTTACAATTTGCTCTCCCTTGCCAAGGATATTTTCTAAATCCGTAGGGCTGCAGCTGGGCTGATGCCTGTGCACCCTTCTCGACGAGATCGCATTCGCAAAGTTCATCGCCTTTTTCGATTTTTCCTACTCCTCCAATTCTCTTCCTCACCCTCGAAGTGCGCAGAAAGCGCAATGATCAATCCGGCAATAATTTGTACGAAATGTATAGGAATCGAATCTAACCCACACTGACGCTGCACAAAGTGAAGAAGGTTTTACATGATCATTTTCAGTTTATCATTTTTTACATTCAAATGCACCGAATTTGAATTTTATGCTTTCCTTTATAATTCATTTTCCAAAAAAACAAAAATTTATATATTTTTAAATGAAATAAAACACACATTTTTGTTTGTTTATATCACACGGTTAACTTTAGAGTGGACTCTAAGTTTGATCATGATCAGAACATGATCGAAACTATAGTCACTAATTTTAATAAATAGTGTGATATAAACAAAGAAAAGTGTATGTTTTATTTAATTTCATCATGTATCACGAAGTAAATGCCCCCAACATTGACCAATTTATATATTTTTACATTAGATTAAATTTGTCACTTCGAACTTCGAATAGTCAATTCTTCAACCAGAAGAGGCGATTTTAAGTGAAATCACTGAATACGTGATTTCAATGTGATTACACGAATAGGTGATACTGGTTCGTGTAAGTAACATCATATATTACTGATATATTACTGACTTACGTAATATCATCATATACATATATTATAATGCAATATCATATAAAACAGATACATTGATTGATAGATCAATAGATAATTTACAGTTTTAAATGAAAAATACGAGTAATATAATCAAAATTAATTCATGTCCGCTAATATTGGCTGTCATATCCACAATAATAAAATTGACATCTGCAAAAGAAGAAATTAATAAAATATTTCTCCTAAAAATTAACTGTTATCTCTAGAAAGCTTAGAGTTCTCTTTATAAAACTAAACATTTTCTATAAATTATTATGTAGTAATATTTTTACAGATTAATACTTTTCTGTTAAAAAATAAATTCTATCTAACAGTTACCTTTATACTTTACTTTTACCAGTAGGAAATTTGCTGATAATTTAATGAAATTCATAGTCGAAAATTCATAATTGCTTCCAAACATATATATTGATAACTTGAGACTTCCTTGAATAACTTTAGGAAATCAATTGGAAGATACATTTTCTGTTTTTATATGTTTTGTTACTATTGTTTGGGCAGCTTTTGGAAAAGGGTTTGAAGATCCATTTTCTGTTTCTGTTTTTTATTATTGTCATTTATTATTATTATTTTATCTGAAAGTTATGGCATTTTACAAATTTGTCATAGAATTTTTCATGACAAATTTTGGAAATCAATTGGAAAATACATTTTCTTGATACCATTATTTTTAGGTGTACCTTACACCTTAGGGTAAAAGGTTATTGATTATACGGGGTGAGTTTTTCTTTTCATGTTAAGCTTTGGACTCTCGGAAACAATAAGACATAGACATTAGCTTAAATGAAGAAAGAGTTGTAAGAGCCATAGAATTTTCTTTTCGTCTACTACGAGAATTCTATTAATTTTTCTATTCTAATTACAATATATTCTATTCAAATTATGCAACGAAAATTCCTGCATCTCATTTATTAATGAAAGTAAGTATAGGAAACCTTATCTCGATATAAAGAGAAAAAAATGTCCTTTTTAAAAATGTCAAAGTCAACTATGATTGCAAGTTTGAATTATAACAAAAACACAAAAAAACAAGTTTGTATTATAACTCAGAACCATGTTTTGTTTTCAAAAAACAAAAGCATATCTTTCATAAGCTCTTAAAATGACAACTATTTTCTCATTTTACCGATTCTCTATATTTTATGGTTTCTGAGATCCCAATACTTAAAATGAAAAAACTCACCCTGTATATAGGTATTAATTTAATTATTATTATTATTTATTATTTATTATTAGTGTTTTATCAGAAAGTTTTTTTCATATTATGAAGTTTTCATGACGTTTTGGAAAACATTTGTAAATCAGAAAAAAACGCAAGACATTTCTTTTTTGTTATAATCATTATAATACAGAATTTATTTATTATTATTCTTATTATTCTTAATTCTTCTTTCTTTTTAATTATTCTCAAATCTACATATCTTGGCCACGAATTTTTGGTCATTTAATGACTTTTTGGTTAAATTTTGTAAATCGGAATAAACGCTATTTCGGTTTTTGTTTTGTTTTTGTGATAATTATTTTGCTATATGTATTTTGATATATTTATTATTATGATATCTGGTAGTTTTTGCATTCTACTCATTTTTCTTGGAATTTATCATTACTGTTTGAGTAGCTTTTGGAAATCGTATGGAAAATATAATTTCTGTTTATATTTTTTATTGTTATTAATATTAAAATAAGGATATACCTAATATATTTAATATAATAGTACACAGACAAGCCCATGGCTTTTGTGGAAAATGTTACTTCGTAAGAATTTTTGATAATAAATCATCATTATTATTATTTATTACTATATCGGGAAGTTTTCGAATTCTGCATATTTTTTATGCATATATACAAATACATGTATCACTATTATAATGACATTATTAATAACAGCTCAGCATAGCATCAAAGAAGCATAAAAAATTAAACTTTTTAAACTAAGTGAGATATAAAAATCGAATACCAAGGAAATTAAATGTTGCTCCCAAAAATAGTTGCTAATGAAAATGTTCTATTAATTTTTGATTGGTATAAAGTCAGAAGTCAGCACAAAACATTATAAGAATAGAAGTTTTGGCATGCTACGAACTTTTTGATAGAAATCAGCATAACAATATGACATAACTTTTGGCTGAAAATACTATTTTTGTGTATTTTTGTAATTATTATTATTGCAATGGGCTGTATTTATTATTATATCTGAATGTTTTGGTTACGAATTTTTCATTTAATTTGAACGATTTGTCTGACAACTTTAGGAAATGCACTAGAAAATACTGTTTCAGTTTCTTTTTCTTTTTTTGTTTGAAAATGTCATTATAGATATAATATATTTATTTAAGAATAAGTATAAGTATTCTACAAATAAGTCTGAAGTTAATAATATAGTCCATGCCAGATATGATGTCACTTTTCACATAAAACCGAAGTCCCTCCTATGTCCTGTCGGACTGGCCAACAGAAAAGCAAATGCATCTCTTGGAGCATCGTAGTTTATTGAGGTATAATTACGATACTAAGCCTAAAGTCCCTGAGTAATGCGGTTGCTTACTCCAAAGTACTTCATATCTAAGAGATCAAAGGAATAAATATATGGTTCTTTGCTTTATGACTAAAAACAGCTCACGTGGTTTTGCGATGCTTTCTCATTGGTCCAATTCCACCAGTGGGGGGATTTCGCTTTTATGTGAAAAGTGACGTCTTATCTGATATGGACTATAGCTGTTGAAATAAAAAAATTATAGGTATTATAGGTATAAATATTATACACTATTTCCCTCCAAAAATTTCAACGAGATTGGAACCAATAATATATATATATAAACAATCTTTATTAGGCTATCGACCCCATAGGGTCTTTCCGCCTTGCCTAACATAATACATTACATTTTATACGTACGTTACATTATACATTACATTACATATTATATTATATAACATTACCTATATGTGATTCATGAGTGATTATTTTGATAGTGTGAAGAGAGTGTTATGAAGTGTAATATGATTCATGAAGCGTTTTTGTCGGATGTAATTTTGTAGTGCGTTTGTTTTGTCTTTTAATACACAATTCGTCGAGTATTGTCCTATTGTCCTGTTTTTGTTGAAATTTATTTCGTAGTTTGTCTAGTCTTTGTTGGATGGGTATGATTTTGGTGATCTTGTATAAGTTTATGTTTGATATGTTATGAAGATGATTGTCCTTATGTCTTAATTTAGTGAGAAGTCTTAATGTCTTCCGTTCAGTTACGTCCGTAATTCGTTTGCAGGTGTTTCTTACATTTTTTAGTATGATCTGGCCGTAGTCAATCATGGGCCTGCAGATGGATTTGTAAATTTTTGTTGCTGTACTAATGGATATCCCTCTTCCTCCGTATGTCAGGCATCTAAAATGTTTTGCTCGTTTTTGTATTTCCGTCTTTGTGTTCCGTAAGTGTTTGTCGAATTTGTGCTTATTGTCAATCGTCATTCCTAAGTATTTTATCGTCGTTGTGGGGTATACGTTTGTTCCGTTAACATGTATTGTCGGTGAGTTGTTATTGATTCTGTGGTTGGGAATAAGGAGTTGGCATTTTGCGGGGTTGGGTTCGAGTCTCCATTTGTTGAACCAGTCCATTGTTTTGTCAGTCAGTATTTGAAGTGTGTCTATTGTGTCATCCAGTCGTTTTTTATGTGTTATTAATGCTGTGTCGTCGGCGTATTGTATGATATACTGTTCTAAGTCTGTCTGCCTGTTGTTTGTTCCTAATATGTCATGGCAATATATGTTGTACAGGACGGGCGAGAGAGGAGAACCCTGTGGCAAACCTTGTTCTGGCGAAAATGATCTTGAGTATGAATTGTTTGTTCTTATCCGTAGTTGTCTGTCTGTCAGGAAGCTATAATTGAAAGTATTATTTTATTTAATCATTTCCCTTTCTACCATTGTTGGTGTAGGGTTTTACAGTTTATTGTTTCTTCATGTACGTTTCTTTCCATTTTCTTCTATCTTGTGTGAGTTGTTTGATTATTTTCCATGTTAATCTTCTTTTGTCTGCCTGCTCTCTGATTCTGTCGTTCCAGGTTTTTCTTGGTCTTCCCTTATTTCCCCGTAGGTCTTGTCTCATACACTCTTTTTGTCTGTCTGTTATCGTTCATTCGGCAAACATGCCCGAACCATCTCATTTGACCTTCTGTGATTGTATCATTTATGTCTGTTATTTGTAAGTTTTGTCTATGTATGTCATGTCGTATTTTGTCTTTTTTTGTTTAATTTTCAATTTTTCTAAGAAAGCGCATGTCTACCGAATTGATTCTAGATTTGTCTGTTTCGTTTAATGTCCAGAGTTCGCTGCTGTAGGTTAACGTTGGTCTCACTACCCTTTTCACTATTTCGGTCTTTGTTTCTTTAGGCATTTCTTGTTTCCTAGGAAAGACGTTTTTAGTGCAGTAAATATTCTTCCGGTTTTGCCTCTTCTATCATTTATTTCTTTCTCTATTTTCCCGTTGCTTTCTATTACTGATCCTAAATATTTGAAGCTTTCCACTTGGTCTATTTGTTTACCTTGTATCATTATTCTGTAGTTTGTGCTCTCTTTTGCTATGACCATAGTTTTGGTTTTACCTGTGTTTATTTTCATGTTAATCTCTGTCAACTCACTTTCCAGTACTTCCAAGTTGAATTACAGGTTTTCTTGTCTCCGCTATTATGGCCATATCGTCCGCAAAGAGCATTTCACATATCTGGGTCTCTTCCATTTTCCAGTATCTTACCCTCATGTTCTTCATCTTTTTCTTTGCTTCTTTTATGGCACCGTCGAGCACCAGTGTGAATAAGAGTGGGCTTAATATACATCCTTGCATTACTCCTATATTTGTTTTGAATTTTGCTGATTCTTCGTTAATCGTTCTTACTGTATTTTCGTTATTTCTGTACATTGTTTTTATGAGCTCTATTGTTTTTGTGTCAATTCCTCTCTTTTTCAGTTCCTTCCATATATTTTCTCTTTTTACCCTATCGAATGCTTTTTCTAGATATATGAAGCATATATTGAAGAATCTTTTCTTATTTATCGTTTTTTCGCTTAGTTGTCTTATTGTGAATATAAGATCGTGCGTGCTTCTACCCCGTCTGAATCCGCTTTGGGTGTCTTCTATCGTTTCTTACTGGTGGAGTACTGGCTATAAGTACTGGCTCCACTGAAACCAACGTTTGTTTTAATATCGTAATTTTTGGATTCTCCTCGCAGCTTTGCAATTAACTCCTCGTGATGACTTAATTCATTATTTATATCGTGAAATTCCTACTTCGCATGAAATTTTTGTCGGGATATAGTCCTCGATATATCCCTCTTGCATGCCATCCTTAATATTTTTATTCGTGCACTTCGTGCACTCGTAAACATATTCGCGACAGGCATGAAATATATTCTATAACTACTGATTATTTGGTTATCAAACGTAGGAATTTTTTATTTTAATTAGTGATATGTTTTCTAGAACAAATAAGTAATTAAATTTATTATTTGTAAATACTTTAAACATGATTGTGACAAAAATAAAATTAAAACAAACGACGCTCATTTCACTAATTGAAACGGAAAAATCTATAATCGAAGTTATGTCATAAGTTTGAGGATTAATTCCAATTAGATTACAGGACAATTTATTGCGGTGTACAAATCAAAATGTGATATACCGGAGGCAGAAGACATATAATAAATTGTTACAAATCTTGTATGTAATAACGGAAAATCGAGGATTAAAGAATGATGAAGAGGACCGCCTCAAGGGACGATAGCTGCTATAAAAGTTGTTAAGTAAACAATGCAGGAATACAATAAAATCAATCGCGCCGTGCTAAAACTGGTTTTAATTGGGATTTTGAAAGCCATCGCATTCCAGAACAAAACTAACTGCTGGGTAATTAAAACGAATTTTGTAGCAATCAAACCAGTCAGTTGCGATTCATTTTTTTTTGCGGAAAACTTTTTTCCCGCATTTGTTTTTTCGCGAGCGGCAATTTTTTTCCTCGCAGCGTTTGTTTTTTTGTGGGCGAGCGCGCCGGTGTGTGCATGTGTGGCGGCCCAGGCCCAAAGGGCGCACGCAGGCCAGGTACGTACGTTGGTCGGACCTTATCGGCGTAAACCCTGAAACCCTGAAATACAGAACCGCCGTGGGATCGAAACTGGCGGCAGTAAGTATAGAGGCGCGCGCCTATCGCTGGTGCGATTCGGCGGCCCTGAGAGCGCAGCGAGGCTATCAAGCCCACCTTCCGCCGCGGTCACGTGACGCCACTGTACTTATATACTTACCGCTTAGTGCCTTCCCAGTTTGGTTTGGACTTGTGTATCGCGTCGTGCCGAAATTATTTTTAATTTTTTCGTTCATTCGTTCGATATCATGTATGTTTAATTTAAAAGTGATTTCAAGCTGTGATTTGTTAGTAATTGTTGCCGATTCTTTTGTCCCACGTAAGTACAAGGCATTTCTCTGCAATTTTCCTCTTCGGCACCTTCCAGGCACTTATGTAATTTTCGTGTGCCATGGGCGTGCTTGAATGCCGGATTTTAAAATTACTCAATTATTCAGTTAAAAAAATTCTGAAATGCTTCCCCAATAACCCCGCCAAAAAATATTAAAGGAAACTCAACGCTAATTGGTAATTAAGCGCCGTGGACACAATTAACCTGATCACGCACCGGTAATTACGATATATTTGTATTCCAAATAAAACATGATTCACGGTTAGGCCAGTTGATTTCCACTGGCAGACGTACACTCTCGTGCACAGTAAAGCCACACACTCGCTCACGTGCTAATGTAATCTTTCAATTACTGGCGTCCACCGGAAATATCACTTTTCATAGACGCGGAACGAAAGGTGGACGACACAGTCCAGCCACACGTCCCACAGCCATTACGCAATGTTCAATTTGCATCAAATTATTCAACGCCGCCAAATTGAATTCCCAGCAGCCCCTGATCGATCGCAGTTTTGTTTGGAATCACCTCAATTACAGAAACAATGCGCTTTCTTTCGTTGCTATTGCCACACGTACGCTAATTCAGTTCGATTCACAGTCAATTGCATTGCATGGAATTGGATCAATAACAATAATAATTTAATTGGTCAATCGATTCCTGTGTGCAATGCTCGTATTGAAAATGCCCGGTATTTGCATCTTGGTCTCTGTGTGTAATTGGATTAGTCGGCTGTGCCGCGAATAAATATTTTTTTAACGCGCGCCGACCCAATAAAACACGCAATCAAACTTTCCCGGAGGCCAGAACCGATCAGGGTAGCAATAATTTTTCGGAAGATCCGCACCAATCAGAGAATTAAAATAATTTCCCGAAGATTAAACACCCATCCGGTCTTTCAATCTACTAATAAAGGTACGAATATTTACATGACAATTTAAGTCTGTGGTTTAATCTACATGGAATATAGAATCGAGGTTTCTGTTTTTATAACATTTAATAGTAAAACATTTTAGACATTTTAAAATAAATCATTTCACTAAAATATTCATTTAGTAGCATTTATTAATCCTTAACACCCAAAAGGGCAAGAAAGGGAAAGATTAAGATTAAGAAAGAAAGCATTTATTAATATCAGTTACCTGATACGTGTTTTGAGATTCAAAACACGTATCAGGTAACTGGTATTCATAATTTGTGTATTAACAAATGTAATAATCAGTTAGTTAAATAAATAATGAATGTAAAACATTTGGTTAATAAAATTAAATAATCTAAGGTAATATACTTAATACCAAATATAATAAATTCTTCACATTCAAAGCTCAATCTTAACTGATCGATTTTGCCCTTCGAAATTTTTCACTTATAAGTGATTGATTTTGCCCCTAAGAAAACCCACTAGATAATATTTACATGAAACTGTTGAATATATACAGTGGATATACAGGGTGGTCACTTTTACGACGCCCACCATTAGGATCTATTAAATGGAAATTCTTACAGAGTTAGTCAAATGGGATAAAAGTTTCTTATTTTTGTGGCTTTCAATATACTGAAACGAAAACCGGGATAACTTGCATAGTTCCTGAAATATCGCTGATAAACTGAAAAAGTGCAGTTTCCTTTTCCTTTTATAACTTTTTTACTTTTGAAGGAAATTTTACGAAACTTGGCATTTTTCAACGTGAGCTTTCTGATGACAGTGCCAAACATTTTCTGCGCCAACTAGATGCCCAAATTTTCATTGTCAACTTTTGATTTTTTTATGGCCGCAATATTGGATTTTAATAGCATTAAAAAAAGCGAAAAATTCCGATTTTAGCCATGTTTAACAAATTTGTAATCTCACATAATTTGCCACCAAAAAATAGATTATTTAAAAATTTGTTGCAAAAATCGAACTGCTATGGAACATGCCATGGAATAACAAATTACCATTTTGACATTTCTTCATACAAAGAAAATAACTTCCGAGTAATTTTATTGTGTATAAAGTGCATAAAAGGAGATAATATCTTTGATTATTAAATATGCAAAATATTATCCTCAACATGAAAATTTGAAAAATTTCATTTGGTTAAAATTAAAATTTTTCGCTCTTTTGAATGCTATTAAAATCCAATATTGCGGCTAGAAGAAAATCAAAAGTTGACTGAAAATTTGGGCATCTAGTTGGCGTAGAAAATGTTTGGTACTGTCATCACAAAGCTCACGTCGTAAAATGTAAGCGTGACAAGTTTCGTAAAATTTCCTCCAAAAGTAAAAAAGTTATAAGAGGAAAAGGAAAGTGCACGTTTTCAGTTTTTCAGCGATATTTCAGGAACTGTGCAAGATATCCCGGATTTCGTTTCAGTATATTGAAACACACAAAAATAAGAAACATTTTTAAAGGCGGAAAGACCCCTTCTGGGGTCGATAGCCTTAATAAAGATCGTTATATACAAGAAACTTTTATCCCAACTTTGACTAACTCTGTATGTATTACGTTTAATAGATCCTAATGGTGGGCGTCGTAAGAGTGATCACCCTGTATATACAGTCATGTCCAATAACTCCAATAAAAAAATTGGTATTTTTTCTACAATGTGTATGCCCATTGATATTAGTAGATTAGTAGATGTTAAAACTGCTTTGAAGTTCGAAGCAAGTAGAAGAGTAGAAACATATGATCACTAGGAGCTTAAATAATATATTTTTATTGTAGGTAACAATTCGTGATTTATCCTTGATCTAAAATCAAAATTAAGACATCTTGTGTCAAGTGATATTTTTTCAATTTTTCAATATTAGGCTGTATATTTATGCTATGACAAGTTTGAATAGTATGATTGTCAAAAAACAATTATTTGACATGAGTGCAGAATCTCAATGAAAATCACTGGTCTTGTGAAATTGTCGGGGTATTTAATAAAAAGTTGTTGTCAAAATTTATGGAAAATTGCCAAGAATTCTTACAGAAAAATATGTCTCGTACAAATGAGGGAATCTCATGGAAACTAGTAGAGATATCTCATAATAAATTTTAAGTAAATGTTAAATTTTGTCTCATAGAAATTAAAGCTTCCCTTATGGAAATTAGTAGAGATATCTCATAATCAATTTTAAGTAAATGTTACTGAAAATTGGCGAAAAACTGTAGGTGATTTTGTTTTTGAAAATTATAGGAAAATATCATGTGAAATTGTCGAGGTATTTGCCAAACTTCATGGAATATGGCCAAAAGTATGGTTGAGATTCTTTCGTCAATTTTAAACAATATTTACCTAAAGTTGTTCCTAAACTTTCGGGTAAAATGTTACTTCCTTAATAAAATGATTTTTATCATTTATAACCGGTCAGATGATCATTCAGCCATCTTCAGGCAAAGTTGTCAAATATTAAGAACGCCAGTAAAATTTGACAATTTTACCTGAAGATGGCTGAACAATCAACTGAAACCAACCGGTTGCAAACAATAAGAAATCACTTTATTTAAGAAGTATTACTTTTCACTGAAAATTTAAAAAATAACCTTATTATGAGAAACATACCAGATTTAATATTATTAGTTTACAAAGCAGATTTTTTTATAATGAGTAACTGTACTGTAAGTTTCGATAGGACTAATAATAAAAAAATATTTTATATGTCTATGTAGCCAACTTAAGTAGGCATAGTGTATGTAAGTATCTAATTTGGAAAGTAAAGTACGAAACTATTTTAAACAAGCCGAATAGACACATTTTGTTATAATTATTATTAAATTAAATATTAAATTAAAATAATTATCAAAAATTCTCAAAAGACCAGCCCTAACTTGCAAATAGTAATCTGACGGTTTAAGGTACAGGACAAGATGACAAAGAAATTGATTAGGAAGGTGTTTTCTGACGCTTTGTTGACATGCCTATCTCACTGCCTTTTTTTTCTCGCAGTGTAGCTATTTAAATATGAATTATATCTCTTCCACAAATTGCAAATTCCAGTAAATTAAATATTAAATTAAAATAATTATTAAAAACTCTGAAAAGACCAGCCCTAACTTACAAATAGTAATCTGACGGTTTAAGGTACAGGACAAGATGATTAAGAAATGGCTTAGAAAGGTGTTTTCTAACGCTTTGTTGACATGCCTATCTCATTGACATATTTTTCTCGCAGTGTAGCAACTTAAATATAAATTATATCTCTTCCACAGATTGATATTGATGAAAAAATCATAATATATATGAAAATTGCTGACAATTTGACTAACATTTGAAAATATATTTTTTATTATACTCCTGAAAACACCTTGTTTTATGTAGGAATATAATATGGAAAGTAAAGTAGGAAACTATTTTAAACAAAGCGAATAGACACATTTACTACACTATACTGTTATTGTTTTCTTTTGTATTATGAAATCGGTCAGAAAATATATTTTTTGTTTTTTGATGATTTTTTGTTATTTTTATTCCAATATATTTTTCATTTTTATGATTGTTATATATAGAAGTTTTGACATACCAACACAAATTTTCTATGGACTTATTCATGAATGTTAAAATAACTTTTCGAAATCAGTCGAAAAAAACAATATTTGTTTTTTAGTAGTAGTAAATAGTAATAAAAATATGTTTGTTATAGTTTCATCCATTATTTTTTTCAAGAAAACAATAAAAAAATATAAAAGTATTTTATTGGCTATCCATACTGACTTTCCGCCAATTTTGTTTTTTATTGTTATTATTAGTTATATTATCATATAGAGTAAGTATAATATATATATTATTATTATATGTGGATTGTTTAGACATTCCACGAATTCTACGAATTTTTCATAGAATATTTTTCATGTCTGCTCAAGTAACTTTTGGAAATCAATTGGAAAACTTTTTCTGTTTTTGTTTTTTTAAATTATTATTGCAATAGATATATAATTAATGTATTATTATTTTTATATGTGGAAATTTTGGCACACTTCATGATTTTTTCACTAACTTGTCTAAATCAGAGAAGTAAATCCAGTATTTCTGTTTTTCTATTTTCTATGTGATTATTTTTACAATATAATTGTATAAGTATACTTATAATATATTTATTACTGTTATTATATATTATATCTGGAAATATTGGTATTCTACAAATTTATCATTGATATATAATATATATTTGTTACTTTTTGAAGTTTTGGTATTCGAAGATAATACCTAATTAGATTTTTGAAGTGGAGGTCCAAGTAGGAGTGGGATATCTAACGTTACTACAAGATCTATTTGAAAAGCCATGAAAAATAGATACTATTAATCATTTTCTTACACAATAGTAAGATTTAAAAATGTATACTGAAAATGAAAATGTTTAAAAATATTTATCGATGATACCAAGGCTATGCCTGAAATCAAATTGGAATTCAATATTTCGCTATTCATTAGTAACAATAAAGATCTCCATAAAACATATAATAAATGTGTATCTCTCGATAATCTCATTAGTAAATTCCTCCGCAACAGTTACAATGTCTGATGTCTTGAGAATGAATCCAAATCAAAGATTGAACTGAAGATTAAAAATTGATGTTATTTTCATGCCTTCAATTACAATTAACATTGCTAGAGAATATACGCTGTAATTATTATTTTTAAATGTTTTTTATAACAGTATAGTTATAGAGTGCACACAAATGTTTATATTTGTGTATGTATGATATCTATATGTATATATGTCGCCAATGTATATGTATCATACATATGTATCCAATTTCTTTCAGTAAGTAGAATTTTGAGCTGATTTCAGTTTTTTTATATATATAATCGATCTTTATTGGGCTATCGACCCCATATGGGGTCTTTCCGCCTTTACTTTACTTTACGCTTTATTATTGTTAATGGATATCCACGGCAATGAATACTTTAAAGAATTGAGAAATCTCCTCCTACTGATTTTTGTATTCATTACATTTTATGGTACGATTTGTGTACACATATTCTATATTTGTACGCGTGACTATTAAACGCGCGTCGAAATGATGGCTATTAAAAAGTTAAAAGAAGAATATATCCTAGACCTCGAATATTGAACTTTGCGCAGTATTACTAGTACCAATATTGTACCAAGTATAATAATTTATGTTTCGCAGAGGTACATCTGTCTAAGGTGATTTTGTGTATTATCCAAATATTATAGTGGTTAAATGATAACAAATACTATTCTTATACGATAACGATAACATTATATCAGTGAGGCGTAATCTGGTGTATATATTCACAGTACATATTTAAGCACATATGGTAATAAGTTAAAGCTCCCAATAATCAATAGTCATGAACTTGTATCTTGCACAGGAACATATTAAAATTCTTGAATTTGTTGCGGATTATAATTGTTTGTATCTTGTAAATTCTTCGAATGCAATTGCTTGAAATGTATGTACCTCGAATGTGCATTTGCTTAAAAACGGTTCGATTAGGATAGGTTAGATCCCTCCCAATTATCAATAGTTGTGGACTTGCATCGTACCAGGGAAATATTTAAATTCTTAAATATGTCTCTAATTATAATTATTCGAATCCTGTAAATTCTTCGGACGCAATTGCTTGAATATATTATTCCTCAAATGTAATTTTGCTAGAAAAGCTTAGGATTTTTCGGAATAGTTAGGTTCGTTTAGGTTAGTTTATTTTCATCAGCTGAGAAACATGCGAATACTTATTTGATTGACTTAATTCACGGAGATTAGAAATGCATTGGGCAGGTAATTCCTCACCTCTTAATTTGTACGACTATCTAGTAGATAACTTATCTTCTACTTTAAATATTAACCAGCTTATGTATCAATCGCAGCAGTTAATAACTTTGGAACGCCTCAGATCCTAATGTATGCAAATTTATTCGAAATCGAAGACGTTAAACTCTGCATAAGTAATACAATTTTATTGGTTAGCTCAAAGCAAATTTCAACCCAGAAGATAAATATTGTATAATATCAAAAAATACAGGCAAATATAAGTCGACTCATTTGAAATGTAGGTAATACCTCAAAGCGTCCTTGCCCAAAATAGCATTTAAGACTGCCGAAAAAGGTGAAGGACTTGCACAGTATTTGTATTGTAATATTTTATTCCACGTACCTGCCTCAGAATGAAAACGAGTTTCGTCATACAATAACTTTATTCAGAATATCGTCTTGATGATTTTAGCGTGGATTTAAAAAGTAAGGCAAAATTTATTTACATGTTCGTGAAATAAAATGCCTTAAACACATATGAATTTAAAAATTATGATAACATGGCGATAACACAGAAATTAGATAAGAAATAGGTAAATAGGAAATTTAATATCGTTTTTAATATAATATTTCATGTATAAAAGTAACCTGTGTGGTTCATTAGGTACTTTTTTTTATGCCATTGATCATTAGTGGGCCTAATTTGGCCTAATTTAGTGGGCGATTTCCGCGTATTAGGGAAAGATTAGTAAATAGTCGTAGGCCGAATTTCGTAGTTTGATAGATCGCTCCTTGGCGATGGTAATTGGCCACAGCAGCTGAAATAGGCCGTCGTGAAATAACAACATAAAATAAAAATAGTAGTAAGTTCGATTCTCGTAGTTTCATGCAATTTTAAAATGAATAATTTCTCTATTTTTTCTCGAATTTCTACATTAAATCATGTCCAACAAAATACCAACTAACAAAATAGTATAATACGTATATATATATAAGAGCCTTAAAAGCACTGCCACTTTAGTTAAAAATAAATTTGTCAATGTTTCTCCTTAAATATTAATACTTTATGGAATATATCAGGAATTAACTAAAATTCATAAAAACAAACTATTGAACTTAAATGAACATTGATTAAGCCATTTTTGTGCGAATTCAATTGACCATTTGTTCATTTTCTTTGATTAAAATTTTCCACATGTCTCCAATTGCCTGGTATTCCAAGAAATTGACCATGGTAATGCCAATGACCTCAGCAATCGACGCTGTAAATTTCAAGCATAAAAACCCAATAGTACAACATTCTCCAGGAAAAAACTAAAGGGTCATATCTGAGTCACTTTAAGCTGAATTTGTTTAATAGGCTTGAAACAAAATATGTCACCGCAACAAATCTTTTATACTTTTTATTGCTAAAATAATCGTTTTAATGTTTTTCTTTACAATTTTAAGAAGAAAAAAAAAAGTTTTATCTATATATTTCTATTTTGTTTCAAGCCTATTAAAACAAATGCTGCGCATGGAGGCGATATGACACTTCAGTTATTTTTTTTTAAATTTTTATTAAATGGTTTTGAATTTAAACCATCCAATGTTGTTAATGAAAATATTAACAACATGTTAATGTGTCCATGTTTTTAAATATGCCATTAAATACAGTTAGAATTGAATGTGGATTTGAAAAATATTTATTTTCATTTTGTATGATTATCGCCTTTGATTTATCAATCAGACGAAGTAAAACTGTTATATTTTTATCACCATTTTATCACCCAATATCATTTTATCATTAATTAACACACAGCAACGACTTGAGACAATGCTTTTCTAATATTCATGTCATTACACTCTCCAAGGTGATTGAAAAGTTTGCTTTTAAGGAATTCTAATATTTTTTAAAACCTGCTTCGCATTGCTTCAATCAAGCACTAATTTCAAGCAACTTAAAACACCATTAACGCAGTTTATTCATTTCATTTGATATAAATAGCTGACACTAAATTGCCAAGAAAGTTGTATTAACGTGCACATTCTAAAGATTCCCAAGCAGAGATTCCTCAAACAGACCTAAGTATGTCAGAAGTGAGCAGGATTTGTCTTAATCTGTTTGATCCCATCTTCTCGGATGAACGTCGAAAACGGCTCTTGTAGCACATTTCTTATCGTATCAGAGGATGTATTCTGTAATATCAAGAAAATACAATTTCATATAAATGCAACAAAACTAAGCAAAATTATTATTAATTAAAACAAACCGAGAATTTATACTTCTTCATAGCTTCAAACATAAAATTCTAAAATCTTGAAACATTTACACAATTACATTGCGTAATTATGGTTCGAAACGGAAATTAATAAATTTAGTATTAGTAGTGTTACTAATGGGATTCACGCAGCATTACAATATAATTCAGAAATATTGTACCAAAAGTGTTGTAATAGCCTCTATAAAAATTGTGAATGTGACACAAGAAATTGTATCTATGATTGTTCAAAGGTTGATAAAAACTGTGTTTTGCTAAACATTTAATATATAAATAAAACACAATTGGTGTGAGTTTAAAAAAATATTTAATGGTAAACCAATATTGTACTGCAGTACAACATTAAATATTTTGTGAAACTCACACCAATTGTGTTTTATTTATGTATTAACATAGAGTTTCATCATGTATCACCATCATCAATCCGATATTTGAGACATTTAATACATTTGATATTTCGAATTTTTAGTTTCACGGATATAAAAAGTTAAGAATGTTTTTATTTAAAATTAAAGCATTCAGAGCAAGCAAGTAATTATTTAATAATAGTAAACAGCCAATGCTGATAAAATGCTTTAAGCAATAATTGCATTATATCACTAGTGCTGTAATGAACTGGACAATTAAGAAGCGTTTCGAAATACGTACATTACATCACTCGTGCGGTAATGAACTAGATGACGTAACACAAGTTAATGCCAATGAGTGATATTATTTTATTCCACAAACATTTAATCGAAAACACTTTCATCGTTCGAAATTACAAATATTTGAGAACATTTAGTTTTGCCATTCCTTGAGCAATATTTGCATTACGTCCTGTAATAAGCTGGACAAATAAAAAGCGTTACGAAATACGTACATTACATCACTAGTGTGGTAATGAACTAGATGACGTAACACAAGTAAATGTCAAAGAGAAACATTATTTGATTCCATAAACATTTAATCGAAAACACTTTCATCGTTCGAAGGTACAAATATTTGAGAAAATTTAGCTTTGCCATTATTTAAGCAATACTTGCATTATATCACGAGTGCTGTAATGAACTGGACAAATAAGAAGCGTTACGAAATACGTACTTTACATTACTGATGCGGTATTGAACTAGATGACGTAACACAAAAATCTCAACGAGGGCATTATTTTATTCCAAAAACATTTATTCTAAAATACTTGCATTGTTCCAAATTACAAATATTTGAAAAAATAGTTTTGCCATTCTGTTTTGTCATTATATCACTAGTGCTGTAACGAACTGGACAACTAAAAAATGTTACGAAATACGTACATTACATCAACTAGATGATGTAACTCAAGTTGATCTCAAGGAGTTTATTCCACAAACATTTAATCGAAAACACTTTCATCGTTCGAAATTACAAATATAAGATAAAATTTAGCTTTGCTATTTTTTAAGCAATATTGCATTATATCACTATTGCTGTAATGAACTTGACAATTAAAAGGCGTTACGAAATTAGGAAGTGTACATCACTAGTGATGTACATTATATAACTAGTGCGGTAATTAACTAGATGACGTGACACAAGTGTATGTCAATGAGTGATATTATTTTATTCCATAAACTTTTAATCGATAACACTTTCACCGTTCGAAATTTTTGAAAAAATTAGTTTGGCATTCATAAAATTAGGAAAAAAGGTGGTAAAAAAGGTATAAAATAAGATCATCAGCTTTAGTTCGTTCCCCTTCAAACTTTCATATTAAAGAATCACCAAAATTTGCCTTTTGATAATACATGTTTTAAACATCACAACTGCAAATATTTTATGTAATAGTAAGTAAATTTCAAGATTACTTGAAGGCCAGCGATTACACATGAAGTGTTTAATACCTACTAATATTGAATATTATTGAAAATGAATGCTCGTTCAAAAAAAATCTTGAAATCGTAAACCATTTGCACAATTACATTGCGTAATTATTCTTCGAAACGGAAAATAACATCCAAACACTTCAATTTGCGTAGTGATTAACAGTTTTATTGCAATTACAAATCTTCCAACGCTTTATTTAATTATCATCCTAACTAATTGTGGCGATTTTCCTGCTGCAGATTTTTATTTGCGAACGCATGGATTTAATTGTTTATTCTGTTATATCTGCGGAATAAGACTTTAGTAAGTATACGTCTTATTTATTTCTAAGTTAACCTCTAGAAATAAGTAAGCGCTGTGAAAACGAACACGTTTTCTTACTATCTAGCAGATAGCTATAAATAGTATTCGTCAGATGGAAGAAAATGTATGAATATTTTGCATTGTCCAATACAATTTGTAATATATTTTCCATTAGCGTATTATTCATACAAAAAAATAGTTGCAAATCCTTAACAAAATACAATACATAAAATATAGTCATACACTAAATAATAATTAAGAACGTTATTGCCATTATTTTGTGAGGTATATTGCATTCCCATTACGAACAAAAAAAATATACAAAAAATCTAGAATGTAAAAAGTATTTTTTTCTCAATAATAATTCAGTATTGTATTTCAGATTATATTTTCATAGTACTTTTTTGTACAGTGCGTTCAAGAAAGTGGTGTCAACTTTTCCAACTAATTCCAACGAAATAATGTCAAATAATGCCATTTGAAACAATCTAGTTCATTTATTTGCTTGTATTGTAGGAAACATTTCTGCAACGTTGCAAATCACATTTTATTTCCATCTTGAACGGTGTCATATATTAATACCCATCATAAAACTTAACACCAGTTTCTTGAACGCTATGTATAATTGATTTTTTCAGGATGAAAAAAACACTATGGTATATCTATAACAATTTTTTTTCTTAATTTTGAAAAAAAGGGACGAAGAAATGTACAATCAAAATTAGATTAGTATAAATAAAGCAATGGGTTAAGTTTCACAAATTTTTGAAAAATCTTACCCAAGTGCTTGATTTATATTTTATACTAATTTAAAGATATCACCAAGTATTAATCACGGATTCATATTATCTAAAATTAGATCATTTTGAATTATTATATGTAATGTTAAAAAATTCTACTTATTTTTCAACAAAAATATCAAATACAAATTATAGTTATTAATATTATAAAAAAAACATTGATAACAATTAAAATCAAGCCCACAAAGTAACGGCGATAATTGAATGTGATATAAAAATGTGAATTATCATAAATTAAAATCAGGGCATCCAAGGTTTTAACAAAAATCATTGTTCAATTTCAATGAATTTGTTGCACACTTTTTCTGCTCACTTGTTTCATGTTGTTAATACAATTTGCATAATATCATACAATAATTGCATACTGCATACATACTGCTGATTTTGGCTCATTTTACTGCTGATTTATCTTACTTTTCTGATGATTTGAGAAAAATCAATATTGCTACAAAACAAAATCCTTTCAGGCTGAAAGGCTCCGGCTGATGGCCAATTGAAGCACCCCCGAAGCCTTACCATCATACACTTGTAATAAAACAATATTTTTGTATAAAAATGCTTCAATAAATTATATATACTACTACAAAATCCTTCACCAAATGACAAAAAGAATCCATTAGCAAATCCCTCTCCACAATCTTCCCCAGTTTTTTTTTTCATTTGCTAATGGATTTTTTTTGTCATTTGTTCGAAGGATTTTGTTTTATAGCAATATTGATTTTTCTAAAATCGTCAGAGTAAGACAAATCGCTGAATAAAACATACATAGCAAAAAGACAAAAATCAAGTCTGCTTACTTGATAAAAATAAAAACATAACCCAGTGCCCTCATTTTCCATTCGTGTAATATAATAATTAAATTGAAATGTCTGCATGTACGCAACTGTAACGTGCCTTAGTTAGATTCGAGTTAATTAACCATGCAATTAAAATATCCTTGTGTAACATATTAATATTAAACAGTGAATAGAACAATTCATCCTGCATATGCGCGTGTTGAATTGCCTGTTAATGTGTTTCTCATATAATGATAAACCAATATTTGCTCATTATACGGCGGCATTCATTGTTTCGCGTTATTACCAAGTGAACTTTAGAACAATTAGTAATTCATCCGAGTAAACGCAATCAATTCATAATTTAAATCCAGTGCATACTGCGAAATCCACGGCACCCAGATTCTTAAGGGCGATTAGACATAGCGGCAGAAATAATTCAACACACAAATCTTAATAAGTATAAGCTATATTACGTATTCATTATTATTTAATTAATTAAAGGAATTACAGACGTAATTGGAATCCATTCACAATGTAAATTTGTGAAACCAATTAGTAAGTTGGGAAATTGCTCTTTGCTCCTTGGTAAATTTGCCACAACATTTTCAACATTTTAGATAATATCAATATAGAAACTAATTTAATAAACAGATCCAAATTTAAATCGACATACATACCTATAATCATTTCTATAATAAATTATTATCGAAAAAATAAATAACGCTATTATACTGGGTGTCCAATGATACCCGGTATTTCTGATTTTGTCGATTATCTCCGGAAGTAAGCGGAAATTTCTTGTTTTCTCAAAAGAATATTACTGATCACTAAATTGCGCAACTTTTTTCTAATTTAACCGCTTTTGTAACTTTTACGGTTTCTGAGATCCCCATGCTGTTGATCCTTATCTTGGACACCCTGTATAGCCACAAAAATTTGTTCAATAATTAACAATATTATAGATAATATAAATATAGAAACTAATATAATAAACCAATTCAAATTTTAGTCTTCATACATACAATTTTTTCAATAATAAATTACCATTGAAGAAATTAATAACGCTATTATAAATTGCTCCTTTTGCATTATTATTACAAATTATTTAAATTGATGAAATCCGCAGCAGCAAACTTGCAAATTTGGTGGATTCCTCCTTGGAGACGGCAATTAACAGCAGTAAACATATGCTGTTGATATATTACAACCAGTGAGTCGAACCGGAACCGGAAATTAACCGGAATTCCAACTTTAACCGAAACTGTAACCGGAACGAAAAATTGCAAAACATTAAAACCGAAACCGGAACCGGAACGAAAAATTGTAAATATATAAAACCGTAACCGGAACGAAATTTTAATAAGGCTTAATTTCGGTTTGAACCAAAAATAATTTTTAATAAATTGTTTTAATAATTTTTGATTTTCTAAAACAAAAATATACCGGTGGCAAACTGTTTTTCAACAACATTTTAGCGTTTGTAGTCAGACGATACCGGAACCGAACCGAAATTGAACCGGAACCGAACCGGAACTGAACCGAAATATTCAGACGAACCGCAACCGGAACGAAATAAATATCGTTAAACCACTGATTATAAACAAATAACCCTTAAAATAGTTTGCTTCTTTATTATTAATTCTTAGTTGAGTAATGAAAGCATTTATAGCTACATCTGATATAATGGACGTAAACCTGTTGAATAATTATAGCTTTTGATGCGACTTTTGATTTACATCCACGAACGAATTTCTGAAGAGATTTACGTCCCATTTCGTTAATTGCGTTGTTGACATATTATTTAACGCTTACAAACCAACTTGTATGTTAATAATTACGTTTCCAAAACTTTTTAATTATTACTGACGCTTGATGAGGGCAAGCGGCATTTCAGAGAGTTGAAATATGTGAGCAGAAGTCGAGTGTGAGACAATTACAACCAAGCTTGAAAAACATGTTGTTTTGATCAAAGAAAAAATGCAGCTAATCGCTTAATCAAAATTACAAAAACAACCTTGTAAAATGAAATATAAGACTATAACAAACACTTTTTTTAAATATTTTATGTGAAAAGCGAAAAAATCAACCTGAAATTATCTGATGAAACCTCTGAGTGGTTGTGTAAGTTGCACAAAATTGCGTCGGATGTGAGTTAAAAATACTATTCAAAGCTGCTTAAAATAAAACTGCTGTACATGAAAAATTAACATTTTTTTTGTTTTGAGTGAAAACTTACATTTTTTAAAGTGAGCTGCAAAAAATGGTTTGGAGTTAAAAATACTGTATATAACTGCTTAAATATAACGGGTTTTTTGCCTTTAATGAAAAATTTAATTTGGGTGTTC
Organism: Othius punctulatus; assembly: GCA_951805005.1. Lineage (NCBI taxonomy): Eukaryota > Metazoa > Arthropoda > Insecta > Coleoptera > Staphylinidae > Othius > Othius punctulatus. The sequence goes on from OX638141.1 coordinate 37,292,676, forward strand.
TAAATGAAAAATTAAAAAAATAACTTATATAATTACAACCTAGCTTGAAAAATATGTTGTTTTTATTAAAGAAAAAAAGCAGCTAATCGCTTAATCAAAATTACAAGAACAAACTTGTAAAATGAAATATAAGACTATAACAAACATATCCTTTTGATTTTAATATTTTATGTGAAAAGTTTCCCCCTTTTATTATAATATAAGACTATAACAAACACGTATGTTTTTTTTTTATTATTTTAATTGAAAAGGGGAAAAATCAACCTGAAATATTCATCTGACGAAACCTCTGAGTGGTTGTGGAAGTTACACAAAATTGGATCGGATGTGAGTTAAAAATACTATTCAAAGCTGCTTAAAATAAAACTGCTGTAAATGAAAAATTAACATTTTTTGTTTTGAAAATTGACATTTTTTTTAAAGTGACTTGCAAAAAATATTTTGTTAGTTAAAAATACTGTATAAAACTGCTTAAATATAACGGGTTTTTTGCCTTCAATGAAAATTTTTATTTGGGTGTTCTAAATGAAAAATTAAAAAAAAACTTATATAATTACAACCAAACTTGAAAAACATGTTGCTTTTATCAATGAAAAAAAGAAGATAATCGCTTAATCAAAATTACAAGAACAAACTTTTAAAATGAAATATAAGACTATGACAAACATATCCTTTTGCTTTTAATATTTTATGTGAAAAGTTCCCCGTTTTTATTATAATGTAAGACTATAACAAACACATCTGTTTTTAAAAAAATATTTTAAGTGAAAAGGGGAAAAATCAACCTGAAATATTCATCTGACGAAACTTCTTGAGTGGTTGTGTAAGTTACACAAAATTGCATCGGCTGTAAGTTAAAAATACTATTCAAAGCTGCTTAAAATAAAACTGCTATAATTGAAAAATTAATATTTTTTTGTTTTGGATGAAAAGTTACATTTTTTTTAATTGAGCTACAAAACATGTTTTGTTTGTTAAAAATACTGTATAAAACTGCTTAATATAACGGTTTTTTGCCTTTAACGAAAAATTTAATTTGGGTGTTCTAAATGAAAAATTAAAAAAAACAACTTATATAATACAACCAAGCTTGAAAAACATGTGATTTTTATCAAAGAAAAAAAGCAGCTAATCGCTTAATCAAAATACAAAAACAAACTTGTACAATGATATATAAGACTATAACAAACATATCCTTTTGATTTTAATATTTAAAGTGAAAATGGGGGAAAATCAACTTGAAATATTCATCTGACGAAACCTCTGAGTGGTTGTGTAAGTTACACAAAATTGCATCGGATGTGTAAAAATATTATTATGCAAAGCTGCTTAAAATAAAACTGCTGTAAATGAAAAATAAACATTTTTTGCTTTAAATGTAAAATTTACATTTCTTTAAAGTGAGTTGCAAAACATTTATTGTTAGTTAAAAGTAGTGTTTAAACCTGCTTAAATAAAACGTTTTTTTTGCCTTTAATGAAAAATTCAATTTGGGTGTTCTAAATAAAAAAAATAACATTTCTTTCAAAAACCCAAGCAGAGTTGAATTAGTTAAAAATGCTGTTTGCAACTACTTAAATATATTTTCTTTTTATCAATTTCTATATTATATACTTATTTTTAAAATTAACATTTTTGTTTGCATTTTGGAGAGTTTGATAGTCATGTAGAATTTTATACAATATTTGAACTTTTGATGAAATTTTCTGTATTCGTAGTCTACATTTAATGAAAAATTTGGTCACTTTTCGAAAGTTTCATGAAATGTTCTGAATTTAGAACATAAAAATAAATTTATTCCAAACAATATGAAATTATTGATTGGTTCTCTTCGGTGCTCTTGATATGCTTTAAACCAGTATTCTTCATAACCGTCCAGTCAATATACGAAATCATTAATTTCATTCAATTTTTTAACCATTCAAAGAACACGTTTTTAATTATTAAAGCATAACAATTTTGTTTAATACCAAACAAAAAAAAACTAGTTTATAAACAGTTTGTTTTGCTTACAACGAAAACATATCTAATTTTGCCATTTTTTTATGAAAAAATGTTTTCATCTTAAATGACCAGCTCTAGATTATTATGTTATTATTTCTGCTGGTATGACTGATGACCGCTACTATGAATATAATAGTTTTTTTCAGGACGAAGAAAACATTATGGTATATGGATATCAATTTTTTTCCTTATTTTTGAAAAAAAAAATGTATGAAGAAATGTTCCTGTACAATAAAAATTAGAGCATTATGTGCAATGTTAAAAATTCTATTAATTTTCCAACAAAAATATCAAATAAAAAACAATAGTTAAAAAATTAACATTTCTTTCAAAAACCCAAGCAGAGTTGAATTAGTTAAAAATGCTGTTGCAACTGCATAAATATATTTTGGTTTTATTAATTTCTATATGATATACTTTTTATAAAAATTAATATGTTTGTTTGCATTACTAAGAGTTGATAATATAGAATTTTATGCGATTTTTAAACTTTTTATTATTATTATTATTAAAAAAACATGTTTTAAAATTTTAAAGTATAACAATTTTTGTTTAATACTAAACAAATAAAACTAGTATATTAACAGTTTGTTTTGTTTACAACGAAAAAAATATCAAATGTTGCCATATTTTTTATGAATTTTTTTTTCATCTTCCATGACCGGCTCTAGATTATTATGTTATTATTTCTGCTGCTATGACTGATTACCGCTACTATGATAATAATAGTTTTTTTCAGGACGAAGGAAACATTATGGTATATCGATAACAATTTTCTTCCTTATATAAAAAAATACGAAGAAATGTTCCTGTACAATCAAAATTAGAGCATTATGTGCAATGTTAAAAATTCTATTAATTTTTAGGCACAAGGTGCTATGACTGATTAAAGCTACTATGAATTGCTTGTAAAATTTGCAGTTCCAATTCATCTAAATTCTTAGATACAAGTAAGAAATTCATGCCATTTGGTACTTACAATAAATTGCAATTTCTCTCCGGCTAAATGATTTGCAACATAAATTTACTCGATAAATCCACTGAGTGTTACTTCACCAGTTTTAATAATTCGGTCAACTCAAGTCTCGTTCCTTTCGGCAAACCGGACCTCCTTGATTCACGGCCGCAGCCTTGAAGTCTCAGATGAATGTTCTGATCAGACCACCAGAAATTACGATGCGGGACTCATCTTAATCCATGATTATTGTGTAAAATTCGTTTTGTGTTCAATTTAAATTGAAATGATTATTATCTATTGAAGTGCACCGAGGTTACAATATCGTTTTTATTACTTATATTATTATTATTAAATGGTAATAATGTAAAGTTGTTTTTATGGGTAAACTTGTTTTTATGCAATGTGACCACCCACACATATTATAATTTAGGAGTATTATTTATTTCATAGTATATTGCTGCTGCTAATCTTGACAATATTAATAACATGAATAACAATGAATAAAATTTCCAATATCTTGAAGAATACCTATAGCAAAAAGTGTAGCAAAAATAAAATTTATAGTTAGCCACAAAAAAAGACAATTTTCTAAAAAAAAAGCCCCCAAACTTTTCATAAAATGTGGATAACAAATACAGAAAATTTCTTCAAGTGTTCAAACAATGGCATACAATTCTGCATCACTAGTTCAACACTCAAAAAATCAAAAAGAAAATTGCAAATTTTGATAAAATACAATCTGTAATCTGTAAAAGATTATTGATAAAAATAATTTTAGAATTTTAGAATTTGTAAAGTTGTAGTTTGTGAGTAATTTTTAAGTTTAAAATTAGTTCAGTTTCAAGTACCTGTTATAAATGATTCTTTTTTTATCAATAATGTTTTATAGAATGATATCGACTTTTCTAGCAGTTTTCGAACATGATTTTTTGTATCAATTTCTACCTATTTTTTCTATCTATTATGCTATACTTATTAAAATTAATAAATCCTTTTTTTTGCATTTTGAAGAGTTAACTAGTGATATAGAATTTTGTGCAATTTTTGAACTTTGAACTTTTCTGTATTTGTAGTCTACATTTTATGAAAAATTTGGGAACTTTTTGAAAGTTTTATGAAGTTCGACGAATTTAGAACATTAAATTAAATTTATTCCCAACAATATGCAATTATTGATTGGTTCTCTTCTGTTCTATTGATATGCTTTAAACCAGTATTCTTCATAACCGTCCAGTCAATCCATGCAATCATTAATTGCTGACCCAGATGAAATATTGAATGGAGACAAAGAGTAAAGTATTAATTATGCTGCAACTCACGCCAGTCGGCTCGATGTGAACTTCGGAAATCGAACGCTGAATTATACATTGCCTGCAGTTCCATTTCTCGGGAAACCTGCATTCGAACACATACACATTCCTTTAACTCCGACAATCAAGTGATTGAAATACTATTTAAACTTCCGTTAATGGCTTTTCCTGCACGCGATTCCTTTGAATGCAAAAATTAAGTACTAAGGTTTATTATTTATGGTGTCGTTTAGCTGATGATGATTTACTGAAGTGTGTCAATTTTCTGGGTCAAATATGCCTCAAATGTGTGAAATAATAGTAATAGTATTTTGAGGTATCTACTAAAAAAAAACAGTAGACATAGTGAATAAAATAACTGAAATAAATAATAAAATACAAAGATAAATAAATCTAACTATTTTTAATAATTTTGTAGAAAAAATGAATTTTTGATTACTATGAATCTTCCTGCAATATTCTGCATACAAAGTAGAAGCCTTGTACATAATTTGTTTGTACATTGATCAATTACACGGTAAATCATGTATCAAACATTATGGTTAACACTTTTATTAACGTTCCATGTAAAGTCACGGTTAGCTTGGCGTTTAGTGGTGTTGATAGTTTATTTCTACATCTATTAATATATCATAATAATATAAAATAATAATATATTAATAATAATAATATATTATGATCTATATTTCTGGGTATTATTTTTATTAATAAGTATAAAGTCTATATAATAGTGTAAAGTGTATAATATAAGCGTGTATACATCTATATATAAATAAATAATTGAGTGTTTATTGGTCTACAAATATAGGCTTAACTTACAAAAAATATAATAGTACGAAATATTAATATATTTAGTACTATTAATACATAATACGTATTTCCGCTTCTTAAATAGAATACACCATAAAAATATTAATTGCTTCCTAATGTACAAATCATTTATATAAAAAAATATTATTATGTTTAAGTTTTATCTAGTAAATTTGATTGGGGTAATGAACTTTGACTGATAACCTTTTGCTGGGGAAGAAATTAAGTCTTTTTTTTAATAATAAAGATATTCAATTGTTTCCATGAACGTTTACATGCAGCATAATACTTTTTACAGATAATGTGCATTTTATGAGCGCATCGTCACTATTAATAGCAGACAGTAAAGATAATTGTTCAATTGAGTGTCAACATGTTAAGTAATTGATAAGTACTTAGCCATTTATTGCTGCTTAATGAAGTTAAACTATTGTAAGAATATAATTCTTCTCACTGTGAATTAGTTCAATTGAAACATGACGTGCCCCTAAATAATTGATAATATCACAGATTTATTTGTGTTTTCATTGATTTTGTGATGTGTCATAAAGTGGATGTGTTTATTGAGAATTTTCACATTTTGATATTCAATTGTGATAAATAGTAGAACAAAAATCAAATTTTTCGTTAATAAGCTGTTAATCGGTAACTTAATGTTATAACAATAACTTAATAATTAATGGAACAAAATTTCCACGCAATTTCACGCGATGTACTATGTTAGAAATTTCTAGAAAGATTTTGATAAGTAGAAATTGAGCAAGCGACTTAATTTAACTTTTCAAATTCCAAGGTTTTGAAAATATATTTTGCAATTTTCTGAATGATATGTGAAATGTGTTACTTATAGTGGCTTATATTTTTAACGGCACATATGATAAATAGAACAATTTACTTAACAATTACAATAGTACTCTGCTAGAAACTTCTAGAAAGATTTTGATAAGTAGAAATTGAGCAAGCGAATTAATTTAACTTTTCAAATTCCAAGGTTTTATAAAGATATTTTGCAATTTTCTGAATGATATGTGAAATGTGTTACTTATACTGGCTTATATTTTTAATGGCACATCTGATAAATGGAACAATTTACAAAATTAAAGAAAAATAAGTAACTTGTAATTCCAATATATCGTATTTTTTTAGATTATTTTCAAAATTGGGTGATCATACAATACAGAAATACAAAACAGTTCTCATTTTTTTTTTTACTTCTGATAACTAGAGCAATTTCCAAAATTTAAAAAAATAGTAACAATTCCAAAAAGTGTAAAGGCACATATGATAATCATTAAACAATTTACAAAATTAAATAAAAAATGGTACTTTACTGGTAATTCCATTTTTACAAAAACTTAACAAAAATTCAAACAGTTTTGCATATATCCTTTTTTTTAAGATTATTTTCAAAAGTGGATTATCATACAGCACAGAAATACAGAACAGTTTTCCTTTATTATGATTACTTCTGATAACTAGAGCAATTTACAAAATTTTACTAAAAAATTGTACAATTCCAGAAATTCCTTAATTTCGATAATGATAATGCTTTATTCATGAAGCTACAAAATTCACAAAAATGTATGTTTTGAAGGCGATTTGCAAGTCAATCCCTCTGCTACGATTAAAAATTTAAAAATAAAATTACAAAGAACACATACAAAGAATACAATACATATAATATACCTTTTTCGCGCAATTTTCAATCTTTTTTCAAAACTGGATGTACATATAATACAGAAACTCAGAATAGGTTTCCTTTCTAAATGGCATTTATGATAAATAGAGGTATTTACAAAACAAACAAAAATAGCAGAAATCTTGCATATATCCTGTTCTTTTACATTTTTGTTTCAAAATTCTACGTACAATGAATTCTACACTCTGAAGGGTTCTCTTTTTCGAGGACACTTGTGGTAAATAGAACAATTTACGAAATAGAAATAAAAATAGTAATAATTCAAAAAATTCTAAAGTAAAAGTATGGAAAGTAAAAATATTTCCTTGCTTTTTGTGCAATTTTCATTTCATTTTTAAAACATACTATACAGAAACTCAGAATAGGTTTCCCTTCTTATGGGTTTTTGTGATAAATATAGCAATTTACAAAAACAAATAAAAAATCGTTAACAATTCTAAACAATCTTGCTCATTTCTTAAACAATTCCAAGAATTTTGCAGATTTCTTGTTATTTTATATTTTTTCGAAATTGGATGTACAATACTATGAATAATTCTCCTTGTTTTATGGACATTTAAGTAAACGAGAGTAATGTACAAAATATAAATAAAAATAGTAACATTTCCAAAAAATCTATCAAATTATAATATTACTATTAGTATCTGTTTCTATTACTAGCCTTGTGATAAAATATTTTTACAACTATCACACTAATTATTTCAATCTAATTCGTGCACAAACGACGAGGCTAATATTTTCCTAATTGATACAAAAATAACTCCTACTAAATGTATAATAAATACATATTTTATTAAATATTTCCTGTATTCTATGGGTCCAATTTTAATATTAGTATTAATAACTTCCTACATTCCTTCATAGTTATGGCATGTCAAATGCCATATCAACAGTGATATTTTAATGTGGGCTACTAGAAACTTGCATTTACAACCACAACAAACCATGTTTATTACATTACCTGCATATAAAACGAAATTAATAGATGCCACGGCCTTTCCAGTAACTGTCTCTATTAAAATCACTAAAAAACAATATTATATATGCAGCAGAAACAATTAAAATATGTAATTGCCAATCTTAATACTCGATCAATGCAATTAACATGCAAAATTATCATACAAATTTGTGGCAATGAAGTTGAGCTATTTAATTTTGGCAGAAATGTGGTTTAGTGGCATATAATTCGTATTCTGCAACAATCAGCGTCAATAAGGAATTGCAAAGCTCGGCTCCAATATTTCCTTGAGGACGACCTTTGATGAGCAACTTTGGAAATTCTACGACTCAATTCATAATTTCGAACGGAATGGTGCAATAAAAAAGCCACAATGTAAATCAGGACGTATCATAAAAATCAAAATTTCAATTCATAATATTCGTAACGTTATAATTTCCTTATAATTAGTAAGGCAAACTTTGTTTCCGAATTGATTAGTTTATTTTATCCCCATTATTATGCTATAACTATTTTAATGTTGCAAGGTTTATATAGAGGTTTACATAATTTTGTTGATGATAATAAACGCCTTAATTATTAGAATTAGAATAAGCATGGTCGAATTTCCGTTTCCTGTACCTACTATTATAAGTATCCCAAAATCAGAAGATTTGTCGGCTCTTCTACCACACATTTTCCAATTTCAGAAAAGATCCGATGTTCTTCAAAAAGTATTAATTGTAAATCAGATTACTCAATTGTAGGTATATGAGAAAGTATCAATTAAAATTCCAGATAATATATTGTCCCTTATAACATACAATTATATATTAATAATTAATAATTGTATTACATAAAATATCATAATATAATTCTATATCAGAATGTGTCACTTGAAATTGTGATAAATTAATTGTATATCAGAAAGTATTAATCGCAATTCAAATTTGTGAATTGTTATTTAGAAAACACAATTCTAATTTAATTAGAAATTGAATTTTCAAACTTCATTTGAACTTAATATTCTTTTTGTTTTTGTTTTGTTGTTTTTGAGGTTCCGTGCTGATTACAATTACAATTGATTCTTTCTGAATTACAATTGACTCTTTGATTTACAATTTACAAATCTGAAATGCAATTGACGTATTCTGATTTACCTATCGCTAATTTGAATTACTTTTGAGTTACAACTCACCGAAAATCTAAATTTCAACGATTTTTCTTTTAAATTTATACGTATCAAATAATTTACTTAATGTCTGTAGTAGATAGATTGTAAATATTCTTGGGAAAATATTAAAAAAACAAAAAAAAAACAAATTATACAATTTACCTACAAATCTGAAATGCAATTGATATTATAAATTACAACTCGCTAATCTGAATTACTTTTGATTTACAGATTCGCTGCTAATCTAAATATCAATTGTTTTTTTACAATTTTACAATTTTTTTTACAATTTACAAATCTGAAATGAATTTGACGTTTTCTAAATTACCACTCGCTAATCAGAATTACTTTTGATTTACAATCCGCTACTAATAAAAATTTTAATTGTCCTTTTTTCCTCTAAATTATAATTGGGCAACGTTTAGTTATAGTGTGGAGAATGTTCTGACTGCAAAATTAATATTAATCATTTTTAAACCGTATTTATTACTGTATTGTAGTAAAACGTGTATTTACGTTGTAATTAATTATTATACCAATAATTAATAATAATGCATGCGCCAAAGTTAAGTTACCGGTTTAATTGAGGTTTGAGTGCCTAAATGAATTCGTCGTTTGACGTAAACATGTACTCGTGAATTAATAGCCTACTGCATTAACATTGTTCGCAGTCATGTTTTCTAAAAGTGAAATAATTATTCAGTGGAATAATTCGTAGGTATGTACACGCTTTCAATTATTCCTTTACAGGCGAAGGTAGCGATAATAATCAGTTTACGTTTTATGTCTACTAATGCATTATCTAACGTAATCAGTAGTAAAGATATATCAGCGTGTCACAAAAGCTAATATTAAAATATAAATTTTCCACTCTGTATTGGTTTTATTCCCAGAGCTGGCCGTACATTTTATTGAATATATAGAATTTTCAGTTGTGGCTTTCTGTTAAGTAAAACAAAAATATCATAAAATAAATAACAAAATTTATAATCAAATTGTAAACTTCGAAAAGGGCTCATTTTGGGGAGGATTAAAAATTTACCTTTTCGCTCTTTTTTATGTACACATATAGACCGATATTTTATGAGTGAGAAAGGCTAATAGATTTTTGTAGTGATGAAAGAGTAATTTTAGAAAACAGAAGTAAAATTGTTCAACAGAAAAAAATTGCAATTCAGCAAATTTAGAAAACAAAAGTCAAATTGTTCAACAGAAAAAAAATTGCAATTCAGTAATAGTAATAGTAATTTATTTGTTCACGTCAAACGGCTTACAATGGTCAGTTAAAATATAAAAGATTTAATATTATTGACTTAGAAATAACATGTAATTATTATTCAATTAAACATTCACTAGCGACGGGTTTTACAGTTTCCTATTAACTTTAATCGGCGGTTAAATAAATACTATTATAGGTGTAATGGTAGTCATGGAAACTAAGCGTTAACCGAGTGTTAATTGGAAACTGTATGACTGCAGCTACAGCTAAGTTTTCCGTTTTGGGTTAATTAAAAAAATGTAATCTGTAATATAATAAAATTTATATAATTATAAACAAATATTTGCAGCTAATTTGTGCATTGTGTGACATAATTAGTGCATTTATTATTAAAAGTACTCCTAACAGTTTTCTACGATCTAAATGAAATATTAATATATAATTTATTGAAGCAATTTTTTTTTACAAAAATATTGTTTTATTGCAAGTGTATGATGGTGACGGGGGTGCTTCAATTGGCCATCAGCCGGAGCCTTTCAGCCTAAAATATTAATATTTTATCAAAAATATTAAGTTATAAAGCAAATTACGCTTAAGTTAACCAAAAATTTAAAAAAAGGTAGACAACAATGGAGAACATTTTTAAATATGGCAATCAGATTAATTATAAAAACACCAACTCAGTCGTGACTTTCTGTTAAATAAAATTTTATAAAATCAATAACAAAATTTATAATTAAATTGTAAACTTCGAAAAGGGCTTATCTTGGGGAGGATTCAAAATTTACCTTTTTGCTCTTATTTATGTACATATATAGACCGATATTTTATGAGTGAGAATGGCTTATAGATTTTTATAGTGCGGAAAGAGTAATATTAGAAAACCAAAGTCAAATTGTTCAACAGAAAAAAATTGCAATTCAGTAATACTAATAGTAACAGTAATTTATTTGTTACGCCAAACGGCTTACAATGGTCAGTTACAATATAAAGGATTTAATGCTGTTGACTTAAAAATAACATGTAAATATGATTATTCAATTAAATATTCATTAGGGGCGGGTCTTACAGTCTCCAATTAACTTTAACCGGCGGTTAAATAAATACTATTGTAGGTATAATGGTAGTCATGGAAACTAAGCGTTAACTGAGTGTTAATTGGAAACTGTATGACTGCAGCTACAGCTAAGTTTTCCCACTTGAGTTAATTAAAAAAATGCAATTAAAAAAAAAATTATACAATTAATAAACAAATATTTGCAGTTAATTTGTGCATTGTGTGACATAATTAGTGCATTTATTTCTAAAAGAATTCCTGGAAGTTTTCTACGATCTGTAATTTCAGAAAATTAATAAAAGTATTAAAAAAAACTATAAATGAAATATAAATATTTAAATAATATTAATATTTTATCAAAAATATATTATTATAAAGCAAATTACGCTTCAGTTACAAAAAATTGAAAGAAGGTAGAGTGCAATGGAGGAAAATTTTAAATTGAAATCAGAATAACTAAAACAACACCAACTCATTAGAAATATTGAACCAGAAGCAGCCAAACCAAATGCCAATAACACAATAAAGATTGCTCTCTCTCTCTCTCTCTCTCTCTCTGTTTTATTTTCTTGAAATAATTCTCTCACTATCTCTTATTTTCTTGAAATAATTCTCTCTCTTTCTTATTTTCTTGAAATAATTCTCTCTTTCTCTCTCTCTGAGAATTTTCTTGAAAATAATCTCTCTCCATCTGTCTCTTCTCTGGTGTTTTTCAAACATGATGAAAGTTCGAAAAAAAAAATAAAAAATCCGTGAACGGGTCGATTTTTGTTAATTATTAACCATTTTCTGACACACAAAAATTATGACGTCAGTAATTTTTGATTTATGGCGTCGACATTTTTTTACATGATTTTCGATTTTTTTCATTACACATTTTTTTTAATTCTCTCAATCTCTATATTCTCTTTACACATTTTTTTGCAATATTTAAAAAAAACCTGTATGTTCTCTTTTCCCACAAAATTTATAAAAAAATTCTCAACATTTTGTTGTCTTTTCTTCAATATTCAGCATAATATAATATCTTTATTGGTACTATCAACAATAAGTTTTACACAGGTCATACATATTTCGGATTAAATGAAAAATTTAAAATCAGTACATAAAAGTAATATATAAAATCCGCTGCACATATATAAAATAGGTAATTATCTTAAAAATTGTAAGAAATATAAAATATAAAATACGAGCCCTAGAGAGTGAATGATAATACATAACGACAGTGATATAATAAATATTATAAACAGTTACACCTAGAAACTATTAAAAGTCAGAAATTATTTTTGGGAATTTTCTGAAATATTTGTGGAATTTCCGCAGTTATGAAAACTTCAAAGACTATTAACGTATCTAAACTTCATTGTGTTCAGAATATTTTAGCAATTTTTTTGTACATTTGGGCACTTTTTGTGGTAGATATTTCCCAATATTTACGAAAATTCAATGATCCCAATTTTGTTTTTCCCTACATATTTACAATGTTTGTGATGATTTGTTTTAAAATAAATTCCTATTATTAAGATTTTTCAGAAAAAAACCCCGAAAACTTCACATTTATAATGACTTCGTCTATGTGAAGGAGTGAAGAATAATTTGTTCTGAAATTCTACAGTCATGCAGTATTTATAAATGCTACTGATTTTTGAGTTCAATATTTTTTTAGACTGCTGTACCGTTTTCCAAACTGTTGGACGTGAGATGGATACAAGACTGATTTTTTTTAGAATAAAACGTTTAGAAAACACTGACAAACATTAAGAATAATTGAACATTTTTCTAGTATAAGTTTTATTTTGGTTATATTTTTTTTAATTAAAAGCTTTAACTTATGCTGAGCAAATAAATTTTATTCTACAGTTATTTTGAAAAAGTACTATTTTGACTCGAAACATGCTGTTGCTGCAGCTAAGAATATGAAAAATAATGCACAACAAATTCAGGCACTAAGTGTGTGTAGTCTGACAATGTTATCTCAAGCATTTTATATGCCGGATTTAACGAGCTAGAAGTTGACATTCAAAAGCAACTCTTTGTTATAACGAGACATGAGGGTTCCACTGCGGAAACTGAATCCGCTCGCAAATATTCCGAAGGTGAGCCTCCAAGTTTGGTCCTGGATAATAATCGGAACCGAACCTGTAGGTACAGGATCCTTAGTGGTCATAATTGAGCCATAAAGTGATAATGTGATGCAACGTCAAAAAGGCGAGGTAAAACCTTTGCATGTCTTTACTTTTTTTCCTGCGTTTCAAGTTTTATTAATCTTTACAAATTCGGGATCGATAAGGGACTTATCGTCTGGGACATATGTCAATAAGTAGTAATAATAATGTTAATAATAAGGCGGTGAGACTGTAGGTCAATAGTCATTGAAATATTGTTATTACTTCTATTAATAATGGTAAAATAATAATAATAATAAAATAATAGTAGTAATAAAGAAAATAATCATAATAAAGATAATAATAATAATAATAATGATAATAATGATAATAATGATCATAGTTACAAGAACAATAATTTATGCTGGTAGTATAAAAACTCGGACACGATAATACTAGGTCAATAGTCATTGAAATATTGTTATTATTACTATTAATAATGATAAAATAATAATAATAACAAAATAATAGTAGTAATAAAGAAAATAATTATAATAATAATGATAATAATGATCATAGTTACAATAACAATAATTTATTATGGTAGTATAAAAACTCAGACAGGATAATAGTTTGTTCCTGCTGAGTTTTTGGACTACAATTACAAATATTAGATAGGGCTCTATCAATTTTCAATAATAATAATAATTATAATATTAAAATATTGTAGACTTTGATACCATTATTATTGTTATATTTGGATAAATGGCTGGTTTATGCATGGTGAAGCTTCCTATATGAAAAGGCCTAATTTATAGATTTGAAGACTTGAATTGTGACACTTATGTTGTCTTGCATACACTACACAATAAGTTCCGATTTATGGGAATTAACATAACATTTCCAAATATGAAGAGAAAGGTTGCCACCACATTACGAAATAGCAAATTATTATTAATAGCCATCGATTCGTTCCACTATTTTAGTATGCGATTTATCAACAATTAACATACTCCAATACTTCAATAGATTATGTTTCTACAAATGAGCCGCTCTTATTTGGCTTTGCGATATGTCTTCGCTTACTTATTTTATTAACATGCTCCAAAATTTGGGTAGATTATATTTCTAAATAAACGTGTAACTTATTTTATATGATATATTTCTTCGCTTATTTATTAAATTTAATTAACATAATCCAGAATTACATCCACAATTCATTACATCCACAAAATTACATCCACATCACATCCACAAAAGTTAAGATATTAAGCAATAATTATTGATCACCACCATCTAGATAGAATATTTATTATTATGTAGCCACAACATACAGATTATGTCCAAGATTAGTGGATTATGTCGATATGATATGTGTAAAAATATAAATAAAATAAGGCAATTAAAATGAAAATACAAAGATATAAGGCAAATTAAGACATTCTTGCTGATTTCTGCTGATGTGTCTTAAGTTATATTACTTCGCTTATTTAATTAATATACCTAACCAAAATTTCTTGTTGACAAAAGTTACGTTAATAAGGATTGTTTATTGATCATAATTTTTGCTGATTTCTGCGTGTCTGTAAGAATGCCGCGTGGTTTTATTGATGGCAAATCTGCAGAACCACTTCAGCTTCCATCTAATCGATTATGTAATTTCGTTACAATGCAGCATCTGAACGTTTGGCACGTGCAAAATTTTACCGCTGTCGATTATGAGCCTAGGAAACGCGAAGGTCGAGGAAAGTGATTTCGCAAGCGAATCCTCTGCGAAGACGAGGATCTGCACGAGCTTTGCCTTATTTTGCAAGCAATGACGAGGTAATGTAATAATAATCCGATGAAAGTGCGAGCTGTTTTCACTTTTATGTAATCGATGTACGCTGCAAGGTCAGTCGAACATGCTTATACCGTCAACAGCCAATTGTACAATTTTTAATAAATATAATGAAGGCTCCAATAATGATTTCGGTTTTGCAATAACTTCAATAGTATCTAATTCCAGACTGACACGCTGCCATCTTTAATAGGTCATTTGCAATTTTAATTGAAGCAAAAATCGTGATTGAACTCATTAACCGGCAGACACTATAATATAAAAATCACTGTAGTTAACGCAAATAACCCGTTATTTATTGTGCATTAAAATGTATGCCGTCTCATGCCAATAGTACAATATACGTTCTTTACCTCTTCACTTTCAATGCTCGAACGCATTACAATTTTAATCTTCCAATTGTCCATTACGTTTACACACGGATTATCAATAATTCAATGCTCCAATGTATTACAATGTGTATAATCTTCCAATTGTTCACTGAGTTTACACTCGGATTATCAATAATTACGCCCTGTTTAACAATTCTCAATTAACTTTAATTATAATTAGATACAGGAAAAATACTTCACATTCAAATGTCACAAGCAATTATGTTATGATTGCATTTGACATTTCAATGTGATGCTGCACCTACGCGTGTACTATTTTGTTTTTGCCTAAATTGTACATGTTTTGTAAAGAACAAATTTTTAAAAATTTGTGATGTTTTGGAAATATTCAGAACAATTTTCATGGTTTAGTTTTAGTAATAAAATGGAATGTTACTGTAATAATTATTTACATAACAAGTGCGTGAAGTGAAAAACTCACGTGTTTTATATATTATTTTATTCGTTTTTAAACGTTTTTGTTGAAAAACGTTTACAAGTTACACGTTTCATTTTTATAATATCAAGTCGGTGAAAAGTCAAACTGACATTTATTGTCAAATCAAAATTTTCAATGGCCGATTGCAGTGTTTTTTAACCAGAAGGGGTTCCAAATGAAGCCCCAGAAGCAGTGGGAAAGTTGGTGTCCACGAAGTTAAATGTATTCTATCAAATCGATGTTGTATGATTTTGATTTTAAATGAAATAAAGGTTTTAAATTTACCAGTAGAATCAAATTTTATTTCACTTGAAGATAAACAACTGCTTATAATGTCTGCTAAGAGATACTTAACGTCAGTTTAAAACGTCAGAATTCAATAAAAAATATTTACTTTTTACAAATATTGAAGCAACTGAAAAAATATACCAAATTAATTGTGCTTTGTTTTATGTTTATACTACTCTACTTTCAAGTATCGTTTATTCATTTTTAATTATAGTGATTATGCTGGGGGTTAGGAAGATCGACCGAAAATGTTCAAGGGGCGAATCAGGGAGCAAAATAAAGTTGAATAATCATTGGCCATTTTTTGTTTCGATGGTTTTTTTTTTTAATAAAGTTTCAAACGTTCAATTTGACCCTTTTAACAAAAGGAATATTAGACTTCATTTTGCACCCAGATTCACTCGTAGAAATGTTTCGATCGACTTCACTAACACCCTGTATAATCACTATTATTAAAAATGAATGTACGATACTTGAAAGTAGTTTAGTACAAACATAAAACCAAACAAATTTAATTTGGTATATTTTTTTCAGTTGCTTAAATATTTGTAAAAAATAAATATTTTTTACAGTAACATTCCATTTCATTAACCTAAACCATTCACTAACACCTGATTCAGCCCTAGAAAGTTTTCGGTCTACTTTCCTAGCGCCCTGTATATTAATGCAATTGTACAAAATGTACATTATTAATGTTTATTATCAAATATGCAATAATTCTTTTGAGTAGTTTATATTTAAATCTATAATCTGGTATATTGCGAAACATGGAATCTACACGTTTCGTATATTGATTGAATTTAGAAAATTTGTGATGTTTCGGAAATACTCTAGTAGGAAATACTTTAATGCAATAGAATTTCGCTAAAAACTGCTATTTATAGTTTTTTAAATATTGATGCAATTGAAACAAATTAACCAGTAATTTTGTTGTTAAATTACTTTTGTGATATGATTAGTTTACTATTTAAATCTGTATCATTTTATGCTACAAAACACGTGCTATGTCGTACATACTATTAAATTTTAAAAAATTGTGTTGTTTTGGAGATATTCCGAATAGTTTTTGAGTAATTTATCCAGAATATATGCAAAATACATAGGAATTTCTTTAACGAAATTCAGAAAAATGAAAAATATCCTATCCGAAAAAAATATAAAAATTCTCAAATTTCGCAAAAATATGCGAGAAATTGTAGAACATTTCCAGAAAATTCAATTGAAGTATATACACTGTATACATTTGAAAATGTATATATTTTCAAATGCTATAAAAAAACTGCCATTTATTGTTTTCTAAATATTGAAGCAAAAAAGTCGATGTACAGTCGTGTTCAAAAAGTGCTGTACACAGATAATTGGCTGTTGTAAGTCGTGTTTATAAATGTGTTGCACAGACATAGGTAGTACAGAAATACGTATTAACTGTCAAGGTGACAACCAACAGTGACAAAAATTATTATTGTATTCTTTATATGAAAAGTAATTACTCTAGATCATTAGTGTATTATTTATTATACCATTAAAAGTTTATCGGTGGTTGTGTTTTTGCTCAAAAAAGGCTAGCACTGTATTATTAATTAAATAGACCCAAACCTATCCTCTTAAAATATTTGTATGTACAACACTTTTTTGAACTTTATGAAATTAAGTCACATTCACACAGCAGAATTACTGTACAACACTTTAATGAACACGACTGTATGTTTAAACAGACAGTAGCATAAAGGGGTTCTTTATGTGTTTTCTTTATCTCTTTGTCCATTTGTTTAGTTGCTATAAAGAAACACTAAAACTCTGTGAATTATAGAAGGAAATTGGCAAATAAAAATAAATAAATTTGGATTACCACAAAGTAATGGTCTCAACCATCTTAATGATTATATAAAAAAAATTTTTTTAAAGAAATTCACAATTCAAAAATTCATAATTGTTTAAAAGGGAAACTCGGGGTAAATTTGAAAATCAACTTACAGAAAAGGGAAATATAATTGTTTTAAAGTGGATCGTCAATAATGTGGTTACATTTGCGTCTATTGTGATATCACCATTATCTACGTATTCTGTCAAACGATATTCGGAAAGTGAAAAAACAAACTTTTATGTTGAACATCCTTTCATTATAAAGAATTACAATGAGAATATGGGTGGAGTGTATCGGGCAGATCGGAATATTAGCTTGTATCGTGTATCAATTAGAGGTAAAAAATTGTATTTCTCACTATTTTCCCATTACAATGTCTTCATGTCGCAGAACAAACCGCTTTACTATATAAGTACAATGGAGGAAAAATGAATCTATGCTTTCAAAAGACCAATGCGCAAGGACTACTGGAAACTTTAAAAAAACTATAAAACGCGGAAGCAAAAACGCGGTCCAGCAAATACACATAGTGAGTCGAGGTGTGACCTTGTAGTTTACCAAGATCGACAAACTAGATGTGCCACATGCCACAAACAAGCAGCATTTAGATGCCACTAATGTAATGTTGCCTTTTAAAAAAAAAAAAATGTTTTTTTAAATTACCATTTAAAAGATGAAAACATGAAAAACTTAATTTTCATGTTTTCAATTTATATATATATATATATATATATATATATATATATATATATATATATATATATATATATATATATATATATATATATATATATAGATGTGCCACATGCCACAAATAAGCACCATTTAGATGCAACTAATGTAATGTTGCCTTGTATCCAAAAAAATGTTTTTTAAATTACCATTTATAAGATGGTTGTTGCAATTTCTACTGCCTCCTTTTTTATGTATTGGAAAGATCACTGTTTTTTGCCAGTCTGCTGGTATATTTCCTGTTTCCCATATTCTATATGTTAACTGTAGTAGTATTTGTTTCCCATCCTTTCCTATGTATTTCAGCTGTTCAGATTTGATTTTGTCGTGACCTGGGGCTTTACTTCTTTAGTGCGTTTTCTAACTCTTCTTCTGTTATAGATCCCTCTTCTTCTTCGGTTTCGTTACTATGTTCTTCTTCCTCTTTGTTTTCATTTTCTTCTTTGGCTGTATTTTTTCCAGACAGAAGCTCTTGGAAGTGCTCTTTCCAACTGTTCATGATTTCTCTATCCTCTTTCATTAGTACAACATGTTTATTTTTGAGTAGCTTTAGGTTTGTTTCTTTTTCCTGTCTTTTCAGTGTTCTGTACAATAGTTTTTGATTTCCTTTAAAATGTTCCTCTAATTTGGTTCCGAAATCCTCCCATTTTCTGTCTTTTTCCTTCCATATTATTGCTTTTACTCTCTTTGCTGCTTGTATATTTCGTAGTCTGCTTCGTTTTTTGTGCTTAGGTATTTTTTCCATTTGTGTTTCTTTTTCTAACTCCTTCCTTCACTTTTTTGTTTCACCAGATTGTTTGTTTTTTGTTTGGTGTACTTAGTTTTTCCACAGGCGTGTTTTGTTGCCTCTCTTACTATATGGTTGAAATTGACCCATAAATCTGGAGACTTATTTTTATGTAAGTTTATCGACGTAAGTTAATAATGATAAGGTTATAATGTGTACCAAATCTCTTCGAAGATCTTTGTGGAATGCGAAGGAACGTACACATTCGAGTGTTGTGGTAAACAATAAATAACTTCGTATTTCATTCATTCTCAGCACCGAGCTTTTGCCATAGCCATTCATGTGATAGCAGTGGAATATTTCCACACATTTTTTTCCTGGGCTCTTCCACAGTTCTTGTCTCGATTGTCTTCAGAGGTCGCGCATTGTTTTTGTTTTTTTTTTGCCTCCTCAGAGGCCGTTTGTTGACTTTTCCCCGCGTTTCCTAGCGAGGCTGTGCATTATTTCGACGTGAAACCTCAAGGAATTCCGGTTCCGCGAAGGCGATTTCATCGTTCTCATCTCAGCAACAAGTGCGTAGCTCCGATATTCTGGACGGCCTAGAGTTCGGGCGATTTAATCGCATCCGTGCGTCCAAAGTCAGGGCCAGGGCTGGCGTAGCTCAGGCAGTTTCCCACTTCCTGCGAGCCGGCAAGGCGATCCTGCGGCGTGGAATTTCTCCACGCTGGGGTGCAGTCTTCTGTAATCAGGAATCAGGCAATCGCCTGATGGGCAGCTGCAGATTCTTACTTCCCGCTTCCTTGGGTGCAAGGTGGAACGGTTTTTCGGTTTTTATTATTTTTAAGCCAGCTCTAGATTACTTACTCGAGTACCACGATTAATTGCAGAGCTGACGTAAATTTCTTCAGTGGGCGTTTGGAAAAATCTTGCTTTTCTTAAATTACTGCAGCTGTAATTAATAACTTAGGAAAAAATACCTCGAAAAGAGAAGACTATGGCAGATACATAGAACAAAGAAGTAGAGTCAAAAATATAATAAAACAATCAAAAGAAACATCATAGGAAAATTCGGGGAAAAAGTGCCAGTGCCATACCTTGGATTTTGAGGCCCCCGACAGAAATATGAAGTGGGGTGCATAAGTACCCCAGTACTTTTACATAAGTAAAGGTAGTAGCTCATTTGCTCGGTGCGGAGCCTCACTAGCACCCGGGGCCCCAGGCATTTGCCCAGTTGACCGACCTTAGGGTCGCTACTGAGTCTTGCTACCATTCGGTGTCGGATTAATTTCTTGTAATTTGCACTTATGTTAACAATACTTTTTTGGCATTTCAATATAATAGCCGTTGAAAACCAGAGTTGGTAAGTTCATGTTTTTTAATGCAGATATGTTTAAATCGGATAAGTCTTTTCAGTTCGGAAATATACAAGAGACAGCATCCTATGAACATTTCTGGACTAATTTGATTTAAAAAAGAAATGAACACATCGTTTTGAACGGCTCATATTATTAACATTCTGAGAATTACATGCCTTTGGCATTTATTGGTATGCCTTACCATGGTTACCAACCCTTACCGTCTGTTCTTGGCTGTTAACTGGTTAATTTCTGCGTATGTGGTTTGCACATACAATGCTTTGGAGCCGTTACATATGTTATTATTATTTCATGAAGTGAAAAGAAAAGTGTGGGCTCTAATCGACATAAACTTAGTGGGCCCCTGTCATCGATAGATGTATTTTGCTTCCACTTATAACCTATATGTTCGCCTATGTTTCCGCAGCATAATTTTGTTACATTAGGGAATCAACGTTAGATTTTGAAACCGATTGCTGGCAATTTTTTATATATTTGACTTGATTTTTCTACAGTGCACTATGCAAAAGGTATATTGAAGTGAGATTGTTCAATATCAACACAGCGCCAATTGAAAATGAACCAAACGATACTTACATTACGACTTGGAGTCGGACTGCAGCGGCACCTCGGCTTCCCTCATTATTTCAGCTTTCACACAACAGTTCATTGAAAACTTATAATGTCCACACACGCACTAAAATCCATCTGGCTAAGGCCTTGTCACTATTGTCATAGACCTAGAGCTTCTAGAATCAGCTGTGAGTCAGCATGATGTTTGTGGTTTGTTGTAACTCGTATAATAAGCAATGGAATGACTTGAAATTGAACCCATACATTTAAAACATGGTTTAAATGGCATTGGCATGCTCATTTGGCCCAAATTCAGCCTTAAAACCGTAATTCCAATATTATTTTGCTCATAAATTGACTCCCAGCGCCATCTATTTGACATGTCAAAATTA
Source organism: Othius punctulatus (assembly GCA_951805005.1). NCBI lineage: Eukaryota > Metazoa > Arthropoda > Insecta > Coleoptera > Staphylinidae > Othius > Othius punctulatus. The sequence continues at coordinate 37,314,530 of OX638141.1, forward strand.
CCAACTACCAAAATTTGCTGAAACTCGTCTAATAGGCAATCAAATCGATATAAACTCATACCACATATCAATAATATCCCGTAAATTACATTGGCATGCTTATTTTTGCCCTAAAAAGCCTCAGAAACCCCCAATTTCGTGGTTGACGTTGTTCAGCGCCCCCTTGTGGAGCCACCAGAAGTGCTATTTTATGAATGAAATCATTTACTACTAGCACACATTCCAAACATTCCTTTCAAGGTTGCAGCACGTAGTAAATGAACGGCGGCCATCATGGAGTGCTCGAGTTTAAGAATGAATCTGCAGAATGGCGCGGAATTTGAATGTTTAGGAATATGTGATGGTTTGAATGCTGTGCTGTTGAACCGTTTGATGTTGAACCATCGATCTGTTGTAGTTTGATAATGATCAGAACGTCATTAAATTTAATAAACAGTGTGATATAAACAAATAAAAGTGTTTGTTTTATTTAGCTTTATGATAAATATAGTTTTCAATATTTAATATTTTTGCAAAGTTTTCATGAACATTCCAGTGAACCATGCTACCTAGTGAAATATAAATTTTAGCTCTAGTTATCTATGGAAATTTTCGTATAAGCCAGATCACTAATTTCTTATTGACTACAAATCAAGAATCCGAATATTGAAACAGTGAAAATTACGGCAAGAAATATAGAAAACTGAAGAATCATGGAATGGAAAATAGAAATAATCAAATCTTGACGTCGAGTCTTCGATTATCTAAATGTAGAAAATCGAGGATTCGAAAATTGAAAAATTCAAGCTTGAAATCGAGCACCCAATTATCTAGATACAATAAATCGAGGATTGAAAAATTAAAAATCAAAACTCGAGAGGTGAAAAATTAAGAATGAAATATTTAAAGTAGAGTCATGTAAGCTTTAATTAAATAGATATAGAAAATCATTGCTTGGAACATTGAGATTTAAAAATTAAAAGTTGGGACATCATAAATCAAGATTTAGAGTATAGCAAATTTGAAAATTACGGCATCATATGTACAAAACTGAAAAATTGAGGAATGCAAAACTGAAAGATTCTAAGCTTGAAATCAAGACTAAAATAAAAGAAATAAAAAAATGCAAAAATTGAAAATGTAAGCTTGAAGTCGAGCGTACAATGGTTTACATTTATAAAACCGAGGACTGAAAAATTGGGGCATAAAAACTCGAGAGGTGAAACATTAAGTAATGGAAAACTGAAAGTGTCAAAGCCTGAAATCAAGATTTCGAGTATCTAACTGCAGAAAATCAAGGAATGGAAAATTGAAAAATTAAGGCTTGAAGTTGAGCCTCCAATGGTCTAAATTTAGAAAATCGAGGATTGAAAAAAAGCAATTATTAAAATTTCGCACAATTCATTTTTTTACAGAAATTGAAAACTTGATAGCAATGTTTAAAAGTTGAACTGTAACATTGAAACGTTGACAAAATAATTCGAAATTTGACAGAAAATTTTCAAAATTAACAGTGAATATTTTATAGTGATCAATGACATTTTCACAGAATCATGAAAATCTGTCAAAGACAATAAAAAAATACATAATTGAAATATTGGTACAACAATAGACATTTTTATAAAAACTATTGAAAATTTGAAGTGACCAGTACAATAAAAAGAACGCATGAAGATGGTTTCGACCTTTACTACGAGGTGGTCCATATTTAAAAACATAGAAACAAATACACTTTGCATGACTCGAGTTTCGACTTCTCAAAGTTCGAGAAGTCGAAACTCGAGTTGTCAATTATTGTATATAGATATACAATAATTCACAAATACACTTTGCTATGTTTTTACCATAGTATGTTTATTGATACATAGACATACCTGTATACAGGGTGTCTCTAAATTGTGTGGAAATGGCTTAACCACAGATTACTGGGATCAAAAATGACGATTTAACAAAATTTATCTATATACAAATGCGTTTGGTTTAGCCAGTATTTAGCTTCAAAGTAAATTTAAAAAAAACAAAATTTGCTTATAAAAAGAGATCGTTTACATTGATTTGGATGTTGTTTGGTATGATACTCTATACGGGTATAACTCATATTTTGACATAATATTGTTATTATCAGTACACCGGTTCTGTACAAAACAAGGGTGGCCCAATATTAATATATTCATATTTTTTAAGGACAAAGCAAATAACTTAAAAAAAATCAAATCGGATGCAGCCACTCATTATTAAGTTTTTTTGTATCTTTACAGTTTTTGAAATCTGTTACAGATTCGGCACAAAAAAATTAAATATGAGTGACTGCCCTACACTCGTTTGGAGACAAATATAATCTAGTTACCGGGTTGATGATAGTTTATTCACAATAATCAATATAAAGTACACTTACGCCGATAAAACAGATATGTTGCTGGTTTTAGGATTTTAGGAGCCCTTATATAAAGAGAATGTTTAGATTGATTTGGATGTTGTTTGGTATGACACTCTATACGGGTATAACTCATATTTTGACATAATATTGTTATTATCAGTAGACCGGTTGTGTACAAAACAAGGGTGGCCCAACATTAATATATTCATATTTTTTAATGTCGCTGTCGCTTTTCCGTTTTTCAGTACATTTATTGCTGTTTTCACTTCTTTTTCTGTTATATCTTCTCCCTCTTCTTTATCTGTTTCTGTTCTATTTGTCTCTTTGTTCTCCTCCTCTGCATCTTCTGTGGTTCCCAATAGTTGTATTCATCTTCTGTGGTTCCCAATTGTTCTTTAAAGTATTCCTTCCATCTTTCTGCTATTTTTTTCCCTTAGTACGTTTTTGCTTTTTATGACCCTCTCTGTTGCTTCTTTGTCTTGTTCCTTTTGATTACGCTGTAGAATAGTTTTTGGTTTCCATTTGGTTCCAATAATAGCTAATTTCTTTCGAGTTTGTTTCCAAATTCTTCCCACTGCTTCTGTTTGTTCTTGAGTCATTATCAGCTTTACCTTGTTTCTTGCGTTTTTATATTCTTCGTATATCTCCCTGTTTTGTTGTTGAGGTATTTTTTCCATACCTGTTTCTTTCTTTTTACCTGGTCTCTTACTTCAGTTGACCACCAGGCTGTTCGTTTTTTCTCTCTTGCTTGTTCCGCATATTCTACTTGCCACTTTTATTATGGTTTCTTTGAGGTTTTTCCACATTTGTTCTAAATTTTCGGGTTTCGTTGCTTTATATGTTGTATTTTTGTGTAGTTCTCTCTCCATTTCTTCTTTGTATTCTGCTTGCGTGCCTTCATTGTTCAGCTTATAGTCTTTTATTTGGTGCATACTCTCGTTCTCTTTGTTTGCTGTTCTGTTTTTGTTACGTTGTTGTTGTTTTCTCTCAATAAGAGAAGATAAATAATAATAATTATTATTAATTACTATCAATTTTCTTGATGATATACTGCACCTAGGAGTGTTTGGAGAGACACATGTTTGCGGGAGTTGACCGAGTCCTACTTTCTATCAAAATATGCGAATTGTGAAAAAAAGCTTTAACTGTGCACCTTGCATATGTAATAATAATATCGCCGATTGCATAAATTGCTTTCGGCTTATTCCTGTGAATTATAATTTTTGTCCCCCGAAATAGTGTAATGTCAACGTAATTGATGGGGTTATTTAACGCGAATAACAGATTTGGATTTTTTGTTGTCGCCTGCAAATAGCAGAAATTTATGTGCCGCGTTGCTGTTAAAAATTACATAAAATTAGTAGCACGCCAGTCGACTGAACACGTGAGATTCTTTGTTAACTATAAGGCGACTCGTGATCCGGGTACATAAGTTGCGATTAGAAAAATTGCCAGCCGCCATTTCCGATAAGGTAATTGTGCATGCCCTCGTTTGACCCGAGCTCGTACTCAGCCGATTGCCAGGGCTTAATTAATCGAGTTTAAAATACCAGTTTTATCACGCGGGTTAAGGTACAAGGTCACCCGCTAAACCGATTTTTTTCCTAATTGTTCCTAAACAATTTTGCCTCGGTGCTGCCACAAAACGTTAATGTGGTTTAAAATTGACCGCTGCCCGCCTATAATAAAAGGCCATTAATGGTCGCCACACGCACGTGCACACCGTTTATTGTTAAAAATTTGCCGCTTAATCGGTGGGAAAGTTTTATAACATCATTAGAATTTAGTTAATACGAGTCATGCAATTGATTAGATTGCGGTTTTTGTATATTTAAAAAAATAAACACTGTAGTGGCATTCAAATAGATCCTAAATGATAAAAATATTTTCTCATGCTAAGAATTTTTTCATTTGCAAAAAAAATAAATTACATTTTTTTAATCTATCAATTATAACATCAATAAGCACCAAACTGCTGCAGATTAAACTCTCGAATGAAACCTCCAAAACTCGATGCTATTCAGAACTATTTTCGTTAGAGATCTTACATGAATTATCATGTCTAATATAAAATTCTGTTTCTATAAATAATAGCAAGCAGGTATTATTTATAAATGTGTCAAGGTACGTTCATTAATTCTAAAATGTGTATTAATAATAGTTAGAATAACAGTGGATATAACGCCGCCAGTGGGTGAGAGGTCAGCTTAGATTCGACCCACGTATGTGCGGTATGTATATGAAATATTTGCCTTACGTAGGCTCTTCATACACTGATAATCTTGAGACTAATTATTTGGTAGATTGAGAAACTCACAAGAGGGACTATAAACGCATTGAGAAACAGAACTGTAACCTACTTGTAGGTAGGGGCATGGCAAGCCTTTCTGGCGCCCTGGGGCAAGTCACTCTTATGCCCCCCACGTCCCTCGTGATTTACAAGATTTGCAATTCAAAAGTATATATTGTTAGTTTACAAAATTTTGCAATTAGTAAATATTGAGTAATTTTTACACGGATTTTATTACCAAGAAATAAACATTTTTAGAAATAATTTTCAATGAGTAAATATTTTAAAGTGCAACAATAATTACAAAAAATGTAGGTACAATGAAATAATACATTCAAATATAATAAAATATAATACAATTTATAATTCGCAGATATCAAATTAAAAAAAAAAATTGGTAAGAGTAATTTTGCGCGACTTATTTCTAGCAAATTGCCTTATTACTCATGCATACTTAAGGTAATTAATTAATCTGTAAATCTGTGAAATTTTCAATTGAGACTATCCAAATCTGTGAAATTTTCAATTGAAACTATCCAAATCTGTGAAATTTTCAATTGAAAGTATCCAAATCTGTGAAATTTTCAATTGAAACTATCCAAATCTGTGAAATTTTCAACTTGAACTCTCAAAACTTGACAAAATTTTCAATTTAACACCTTAACAATTTAACACTAAACATGCATTTTTTTAAATGTTTTCTTCAAATTTATCATATTGTCATATGCAACTGAACAAATCTGTAAAGTTTTAACCCCAGCTGTGATAATAATACATTTACATTTGTTCCCAAAATTGTTACAATTGTGCTGCCCAATTGTAATTTTCCAAATCTGTTTTAACTTCATCAGTACAAATCTTTCAAAATTTCAATTACAAGTTTCCAAATCTCTCAAATTTTAAACTTAACTTGCTAAAGAAATTTGCCAAATTTTCCAATTATACTGTTTAAATTTATATTTTTTTAATTGAAATTGCCCATATTTGTTCAATCTTCAAATGTATCTCATCAATTCTGAAAATGAAACATTAAATTTGACACATTAGTAGTGCTGCCAAGTAAATTTTCAAATGTGGCAAAGTTTTAACTTCATCAGTCGAAATCTTTCAAATTTTCAATTGCAACTTTCAAAATCTGTCAAATTAAACTTTATCTGTAGAAAATTTGCCAAATTTTCCAATTTAAGTCTTTAAATTTATACTTTATTTATCGAAATTGCCCAAATTTGTTCAATTTTCAAATGCATCTCATCAATTCTGAAAATGAAATATTAAATTTAATACATTAGTAGTGCTGCCAAGTAAACTTTCAAATGTGGCAAAGTTTTAACTTCATCAGTCCAAATCTCTCAAATTTTCAATTGTAACTTTCATAATCTGTCAAATTTTAAACTTTATCTGTAGAAAATTTGCCAAATTTTCCAATTTAACTCTTTACTTTTATTCTTTTTTATTGAAATTGCTCAAATTTGTTCAATCTTCAAATGCATCTCATCAATTCTGAAAATGAAACATTAAATTTGATACATTAGTAATGCTGCCAAGTAAATTTTAAAATGTGGCAAAGTTTTAACTTCATCAGTCCAAATCTTTCAAATTTTCAATTGCAACTTTCAAAATCTGTCAAATTTTAAACTTTAACTGTAGAAAATTTGCCAAATTTTCCAATTTAACTCTTTCCTTTTATACCTTTTTTATTGAAATTGCTCAAATTTCTCCAATCTTCAAATGCAACTGATCAATTCTGTAATATTTTGAACGCAAGCTATATTAAAATTTTAACTGAATTCCATCAATTTATTGTGCTGCCAAATTTTCCATTGTTACTTTTCAAATCTAACAAATATTTAAATTCATTTGTCCCAATTGATAAAAAATTTAATTTCAACTGTCTAAAACTGCAATAGTCTGCCAATTTAACTATAACTTGCGTCTGTAACCATAACTATTAAATCCCTTCTGCCAACCCTTATTGGCAGAAAGTAAAAAAAAAATTTTGGACACAAAAGTCCGTTTGATTTGTATTTAGATTTTCGAATCGAATGCAAACTGAGATTTGGTCTTGGTGACTACTATTGGGGGTGCAATCTAGTATAATAGAAAAATATTATGACTGTGTAACATTATTTAAAATATGCCGGTTAAGAATATTACCTATCAAATTAATTTGGATTTTGTCTCCAAGAGGCATTTTACAGTTGTGCATTTGCATTCTTTAAGTATGCTCAGCCATTATGGGATCAAATTTAGCCATCATTTCTATGCATTTTAGAAAGTTTCCGTTTTGTTTTTCAAGTAGATTATTATTACTACCTCGAAATGCAAGTTTTGTTGAGACAGAAACTGGATACCGTAAAAAATACTTTTAACACCGGCGTTCCAATATTTAGTTTCCAGCTACTATTTGAGTAGAAAAATGAATTTTTGTATAAGATTTCAAACGATTAATTAAATCGGACCATTTTTTTAAATTTTCTAAGTGTACATTGCTTTTTTCATTAAGCTTTAAATGCTCGCCTATATATTTAAAATCACTAAAACCGTTTTCATCACTTAATTTAGTCATTTTTAATGAATTTGAAATGTTAATTGTTTTACAACAGAAACAAAATACAGAGTTTTTTTATTTTGAGTATAGAAGCCAATCTCGTTTAATTTTTTCTGATATTTATAAAGTACGTATAAAATGCATGTAAGAATATATTTGAGTAGCAACATGAATGGTTGTATTAGATTTAAAACGACTAATTAAATGGGGCCATTTTTTAAATTATCTAAGTGTAAATTTCGTTTTCCACGAAGCTTTAAATGTTCGCCTATATGTTTCCAACCACTAAAATCGTTTACATTACTTAATTTAGTCATTTTTATTAAATTTGAATTGTTAAATATTTTACAACAGAAACAAAATACCGAGTTATTTTATTTTGAGTACAGAAGCCAATCTCGCTTATTTTTTTCTGATATTTGTAAAATACGTATAAAATGCATGGAAGAAAATATTGGAGTAGCAAAATGAATGGTTGTATTAGATTTCAAACGACTAAGTAAATCGGAACATATTTTAAATTTTCGAAGTGTAAATTGCTTTTTTCATTAAACTTTAAATGTTCGACTATATGTTCCCAATCACTAAACCCGTTTTCATCACTTAATTTAGTCATTTTTAATGAATTTGAAATGTCAATAGAATAATGAAATAGAAGCCAATCTCGTTAATTTTTTTCTGAATTTTGTAAAATACGTATAAAATGCATGGAAGAAAATTTTCTAGCAGATTTGTCTCTAGGATAATCATTACGTTCGTTTCGGTGAGGACAAGGTCCGTTTTCTGATTAACTTTGAATATGAGAAGAAGAAAATGCAGTTGGCCATAAACCTGGATCGTCAGTAACACATACACAATCATGGTATACAAGTATACTCATCTTTGCTAAGTTCATTTCTACAGCTGGATTAGTAGTAGCAATGGGAAAATTTCGTCTCTGCTTGTTGACAGAACTGGATTCTCCGACTGTATACTGGCAATTACAGTGGGAACAGGCACAGCTGTAGACTGCAAATCTTGATTTTTTATTCCAAAAAAATGAGTTTTCATATTTTTTTGAAAATCTTCTTCGCGTTTTCTTTTTTTGAGAAGGTTTCGATACCGGGAAAGTTGTATCTTTGTTTCTTCAGGCATGTTCTGAAACAAATGATAGATATTCAAAAAATCTTAATAAATAAATATCAGAATTAATTGAAATGATTAATGCGGATGATAGCGACTTCTGCTTCCTTGCAAGTCGCTATCACTTTACATCGAACAAGTAACTTCTTAGGTACCTTATATACTTTTATATACACGGAATACGCCTTACGACGCCCTTGGCAGCGTTGCGCCGTTGGGCGCCGCCCGACCTCGCTCTTATGGACGGCGCGGCCCTGGGTAGGGGGTATTGTCGAGAAATGGGATAGAAAATTGTTGGGGAAGCTGACGCAGAATATCAATAAAAAGTCTTAAAATTTTATGGACAATTGCCGAAAAATCTAATAGAAATTGTTCACGAAATTTCTCTGAAACTTCTCGGAGAATTTCATAGAAAATTGTCAGTGGATCTCTTGGAAATAATTCGATAAATCTCATAGAAAATGTTAAGTAAATCCTGTTGAAGAATGGCGAAGAAAGTCATTAAAAACTGTAGATGATTTTGTTTTAAAAACATAGAGGAACATATCTTGTCAAATCATCGTGGTATGTTATTAAATTGGAGAAAAGTCGTGAGATGTCATGAGATTGTACGACTGGGCCTTGGTGTGGATATGTTTCTGTCAAAAATGAGAAATATATGGTAGACATTGATTATCCTTTTTTTTTTCATTAGATGCAGTGCCAGTGCCTGTGTGCTTTATCGAAAATCATTTGGAACCATAATATCTTAAATCCAAGCCTTGCAGAGGTGAAAGATTATTTAAGTTCCTTGATTGCATTGCGATTCATTACTGTGCACACAAAATTGTCAACCTAATCTCTGTTGCGTCACTTGTGTAACCGGAGCGCCGATTCCACGTGAAAACATACACAATCTTGATGCACATGCTATCGAAATGTTTGCTCGATCCGCGCACAACGGCTAGGAGCTTGTATTACAATTCATGGAGCCGCGATATTTCCCATTAAAACGCCGGGAGTTAAATTTAAACACGTCGCTTTTAAATAACACTCTATTTTACGTACGCGTTACATCATCCGTTCACATATCCAACTGCGTGCGGTATATTTAGTAAATAGATCGATAAAAATAATCGGGTAGAAGCGAACTTTTAACATTTCTTCCGTCGACCAGCGCAACCGCAATATCCGCTGGCCTGGCGCACAGGCAATTGAAAATTGAGTCGCTCTTAAACGGTTCCATCACCATTTTTTTCCAAACGCAACAAATTTTGGATTTTGGAATTTCGAAATTTTAATCCCTTGCAATCACAATATTACCAATACAACTCGAAAGAAATTTAATTGAAACATCAATCTACATAAGATAAACTCTAAACGTATTGAAGCAGATCAGTTCTGCGAGGGATTGTTTGTGACAGTGTTTGGTAGTGCGTTGTTAAAGCAGAGTTGAAACGAGTAACGTTGCGAGATACGAATCAAATTCTCCCCAGACATTGCGGAGCCTTGATATCGCCGACTAACAATGCTCTCATCATTTTTCTACACTGCTACACGAGCATAGAAAACATTAGTAGCAGCGTTGCCTCAATGCAATCAATATAATGTACAGGCAATTTATCTCCGAAATAAAATGTTATTCTGTGGAATGAAATTCTATGTAACAATAATATAATGCCCTATTATCACAATATCACTTAATATAATTATTAATTAATATTATCTACAAATTTTATTATATTCAAAAACAAACACATCGCATTGATTATTATTTATTACAAATTGTTATTTATAGTAAATCTGTTTTGATTCAATCGACTTTTTCATTTATAAAATTACTTAATGCGAATATTTAACCTATTAAAACAGTAACCTATTAAAAACAGTTATTAACCTATTACAACAACTCTTTAACCTATTAAATTGCGCTATGCAATTCGCAATCAAAGAACCAGGTAAAAATGTACGTGTACATTATGTATGTGAAAAGTTTTGATATCAAAACATAATTCAGCCAATGAACAGCAAAATATTGCACAAATTAATTATTCTGTACGATGCATAATTAACTAATATAAATATATGAAAAATTAAATATTAAAATTGGTATGTAAAACTGAACAAAGTTATCTCACTCGCAATGCATATTTACATGGAACTGTATGGAGTCGGATTTGCATGCGTCCGCTTCTTTATTCTATAAATAATGCCACAATAGTTTACAAACACAACAGCCATTGACACTGCAGCTAGATTTGTTGCACGGTTTTGGCACGAGAATAATCCTCGGAGCGGCCGTTAAAATAAGAGACTGCATATGTCATCGACTCGCATCAAAGCAATTCGGAATTTTAAGCGCTAATATTCACAGCGACGCATGCAGCGAGCCAACGAGCGCCGCATAGGAGAAACATAGGCGATTGAACAAAAGTGCGATTTATGCCAAAAACACGTCGAACAGCAATTTTAAAATGTATGAACGAACGTCGGTGATTCGAAATTCGTAGTCGGAAATACACTATACTGTAATGCATGTCAAAATGCATGCTCATTTGACTCATTCGAACTTGCAACACTTGAAAGCAATGATGCCAAAAGACACAAATATCTGGTCGATCAATAGAATAGTACTGGGCCATTGGTAGGCAAGTAGTGACAATAGCTGAGTTTATGAGTATGTGGAATGTTTGTACCAACGATCTTGAGTAGTTAAACTGTGAGAGTTCTGTAATTTTCTCACTTATTTGGTACTAAAACTTTGTCAAATTTTCAGGAGAATTAGCTTCAGGCATTTTGAACTTTTATTAAATACGTTGATAATTTCACAAATCATTTGTGTTTTGTGTGAGTATGTGGAATGTTTGTACCAACGATATTGAGTAGTTAACCTGTGAGAGTTCTAGACCACCCCCGCGGTGATTAGAACGTCGATTAAATCCGCGAATTAATTTAATCGCAATCTCTACATGGGGTGGTCTAGAACTCTCACAGCTTAACTACTATTTTGCGATTTCGATATAAAAAAATAATTCTGTTGATATAATTGTGTAGATTTTTTCCTTCAAATTATGAAGATTTCAGCAGTGGATTTTATAAGTACTTAACTATTGAATTACAAATAAGCATAAAACGTAAATGTAATTAAATTTCATCCGAAATACCTGAAAATTTTCAATAATATTTCTAGGAAATTTTGTATGAAATTTAATGATTTGATATTTCTTTAAATAGAATCATTGTCTTGCTGTGTATTTTTGTAGCACACAAATCTAAGATTATATTGACATTTAATTAATTTAAAAAAAAACGGTTATAGCTATACCTAACCTACCGTAACCTGACTTAACCTAGTTTTGATCTTCTCACTTATTTAGTACTGGAACTTTGTCACATTTTCAGGAGAATTAGCTTCAGGTGTACCGAACAAAAATCTAATATTAAATATGCTATAAATATATATTCAAAAATTTCAGTAGTTGCCGTGCCTAACCTAATCTAACCTACTTTTGATTATCTCACTTATTAAGTACTGAACCTTTGTCAAATTTTCAGGAGAATTAGCTTCAGGTATACCGAATAAAAATCTAATATTAAATATACAATAATTATATTTTCAAAAATTTCAGTAGTAGCTGTGCCTAACCTAATCTAATCTAACCTAACCTAACCTAACCTACTTTTGATTTTCTCACTTACTATGTACTGAAACTTTGTCAAATTTTCAGGAGAATTAGCTTCAGGAATACTGAACGCAATCTAATATTAAATATACAATTAATAAACTTTTAAAAATTTCAGATAAACTATACCTAACCTAGCTTAACTTAACCTAGCCTAACCTAACCTAACTTACGTTTGATTTTCTCACTTATTAAGTACTGAAACTGTGTCAAATTTTCAGGAGAATTAGCTTCAGGTATACTGAACACAAATGAAATATTAAATATACAATTAATAAACTTTCAAAAATTTCAATAAATCTATACCAAATTTCATGGAATATTGTCAAAATTATTGTGTCTCATGGAAAATGTTGGTGGAAATTGGCAAATGGTGGAAAGAATCTAATCGAAAACTGTACATGATTTTGTTTTTGAAAATTATAGGGAAATAACTTGTGAAATGGTCGAGGTGTATTACTAAAAATTGTGGAGAAATCTCATGGAAAATTTTAGATAAATCTTAATTGGCGAATAATCTCATCGAATTAACCTAACCTAACCTAACTCAACCTAACCTAACCTACGTTGATTTTCTCACTTATTTAGTACTGAATCTTTGTCAAATTTTCAGGAGAATTAGCTTCAGGTATTTTGAATCTTTATCAAATACTTAGATAGTTTGACAAAACAATTTCCTATAAGTTTCTATAAAATAATTCATCTTCAGTTTTCGATGACATAATTCGGCTACTTTTTATTTATTTGATTTTTAAGATTTATCTAAAATTGTCCATAAGATTTCATACAATTTGTATCAAATTCCCCGATAATTTTGTATTCCATTCCTCGACAATACGAAATTAATAATATACTATGACAATTAGTCAGATATTTTTCTATAATTATTTAAAACACAATTACCCTTTTCTTTCGATGAGATTATTCCCCAATTTTCAATCAAATTTCTCCACACTTTTTAGTAATACGCCTCGACCATTTCACAAGATAGTTCCCTATAATTTTCAAAAACAAAATCCTCTACAGTTTTCAATGAAATTCTTCGAGAAGTTCCACTAACATTTTCAATGAGAATTTTTGGCAATATTCCTTAAAATTTGGCAACTACTATTTATCAAATACTTCGACAAATTCACTAAATATTTTCCTATGATTTCCAATGAGATTTTTCATTGATTTTCAATAGGATTTACCTAAAATTTTCATCACTTTTCTCCAATTTAAGAACATACCACGATAACTTCGCAATTTATTTTTCCCTAATTTTTAAAACAAAATCCTCTAAAGTCTTCAATGAAATTCTTCCCCGATTTTCAACAGAATTTACCTAAAATTTATTATGAGATATCTCGACTAATTTTCATGAGATTCCCTGACAAATTTCTACGAGATTCTCCGAGTAGTTTCAACGAAGTGTCCTGAACGTTTTCCATAAGAATTCTTGGCAATTTTCCATGTACTTTGACAACTTTTTATTAAATACCCTGACAATTTCCCAACCATTTTAAATGAGATTCTTCAGATGTCAGATTCGTTAGATGTCTATTCGCAATATTACCAACTCATGGTAAAACTGGTTCTTAAAGACTCAGCCAAGTTTAAGCAAGTGCTTAAAATTCAACAAAACATTTAATCCTAAAATGAGTTGACAGTTCGGTTTTTAATTTCTATTTTAATATCATTTTTTAATTTAAGGAACTGATTGTAAAACTGGTTCTTAAAGGCAGCCAAGTTTAAGCATGTGCTTACAATTCAACAAAACATTTAATCCCAAAATGAGTTGATAGTTCGGTTTTTAATTTCTATTTTAATATCCATTTTTTAATTTTAGGATGTGCAACTTTCAAGTAACATACTGTCACACTTAAAATACAAAAATATATTTTATTCTGAAAACGAAGTCTTATTATATTTCTATTATGTTTATTTTGCCCACTAAGAATTGTGCAATTTACGTCTTTTTCGTTTCTATTTCCCTTTTTATCAATTTTGCTTCACAATTTGTCAAATTACTTTTCACTTTGTTAAATATCATAAGGTTATATGTCAAGCTATATTCTATTTTTTCAGATAACTTTCACTTTGCACCAAATGCTTTTCCCATATTTAATCATACACTTATGGCAAACTCATGTGGTATAAATTGAAAGAAAAATTGTGTAATTTTACGTAAAATTCTATTATAAGTTGCATTTTTTAATTTAAGGATTGGCAACATTATCAAGTGACATATTGTTACTTAAAGTACAAGAAGATATTTTATTGAAAATGGAGCCTTATTCTATTTCCAATTTTCAAATTTTCTTTTTGCCCATTTGCCACTGAAAATTATAAAAATTGTATTTTTGTATTTTGTTTTTCCCTTTTGTCAATTGTGTGCAATTTGTTAAATATCTTTTCACTTTATCGGATATCATGAGATTGTACGTCCATTTTTTTTTATCAAATCAATTTCACTTTATACCAAATGCCTTTCCCATATTTATTTGTAATATGTGGTACAATTATTCGAAACTAATTTCGTACAAAATGACAGAAAAGGAATGTAATTTAACTTAGGACCTTGTTATTAGATAAACTGGAAAATAAGTTGACAAATTATTTCACACAATTGACAAAATAGAGAAAGAAAAGAAAAGGATATGACTTTAATTATTATTCTTGTTTTTACTATAACTATACTATACTACTACTATAATTATTCTTGTTTTTCATCCTAATTTTTCTTCAAAAAATTTGTATGTTCATAATTTTAAAGATTTTAATACTATTTTAATGTAATTTTAATACTATTTAATAAAGTATGGAAACAAAAAAAAAATCAATAACTTGATTTATTTTTCGCTTCCATATAATGATAACAATTTTGATATCAAACTAAACTGAATTCCACAATTAATTGTTTCTTGCCATTTCCGTTGTTTCTATTACCTACTGAATATTGTGCAAATTAATTTTATTACTGTTACTCCTATTCTGTTCTGTTATTGTGAATTTTAGTAATTTTTTGTTTTCTTCTATTACAGATAGTTTCTTATAATCGTCGGGGAAAGGAATAAATCCGGAATCTGTAAGTTGAAAGTTTGGAATACAATTTATCATCACTGATTTGATCGAATCGAATTCTTGGAATCATTTAGCTTTAATGTAACTGTTCGGGCAATTAATATATTCCATTAACCAGGATTTAATTGGAAGCAAATTGGTAATGAATGAAAGCGTTGAATTATTTACGTGTTCGTGACCAGTTTAAAATAGTCAGTTTGACATACATTATCGAATATAATTATAATTATTTTTTATTCCGTAACAAATAAATTATAAATAATTATGCATAGTTCATTATGATTTTGAATGATTCATTGATATTGCAATTACAAAGTACTTAATTGCAACCACATTTTTTTCTAAAGTTCCGAAGATGGCAGCAAAATATAGGCAGTAAATAAACGGCAGTAAAGAAATCCATTAATGTATGATTTATTCATCGATATTCCAGGGCATCTAAATGCTTTATTGCAACAAGAAAGCAACAATCAGCAGTAAAGTTCTTCATTAATGTACAATTTTGTGCCTACATAACTTAATATAACTACATAGTTCACACTTGTCATTATTGGTTCGATTGTGTATAACAAATATTATTACTTGGATGGTTTCATTGATCTTCAGTTACATTTACATACCTAATTGCAAAAAGATAAAATGTCTGCATATGTTGGAGAAGTAGGTGGAAAGCGTTGAATTATTTACGTGTTCGTGACTAGTTTAAAATAGTCAGTTTGACATACATTATCGAATTTAATTATAATTATTTTTTATTCCGTAACAAATAAATTATAAATAATTATGCATAGTTCATTATGATTTTGAATGATTTATTGATATTGCAATTACAATGTACTTAATTGCAACCACATTTTTTTCTAAAGTTCTGAAGAAGGCAGTAAAAGATAGGCAGTAAATAAACGGCAGTAAAGTAATCCATTAATGTATGATTTATTCATCGATATTCCAGGACATCAAAATGCTTTCTTGCTACAAGAAAGCCACAATTAGCAGTAAAGTTCTCCATTAATTACAATTTTGTGCCTACATAACCTGATATAACTACATAGTTCATACCAATATCATTACTTGTTCACACTTGTCATTATTTGTTCGATTGTGTATAACAAATTATTATTACTTGGATGGTTTCATTGATATTTCAGTTACATTCAAATACCTAATTCCAAAAAGATAAAATGTCTGCATATGTTAGAGAAGTACGAGAAACAGACAGTAAAGTTATCCATTATTGCACGATTTTGCAAAAATTGTATTGCCTGCATATCATAATGTAATTACAGACTCCATACCTATGATCATTACATGTTTATAGTTGTCATTACTTGTTCTGTATTGTGTCATAAATAATATGATATTATAACTTAGATGGATTCATTGATATTACAGCTAAATGCAAATTCCTAATTACATCAAAACGAAATGCCAGAATTTGTCTGTGAAGTAAATGGAAATGGTTCGTTGATATTACAGTTACATGCAAATACCTAATTGCATCAAAACCAAATTTCAGAATTTGTCAGTGAAGTATGAGTCAGAATGGGCAGTAAATAAATCGCCAGTAAAGTAATCCCTTAATATACGATTTTATGCATACATAACATAATATTACTACATAGTTCATATCGACGATCATATATGTTCTTGTCATTACTTGTTTTTTTGTGTGTAACAAATATTATGACTAGAATGGATTAAAAATTCATATTATCATTATATTCAAATATCTAATTGTAAAAGACAAAATTTCTAAAATTGTCAGTGAATTAAAAGAAACGGGCACCAAAATATTCTATTATTGCACGATTTTGTGAAAATTGTGTTGCCTACATAACTTACTGCAACAACATTATTCATACCTATTATCATTGTCCTATCAGTGTCCTATCACTTGTCCTTACTTGTTTTATTTTGTCTCATAAATATTATGACTTACATAGAATCATTGATATTATAGATAAATGCAAATACCGAATTACAATTTTTACAAAATTTATGAATCTGTCATTGAAGTCGGTAAAATGTTCAGTAAATAAATCGGCAGTGAGCTACCTTTCAATTTGCAATTTAAAATCATTGTTATACAATTATCTTATATTATTTAAACCATTGTTATACAGTTTTGAGAAATTTTGTAGTCTACATAAACGTGATAAGGTGAAAACGTGATGTAACTGTAGAGTATATATCTATTATTATTATTTCTTATTATCATCCTGATGGAAAAAGTTTGTAAATAAAAAGTTAAAAGGATACTAAAAAGTAGAATAGGAAAAATGTATTGTAAATAAAATAACACTGTACACTAAACGCCAACACCGCAAGGTAAAATGGCAATTGATTATATAAAATAAAAATTATCATCCTGAAACATCATGAATATCGTGAGAAAAATGGAAATCGACAATTTTGCGAAACCTTTTACGAGTATTTTTACTATCTCTCTCTCTTCAGAAAAATTGGGAGGTATCAGTGATTTTTGGCTGTAATCCACAAACTGGAAGTGGTTGTTTATTGGACAGGTTTTTTTTTTGGCAAGTATTTCAAAAACTATCGGTGTTATAGAAAAATATAATAGGATTAAAATTGTTATTAAATTAATGCAAGAATTAATTTAAGTTTAATCGAACCGCAACCTTATTTATAGGTTAGAAAATTTTAAAGAAATTATATGATCGTAAATGAATGTCGTACTTTGACCTCACTAAACTTTCATTATTAGTATTTTTGTCAAAAGCATGTAAACTACTACGAAATTTTAATGAACCTTGTTTTGAATCATTGCGGATTTAATTACATTTTACCGTATGTCTCCTATAACATTTATAGTATTTTGCCCATATATGTAATATTGGTGTACATACTTTACATTGTCTAGTGCAGTCATAAGTATTAAATACTGTAATTTTCCTGAGATGCATGGATGAGTTTGAAGTTAATTACATCTCTGTGACACCTTATATGACTGGCCCGTTCTGAAATAAATAATAATATGCACAAACTTTAGTACCATAAACACGGTTTGCATTCAGGTCAGAAGGTCAGTCAAAGACTTGTAAATGTCAAGACGTCTGTCCACATACTGTGTCTGTATGTTGATTAATGAGAGATTACACACGATAGCTGCACAATACTTTTTAATTTTTATTGGCAAACACATAATGGGATTCATGCGCCGCTGCCTAAGATGCGTGAGAATGTAAACCAAGCCGGAAAGTTAATGGCTATGAGTACACATCAGATCTCCCAATTTACGAATTCAGCTATTTCGTAATGTTAAGTGGCAATAGAAAATTACTTTGCAATTGTGCACGTATTTACAACTCCTCGAGGCGCTTTCACTTTCATTGGCGGGTCAGGTTTTGCACTTGAGCGCAAAAAAGTCATTTCCAATTAAATTAGACCCGATGAAAAATGTGGCCAATTAATTAATTCACGTAACTGCACAAATGTGCGCCATAAAATTTGGAAGAGTGCTGATACGCAAAAAGCCGCCATAAAATTTGGAAGATTATCCTGATATAGACGGAATTTTCACTTTCATAATGTAAATACATTAATTATTCATGAGGCATCGTGAACGCGTTACCAAACATCGTTCAGTCTATTTCTAAAGCTGATGTTAGGCTGGTAGGCGAGAATAAACTTGGCATTTCCAGGTGCGAAACTGTCGGCAAAATAATTATTCGCAGATTTTACGCACATGTTGAGGCAGTACACCAAAACCAGTTACAAGAATTTTCGAGTACATGGAATTTGCATTGCAAGTAACACGTTTGATTACCACACTAAATAAGCAAGTAAACACGGTTTTTGAATGTTTAACATAATAAATGAAAACGACACTCAAAAGATTATCTTGTAAGTGACAGAAAACGCTAATGCCCATAGATGCCGATGTGTTTAACCCCCCACCCATCCCCTTCCCATTCCCACAAAGAGACAGAATGCAATGACAAAAAATGCTAAATAATGTTCATCCAGGAAGTAATAAAAAAAATTCTAGTTGACGGAGCATTTATTAAATATGATAAGAATTTTAAATGATATATCACCAGGAACAGGAAGTAATAAAACAATTCTAGTTGACTGAGCATTTATTAAATACGACAAGAAATGCTAAGTAATGACACAAAATATCATTCAGTAACTGATAATAATATAATTGAAAATTATTATTCTAGCTATTATAACAAATGTTAATTTTGTTTTTACTAAAACTAACTTTAAAGGATTGTTTCAAAAACTTTTTAGTAAACTGAGTATTATAATTGTTTTCTTGGCAATGATGCTTTGTTACAAATACGACAAAAACATTTTTTGTATAGCCAAACATTTTTTTTACCGTTAGTATTAGTAGTTTTAGTAGCATTAGTAACCGATGGTTTCTTTGGACCAAATTATTTGAAAATAAATTTTACAAAATAAATTCCTCCAGAACGAATTCTTGTAATTATCAATTCTTTTAAGAAATATCAAGGAATCAAAAAACATATTGTTTTATATTAATTCAGATTGACATTAAATTTAATTTCAGAGCTCTTTGTAAAATATCACATTGTAAAATAACGTTTTCTGATATGTGCGATTAGAACCATTAGATAGAACGGAAAACGCAGTTCAGGAACACACTGAACCTTAAATTATAAAAAAAATCCGATACGTGGTATTAGAATGGGCGTATCGATATATGGTTTCGCGACAGCTTTGAAGAGACTTAAAGAGAGAAGAGACCTAGAAAACCCAGCAAGGATTTCAGAAGGTTCAACGTTTTTTAATATGACCCGGACGATTTTTAATAGTACTGTTTATCGAAAATATTTATAATTTCGAAACATTAGTCTGGAGAATTTTAGGCGATTTTTCCAAAAAAATCTAAATCAGGTTTGAAAATCCGGTAGATGTGTTTTCCAAAACATTAAAACGTTAAAATTTTCAAGCGTCTTTCCTTAATACATTAAGAAGTTTTTGCGAAAAAACTTGTCGAGAGTTTCAAAATACCAATAGAGAATTTTTGAGACATAAAATATACATAAAATTTGAGTTTACAATAAGAACGTGTAGATGTAATTGAAAGGATATTTTGAAAACTTTAAGATTCCCATATGCCCATTGAAACTTTGAGATTGAGTTTAGTTGGATTTGTTTTAAGTATGCAAAACACTTAATGGTATTTTACTATAATTATCACGATCTGATCAAAGATGGATCAATGAGTAATATTATGCCAACTAAAATACTAAATGAAGGTTTAATGCTAAGGGCCTACTCATTAGTATCCCTTAGATTCAAATGACTTAATTACACTAATATTAGCGTGTATTGGATTAAGTTTAACTTGATGATTTTGGAAAATGCAAGCAGTTTTCCTTCTGCAGGGTCTTCCGCAAGATTTAATTTTTCAAAATCTTAAAATTTGTAAATACCTTTGGAGTAATTTGGAAAATCATTACCTGCCACATATTTTGAGCATTAACATTTACATCTAAAGCTTATACGAAATAGAAAAGAAGTTTTAAAATACGTCTCTACGAATTTTGGAAAAGGTACAACGTTTACTGGGTTTTCCAAAGCCAGTACATTTTTCCTAAATCCTCTACAATTTAAATACCTTCACAAATGTTCAACACATCGAATCCAGTTTTGAAAGGTCAATAGATACTAGTATTTCCAAAATAATTCACATGGCACCTTCCAAAATTCTCCTGATGCAAAGAAGCAAATTATAAGAAGTAAAATTTTAAAATTACCATATGCCCCTTGAAACGTTGAGATTGAGTTTGCCTGGATGACTGTAGAAAATACATGCAGTTTTCCTCCAGTCGTCTTTTCCACAAGAAGTAATTTTTAAAAATCTAAACATTTCAAAAGGTTTGTGATAAAGTTCTAAATACCTTAGAGCAGGGTTTCCCAAACTGTGTATATGATTTATCGAATTTTCATATTTTTAAGATTCAAAAATTAAAACTCATTAGATAGGGCGAAAGTAAAAAAAAAACAATGCACCCGGGATGAAGTGGGTCGCTTAGATTGGATTTCTAAAAAGTGGGTCGCAATGTTTAAAAGTTTGGGAACCCATGCCTTAGAGTAATTTTGAAAATCTCTAACTGCAACGTGAAATTTTGAGCTTTAAAATTTACGTCTAAAACTCATTCGAAATACAAAAGAAGTTTTAAAATATGTCTGAACTATTTTCGGAAAAAGTGCAAAAATGTGTACATATTTCCAAAATCCTCTACAATTTAAAATCCTTCACAGATGTTCAACACATCAGATGCAGTTTTGAAAAAGGGTCACCATATACTAGTTTTTCCAAAATTATCCATATGCTACCATCCAAAATTCTCCTGATGCACAAGACTCAAATTATAAGAAGTAAAATTTCAAGCGGCTTTAGAATAAAAGTGTGTAGAGGTGATTCACAGGGAACTTTTAGAGATTTTAGAGAAATATATTTAGAGAAATTTTATATATTACCTATATGCTCCTTGAAATTTTTGTTACTTCATGTGTTACTCATAAAAATTTAATCCGTG
The DNA here is from genome assembly GCA_951805005.1 of Othius punctulatus. NCBI lineage: Eukaryota > Metazoa > Arthropoda > Insecta > Coleoptera > Staphylinidae > Othius > Othius punctulatus. Next base: position 37,336,113 of record OX638141.1, read on the forward strand.
GTTTAGCATTGGTTTAGCGGTGTTTTCCAAAGAGTTACTAAGGTTACTAAGAATAAACCACCCCACCATTAAACCGCTGCTTAAATTTTTGTGAATAATACTTAGAGTATACCTAAACGATTTTGGGAAAATAATAGTTCGTTTTGTCCACAAGACGATTTTTAAAAATCCAAAAATTTCGAGAAGCTCTCGAAACACTTGCAAGCATTTGTAATTTATGACTACGATATATTTACTTCAAAACCGAATTACAGCAGATGTTGTAAAATATGTCTGAACAATTACTAAAACATTAGAAACACATTATAAGACGCAAATTGAATGACGAAAATTTTCAAGCGGCTTTGAATAAAAACGTATAAAGCCGAGAGAAAGGAATCTTGTAAATATTGTTGAAATATAGTTAGAGAAATTTTGAAAATCTTTAAGGTTCCTGCCTGCCCATTAAAATTTTGAAACTTAGAGTTTGCCTGGACGAGTAAATACGTACAGTTTTCTACTTGTCGTGCTTTCCACAAGACATAATTTTTAAAACTCTAAAAATTTCGGGATTGTTTGGAAAAACTTGTAAACGTCTTAACATCTTTAGAGGAATGAAAATCTTTATATGCCACGAAGTTTTGATCATTTCCTGCCACCTTTGAAATTTTGAAACTTACAGTGTTATTCATAAAAATTAAAGCCACGGTTTAACGGTGGTTTAATCTTAGTAACCTTGGCAACCCTTTGTAAAACACCGCCAAACCATCCCTAAACCACGGTTTAAATTTTTATGAATAACGCTGTTAGAGTTTACCCGGACGAGTTTGGATAATACGTTTTTTCTATCTGTCGTGTTTTCCACAAGACATGATTTTTAAAACTCTTTAAAACTGAACATTTTTGAAATCTTTATTTGCTAAGGGAAATTTTGATAATTAACGACTTTACGACGTTCTTACGTCTAAACCGTTTTTGAAATAGACTAGATGTTATAAAAGACGCCTGAACAATTATTAAGACATTATGAACATATAAGGCGTAAATGAAGATGTAAAATCGACCTGATTGAAATGAAAGTTTTAAAGATTCTCGAAATATATTTAAATACATTTTGATAATTTTTAAGGTTCCTGTCTGCCTGGACAAGTTTGGATGATACGTACTATTTTCTACCTGTCGTGTTTTCCACAAGACATGATTTTTAAAAGTCTGAAAATTTCAGGATTGTTTTAGGAAACTTGTAAACACCTTTAGAGAAATTTCGATAATTTACAACTTTAAGGCTTCTACCTACCGTGTTTTCCTAAAGACGTAATTTCTAAAACTGTAAAAACTTTAGAGGAATTTTTAAAATTCTTTTTCTGCTACGGATATTTTGTAAATTTACGACTTTACGAGTTTCTTACGTCTAAAACGTTTTAGAAATACAGTAGATGTTATAAATTACGTCTGAACGATTATTAAGACATTATAACACATTATAAGATGCAAATTATGTGATACTTCAAGCGGCTTTTGAATGAAAACATGTAGAGGTGATTGAAATGAAACTTTAGAGATTGTCGAAAAATCTTTTATTTGGAAAAGCGTGAAGGTTTCTATTCGCCTCTTGAAGTTTTGAGACTTAGAATTTCTCTGGATGATTTTGGAAAATACATACAGCTTCCCACCTGTGTTTTTATCACGTAATTTTTAATTCCACTGTAGAAATTTATTTAGACAAATTTTGAAAATCATTAAGGTTCTTGCCTGCCTTTTGAAATTTTGAGAATTAGAGCATACCTGGACAAGTTAGGATGATACATACTATTTTTTACCTGTCGTGTTTTCCACAAGACATACTTTTTAAAACTCTAAAAATTTCAGGATTGTTTTTATAAACTTGTAAACACCTTTAGAGAAATTTTGATAATTTACGACTTACGACGTTCTTACATCCAAAACGTTTTCGAAATGGTGTAGATGTTATAAAGTAAGGTTTCTACCCGTCGTGTTTTCCTCAAGACATAGTATCTAAAACTATAAAAATTTCAGGATTATTTTGAAAAACTTGTAAACAACTTTAGAGAAATATTGAAAATCTGTATCTGCCCGGGAATTTTGTTTTTTTGCGACTTTACTACTTTCTTCGTCTAAAACGTGCTATGCTAGATGCTATAAAATACGTCTGAACGATTATTAGGACATTGTAAGACATTATAAGATGCAAATTAGTGATATTTCAAGCGGCTTTTGAATGAAAACATGTAGAGGTGATTGATAGGAAACTTATACAGATTGTCGAAAAATCTTGAATTTGGAAAAGCGTGAAGGTTTCTATACGCCTCTTGAAGTTTGGAGACTTCAATTGGACGATTTTGGAAAATACATACAGTTTTCCACCTGTGGTTTTTTTAACGTGACTTTTAAATCTAAAAATTGCGGCTTTTGAAAAACGTGTAAAGTAATTTAAGGAAACGTGCAGAAATTGTTGAAATATCTCAGGATTATGGAAGTTTTGATTCTGAGGTAAAATGTTTCCTTTAGTGTCGCATTAATCCTGGTGGTTCAAGCAATATTCTTATGATCCACATGAGTACCTACTCTAATATTAAAACTGAAGGAAGCAAAGGCTTCCCAAGGGAAATTGCTGAAACGAAGTCACTTATCTTAGACAAATTGCCGTCAGTAATTCAGTTAGGCCGAGAGACACATTCAATTATATTACACAACTTTGGACGAGGTCTGGCTTCTTTCTACATTGGTTCTAATAAGGAGTGAAGTGAAGTGGCTGCCAAAGCGCGGCTGCAGGAAGTAGCTCCGGTCGATTAATTAAAAACTAACGATTCCGCCGCCAAGCGCAAATTTCTTCTTATTGATCTGCAAATAGAAAGAGCGAAAATGTTCCGAGCCATTTCTAGGACGCGCAAATTATAATTTAATCAAGTATTTATTTTTACTATTTCCGTAATACTGAATTAAAATAATTACAAATCTGATATGGATTAAGGCATCAAAAACACAGCTCAATTTTAATTGACACTAATCTAAATATTACTTATATTATATAATATAATAATATAAGTTATTATAAATATATATATATTACATGTGTCAGATAATGTTAGTCAACGATATTTACCTCTATATGGTCGCTATAACATTATATGCTGTCGGAATCCAAGACATGGATTAGATTTATAGCATAGATAATCGTGTTATCGAATGAAACTATATATTCTAGATTTTTTAAGCTTTAGAAATACTGTATGGCAAAAAACGTATTTTTTGCATAGACGGAATTATCACTTAATTAATTTCTGAAACGTAATATGACGACAGTTAAAGTATGCTTGCCCAAGAAACAATCCATGTAATTCAAATCCCCTGAGTCAAATTTCGCAAACCTTTGCCCACAGATACTCGTAAGGACTCCACGGTGGCGCTTGAAAATCAATAATTACTCATTGGAAATTTATGAGTGCGACTGCAAATTGTAACGTCGACGCATCCTGATTTGCACAGCCATGTAAACTTGTCTGTTTGTAGTCGATTTATTAGCGCGGTAATGCGCAAACGGTTATTTGTATTCAACTGGAGTGGAGTATGAGCCAACCCCGTGGAAAACACCGTAAATTACGCGTGTGCCGTGCATTTTTTACACAGGGAAATATTGTTTCCCGACGCGTAAGGACGAGGCATAACTCACAGGAAAAGGACGTTTTGATATTCGCACGGCATCCTCGACGACTGTTATTTATTAAACGCGTATTAAACGCATTTTCCCCAATGTGTACGTCGGCAATAAACGGCGACAAGCATAGAGAATCCGTAAGTAGGGGATCCTTATTAATAATCCATGCTAATGATGGTGGCGAAGGACGATACAATATTTATGTGGCTGTATTGGACGAATGTGTAAAGTCACCGCGAACGATCAGATTACAGGGTTACAATTTGTATTTGTATGATTTATTCAATTACACTTATTATAGTGAAGTATTGTTAACATTTTTTTTTACAAAAAAGCATTTATTTGCTTAACGCACTTCACTTTAATTAACTTGTACAAGCTCTTATCACAATCTACATTTATTGTAGCTGATTGCTTCTTTATTGTAACACAAATCGATAATCATAAATATTTTAGTATTTTACTTAGAATCTTTAGTCATTCAAAAACTGATCATATGAAATGATTTTTTTAATAATTTTGTTTGAAACACTTGTCATTAAACATTTTGTCACATAGTCACATAAAAATATTCTTCTCTTGGTGCATTGAGGAATGCACCAAGCATTCACACGACCACATTGGCCACATCTTCAATTTCTATTCGGTTCTTCGCTGTGTGGATTAGGCTCCGAAAAAATATTCAATGGATCCTATTTTAGACAGATAAATTGAATTTCAATTATCCAGACAATAATATTGTATATAACATATTTATTACCATATCTAATTTTAGTATTTCATATAAACAAACTTTCATGCATCCATAATTTTTGAAGTTCATATGACCTCATGAATTGATTACCATTTTATTATTCAATTCAATTCGGCATTCGATTGCTTATTCAATTTGAGCACCAATGGCCTATGTCAATAATTGAATCTTGAACTTGAATATTACACCATAACGTTGTGATTGACATGGAAACACCACAGGTGAGCTTAGCTGACTGATACTCGAAGAATATTTTAATGAAGCAATTACTGAAGGAGGTCTAGTAGAAATGTTCCACTTATGTGACGCCAGGCAACCTTCGTGTTCTAATTATCTTGAACTTGATTTTGAATACGCAAATGGTTGACCGTTAAAGCAATCATTGCAATTGGGTCGAAACGAATTGCTCAGTTTTTCACCCTTAAAACTCACATATTTTGATATTTTATTAAATATTATAATTCTACAACCAAACAGAATTAGTTGGAAATGAATGAAATTTTAGATAAAATTTTAGCACTACATATCGTCGGCTTGGTGTTACAAGGTTGTATGTAACATTTTGAAAGATTTTGAGTATTTGGTATTATAAGATTATATGTGTTATAAACTATCTTTTGCAAAGATCTAATAAATTGCAGCACTTGTCTAAACATTTTTATTTACTGTCGAACAAGGTTGTATGTCAAATTTGGCACTTACACTTTAGTGTAACATAGTTGTATATAGACGCATACAACTCTAACCGACTTTGTTTTGAGAGTCATGTGTAATATGGACCAAACTTGTGAAAACTATGAGAGTGATGACCCTACGAAAGATCGTAATTATTGCCCAGATGATCAAACCTTACAAAATAATACAGATGCAGGGAATTGATTTTAAGAACTTCCAAGAATGTGGGACTTTACTTAACTATACTCTAGTGCCGTATACAAAGGTTCAACAAATTAACTTTTTCGGATCTTTATTTACCATTTACTACAAAACTTCCCATGCTGACGAAGAATTTGCCGAACAAAGCATAAAACGTGTTGTTGGTAAAAAAAAAACGGGTGTCAACGGGTCAAACTAAGGTACACTTCCCTGAATTTTGATAAAATTTGTTTGCGCTCCATTACTTCTGAGATAATCAAATATATTGTCAAGTATCAACAATTATGAGCTTTGTGAGGACATCATTATTTTTGTCTAAATATTAGTAATAATCTTTTATTGGCGATCGACCTGCAGTATTTCCGCCTATTTTTCATTTTTTTTCTAATTTTGTACAATATGTAGGTACTTCAAAACTCATACTATATAGATTTAGAATTTTGATAAAAAATGTTTGTGCTCCATTACTTCAGAGATAATCAAATATATTGTCAAGTATCAGCAATTATGAGATTTTTTAAGACATCAATATTTTTTCTAAGTAGTAGTAACAATCATCTGTTGGCTATCGACCTGCGGTCTTTCCGCCTGGTAGGCTATTTTTTTTATAATATTGTCAATATTATGGATTATTTTAAGAAATTTTAAAAGTGCTACTATTTTGAGATTTAGGTAAATACCATCAAGTCTTTCTGTGCAAAAATTTTGAGGCAATGTCTTTGAAATATAGAATTTCCGATAATTTTTCTTATGATGCATTATATTTAATATAGTTAAATATATTGCGCCCAGTTGCGTACAATGATGAAATTTTTCTTGAAACAGCAATTAGTTTTCAAATTTTGAATAACAGTGAAAAATCTATCGATATTTTGATATTATAAAGTTGAAACATTAAGTTTCTTATAACTTTTTGTGCCGATTTTATTTTGAGATAATCAAATATATTTGATTTAACCAGGTACTAAATGATGCTTTTAAGAAATGATATTTTTACATTTCAGGTAAATATTTGAAACTGTGGAGATCACAACATGAAATAATTTAACAGATTTAAACAGAAATTAAAAGAATGTTCAACAGTTTGTATATCTTTTTTTTTTCATTAACTCTTTAACCATTTCTTGTATTATTTTCTATGTAAGCAAATGTGTAATATTGTTGAAAAACCAAGAGATTCAATGATTTGCAGAAAATTCTATTAATCATTCATATTTCAAAATTACAATTTCCAGCAAGGTTTTGGTCATACTGAATAAAATTCCATATATTTTTTTTCGTGTGCTTTATAATTTTTACAATAATCACACAGCTTATATATAATATAAATTGCAGTACATATTGTAAAATGATGTTCAGGAAATCCCATCGATTTTACATATTTCCAAGTTTCACTGTTCAGCCAGGTTTTAGACTTATAGTTTTTTATATATATATATATTTATTCGTGTGTTTTATAATTTTTACAACAATCACATGGCGTCACAATATCAGCATCACAATATAAATTGCAGTACAAATTGCAATATGATGTTCAGGAAATCCCATGCATTTTACATATTTCAAAATTTCACTCTTCAGCAAGGTTTTGGTCATATAGCCTTAAATTTCCTATAATATTTATGTTTTTTTTTCGAGTGCTTTATAACTTTTACGATAATCACACAGATAATGAGAAATGAGCAGTACAATTTGCAGTGAAAATTACAATATAGGCTCGAAGAATCATTAGGTTTTTCAGATAACATTTTTACAAATTTGGCATAAAGATATAATTGCTCTGCTATTAGGTGCATTACTATTCCTGTAGTTATTTTTGTAATTATCCTTTAGAGGTTCGTCAACGATAGATTTTGATAACTTCAGAAGCATATAATACCAATCACGGAGCTTTTGAGGACATTATTTTTACAATTTTAGGGCAGTACTTCAAAACTGCAGTGTCTTATCGAAATTTTGGTTTTATAACTTTAAAATATGAAATACCTCAATTTTTGGAAATACTTGTTGCTGTAGGTACTAGGTACTGAACTATGAACTATTTTTAAGATAATAAACTATATCCACCAACATTCAACATCCACTTTTGTGTAATAAGTACTACCAAAAGTGCTCTGTCTACCATAGTTTTGATTGGTGTAATGTTAAAACAATTTTCTCTAATTTTTCGTGTGCTTTATAATTTTTACAATAGTCATATTCCGTCACAATATAAATTGCAGTACAAATTGCAATATGATGTTCCGGAAATCCCATCAATTTTACGTATTTCAAAATTTCACTGATCTACAAAGTTTTGGTCATATAGGCTATATTATGTGCTATAATATTTATGTATTTTATTCGAGTGCTTTTTAGTTTTACGATAATCACAATCAAAATTTGCAGTGCAACTTATAATATGGGCACCAAGAGTCATGAAGTTTTTCAGATAATATTTATACAAATTTGGCACAAAGATTTAATTGCTCAGCTCTTAGGTGCATTACTATTCCGATAGTTTTATTTGTAAATTTCCTTTAGAGGTTCGTCAACGATAGATTTTGATAACTTCAGAAGCTTATAATACCAATCACAGAGCTTTTGAGGACATTATTTTTACAATTTTTGGGCAGTACTTCAAAACTGCACTGTCTTATCAAAATTTTGGTGTTATAACTTTAAAATATGAAATACCTCAATTTTTGGAAATACTTGTTGCTGTAGGTACTAGGTACTGAACTATTTTTACGATAATAAAATATATCCACCAACATTCAACATTCTATTTTGTGTAATAAATACTTCAAAAAGTGCTGTGTCTACCATAGTTTTGGTTGGTGTAAAGTTAAAACAATTTTCTCTAATTTTTCGTGTGCTTTATAATTATTACAATAGTCACACAGCGTCACAATATAAATTGCAATACAAATTGCAATATGATGTTCTGGAAATCACATCGATTTTACGTATTTCAAAATTTCACTGACCTGCAAGGTTTTGGTCATATAGCCTATACTATGTGCTATAATATTTATGTATTATTATCGATGCTTTATAATTTTTACGATAATCACTCAGAGAATGAGAAGTACATGATGAACAGTACAATTTGCAGTGAAAATTACGCTATAGGCACCAAGAATCACGAAGTTTTTCAGATAATATTTTTACAAATTTGGTATAAAGATTTAATTGCTTAGATGCACTACTATTCCTATAATTATTTTTGTAATTATCCCTTAGAGGTTCATCATAGACTTTGATAACTTCAGAAGCTTACATTATAATAATTGGTAGTAATAATATACTTGTAATAAAATAATTAAAATAATAATAATAGTAATAAATCATTAATAATATTGAATTGTTAGGCAATTTAGTCACTGGCATTTGCAGTAATACATTATTATGAATATCAGGGTTGGTGTGATTTAAATCAATTGATTTAAATAACGTATTAAATCAACTGTTTTTTTAAATAAATCAATTGATTTATATCATGATTTAAATCAACTGTTTTTTTATTAAATCAATTGATTTAAATCATGATTTAAATCAACTGTTTTTTTTAAATCTTCGATTTATATCAAAATTGTTTTCTTTAATAAATCAATGTTTATGCACTTTTTATGCATTCCAATAGGCGAACAATTAAAAATATAATGTAACTATAGAGTTAGCATGCTTTAAAGTAGATAATTATAAGTAAGAAAAATATTTTTTTCTTCCATTTTTCTGTCCATCACATGGTCAGATACACAGAAATTTGTTTTAATCATCAATTCTTGTTCAAATTCAAGATTTATTAAAAAAAACATAAGACTTAAATCGTGATGTAAATCAATTGATATAAATCACATCTACCCAAACAAAAAAAAGTCAAAAAATCATTGTTTTTTTAATAATCCTGATGTATTTTAACCCTGATGAATATTATTATTGATTTGAAATAATAGAATGAAGAGTCCTTGTAGTAGGACTTTTTTCCTCCATATCCTGCGTATCCTCCCATATCCTCCATATTCCTTTTCCTCTATATTTTTCTAAATTAATGTAAATTTCAAATTATCAAATTTCAGTTTGATCTTTACTTATGTTAACTTTTTTTCTTGCAAAATCTTATACATTGATTATATATACTACGTCCTTGTGAACAAAAATATATGGATTGTAAAGTGAGTCGTTGAACTACTTACATACTACAATTTGTAAATTGTAACAGGGAGGATAATTTCTCAAATTTCAATACAATATAAGAGTTCCTTCTACATTGATATTTAATCAAATAACATAAGATCCTAATTGAAATGAATTAACAATTAATGCGAAATAATATAATTCTAACATATTCTACTGCTACAAGGCTAATTTACGAGAGTTAGGTGTGTAAGTCTCAAGGGGTTCGACCGCCTAATTAATTAATAAGCGCGTGCACACTAAATATTTATTACTCCACAAAAAGGTATCCGGAGTAAACTAATTAAACTTCCCAGACGTTAGTCGTTCGCAAATTGAGATATACGAGGGCTGTTTGACGGAAGAGTGACTTTTCAAAGGTTGGTAACACTTTCGTTATAATGATTATGTTGCTAGCTCCTGAGGTCTTTCGGAGGTCTACTGTCAAAATTTGGCACCAATCTGACAGATAGATTATGTTTTATACTTATTTGAAGGAAACTGTTTTCGTTGTTTTGTAAATATGTAAAAAAAAAAATTCGAGTGTTGATTAAACATTATTTTCTACGTGAAAAAACAATTAAAGAAACCGAGGAAAAGTTACGTAAATATTATCCAGAATCTGCTCCGTCCCATGGAATGATTTGTAAGTGGTTTCTGCTTTTAAAAGTGGCCATATGAGCACGGTTGATGCAGATCGTCCGAAACCATCATTTACTGTGACTACTCCAGAAATGGTTAATAAACTCTATGGCCTTGTAATTGGCAATCGTCGAATAAAAGTTTGTGAGATAGCTAATGAAGTAAACATCTCAACCGAACGGGTATACAATATTTTGCATGAACATTTCAATAAGAAAAAGCTATCCGCGAGATGGTTGCCGCGTTTGCTTAATGGTGATCAAATGCGCGCTCGCATTAAGAATTCAGAAGAATGTTTTGCCGTTTTCAACGTAACTCAAAGGATTTTTTTCGTCGATATGTCGCAGTAGATGAAACTTGGATACATCATTATACTCCAGAAACAAGAATACAGTCTAAATACTGGATATCTCCATGCGAATATGCTCCCAAAAAGGCAAACACACTTTTTTCGACCAATAAGGTCATGGCCACAGTTTTTTGGGATTCTAAAGGTGTAATCTTTATTAATTGTTTACAAAAAGGAAAAACCATAACTGGCCAGTATTATGCTGATTATGCAGACATGTATTGATGCCGAACTTGAAAAACAACGACCGCATTTGATGAAGAAAAAAAGTGTTGTTCCATCACGATAATGCGCCCTCTCATTCGTCTGCAATTGCTACAACTAAATTGACTGAATTGCATTACGAATTACTGCTTTATCCGCCATATTCGCCAGATCTGGCTCCCAGTGATTTCTTCTTATTTCCAAATTTAAAAAAATGGCTGTGTGGAAAAAGATTTCAGGCAAATGAAAGATTACTTTTTGGAAGGTTTAAAAAAATTGTAAACTCGCCGGGCTAAGTGTGTACACTTGAAAGGGTGTTATGTTGACAAATAAAATATATTTTGAACAGAAAAATAACGTTTTCATTAAAAAGTCACTCTTCCGTCAAACAGCCCTCGTAGTTAGATATACATTGAGTGCATATTTTCTTGGGTGGTTTGGCCATTAAAATATAACATTTCAATTATATTTTTGTGGAAGTAGGTCGCTTGTCACAATGAGCTTCCTGCCGGTTGTACTGAATGCGACTATTTGGAGATGATAATTGACACTCATCTAGATTTGCATTACATTTTCCTCTTGCTTTGTTATTTTTTAAAATCTGTATACGGCAGTTTATGCTTTGTGAAACATCGTGAATTTATTAAGCTGAACAAACTCACTTTATTATTTTTACTTAGTTATTGTTCTACGGGTAATTTAGATTGTTTTTTAACTTCTTGTTTTTCAAAGTTAACAATCATTAATTCTACTTTATCATCAAATTTACTATATTATATTCACCTAATCATTGTTCTTGGGGTAATTTTATTGTTTTTGAGATTCTTGTTTTTGAAACTTCTAAGCTCCTAAAAATATAATAAAGTAGAAATAATATAAAATAATAATAAGTAAAATTGTTATACTTTGTTATTTCCATTTTATCATTGTTCTTAGTTTCTGATTCTGATTCTTATTCCATGCATAATCGCATATGCATGGAATTAGAATCTTATCATTATGTTACTTCTATGTACTTGATTGTCTTTTGTAACTGTATGGTTGGGCAGTGTGGGTTTCACAACGGTTCATAAAATTACTGAAAGGGGTGCAACTGGTAGGACTATTTACAAGCGGAATCGCTTCGTGTGAACCGAGTGTTGATATATTTTTTGTGTTGGTTTGAGCTTACTGTTAAAACACATCTTGTCAAATCGCACAATTCCCATTTACGTGCATTATCAGTAGCACATGCTGCCGTACATACATAAGTTACAATTTCCATTATGTTCGCCGGTTGTTATCCTCGTTTCGCGTCCAACAGCCACCCACGCCGCGTTAGTGACCGACGGGTTTTTAGGCACGCAGGGATCAGGATCAATACAGTTGTCCGCAGGGAGGACCAAACGCTCTCGCCAAGGATTAGAAGGCTGCACGAGACTCCGGTCAAATATGACCTGGTTCCCTCCGGAAATTGATTGTCCTTGTTGCTGGGAGTGGAATTAAACGCGGTACGCTTTTTGAATATGCTCATATATTGACTTGTTTGCGATTGCCAGGACTCAGTTTGCACTGCGTTTGGTCCGCGCATACACAATGTGCTGCGTTCAATTATTTCTGGCATTTATGCCACGTGATACGTAAAGATTTGTGATTATGGAAATTGTTGTTATTTACGTGCTTTATTGACGGCTTGCAAGGTACGAAAACATGTGATTTTAAATGTATTGTAATTTGTACCGTTTGTGTCGCCTCATTTCAAATACATTCCATCAGGAGTGGAAACATATCAGGAGTGGATACAGTGAAAACAATCGATATATACGATCCATAGATTTGTTTTTCGTGTACAATTATTGTTATTTCGTTTAATTCAAACGGTTTGATATTGCATAATACCACACGACTTTGCTGTATAACTTGACCGTGGATGTGCAATATTAATAATTGTTGTATAACTTGACTGTGGTTGTTCTATCTTAATAATTGTATACTCTAACATACAATCATAAGTGAATAAAGTAAAAATCAAAGCAAAATAATAATATACGAATATACAATCCATCGATTTGTTTTCTTATACATTTATTGTTATTTCATTAATACAAACGATTTACATGTAGCAACAAAATCACTTGACTTTGCTGTATATATTGGCAGTGGAATTATAATCTTAATAATTACATTTCTATAAAATACAACCATACGTGAATAATTTGAACAAGAAAGAAATGTGTAAGATATCTGGGATTGTTTAAGAAATGTGCAAGATTTTTTGGAATTGTTAACGATTTTTTGTTAAATCCGAACAAGATTCAAAATCAAGAGCCAGTTATTTTTTGTATCAATGCATATTACCTACGTTGTTTGCGTATGAATAAGAAACAATTTGAGTTTCAATGTACTAGTATAGTGAGTTATTTGAGTAAACATTATTTTATCACATCGCTTGCAACGCTTGAGACCCGGATTAATTTGGTACCGACTATACATTACCGGACGTGGAAGAAAAAATAACGCAGTGGGTCCTTCAAGAATTTTGGAAGAAAATCGAATATCAACACAATAAATGCATTTAACCATAACCTATTTAACCAAGCTGTTTGAAAAGGAATTTTAGCAAAATTTCCATTTCCATGTAAATAAATCCATCTAAATTTCACTCGTAGAAATACACTTACTAAAGTACTTAGGGGAAATACTCTAAAGGCATGAATTTTAGCCAAACTTCCATTTCCATGTAAATAAATCCATCTAAGTTTCTCTCGTAGAAATACACTTACTAAAGTACTTAGGGGAAATATTCTAAAGGTATAAGAATAGACGAAATAAATGAAAATATGTATAGTGATTGTGAAAATTTGATTTTGAAATAATATTATTGTTATTATTTATTTATTTAAAGATGTTTTTTCCGCTCTATGGCTAATTACCATCGCCAAGAAGAGATCTACGACACTTAATAAAGTGTCTCAAGTGCCCATATGAAAAGAAACTATCTGAGTCACTGTATTGAATGTACATCCATTTTTGGAAAATATATGAAACAAATACGTAAAAAGTTAAGATTTTTTGGAAATGTTACTATTTTATTTTGTAAATTGCTCTATTTATCATAAATGTCCATAAAAAAAAAGAACTATTCAGAAATATATTTTCTAGAGTGCCTTTGTGTTCTATGTATTTACATCCAATTTTGAAAAAATCTCAAATAACAAGAAATGTGTAAGATTTCTGGGATTGTTTAAGACATGTGCAAGATTTTTTGGAATTATAAACGATTTTTTGTTTGTTTTTGTAAATTGCTATATTTATCATAAATACCTATAAGAAAGGCAACGTATTCTAAATTTCTGTATTGTATGTACATCTAGTTTTGAAACTCAAATGAAAATTACACAAAAAGTAAGAAAAGTAATTATTTTTTTATTTGTTTTTATTTTTATTTTGTAAAATGCTCTTTTTATCACTAGAAACAGAGAACCCTTCAGAGATTTTTCTGTTGTATGTACTTCCAATTTTGAAACAAAATTGTAAATCAACAGGAAATATGCAACGCTTTTTGGACTAATTAACGATATTTGTTTGTTTAGTAAATTCCTCTATTTATCATAACTGCCAATAAGAACGGAAACCTTTTCAGAGTTTCTGTATTATATGTTACGCCCAGTTTTGGAAAGAGAATGAAAATTACGCGAAAAAGTTAGGACTTTTTGTCAATTTTTATTGACCCATGTAACCCTTTATTAGGATTTAACACGAATAAACTATCTTATCTTAATTGTTACATTTTTTTTAAATTTTGTAAATTGCTTAGAAGTAATCAGAAGTAGTAAAAAGAAGAACTGTTCGGTATTTCTGTATTGTATAATCATCTAATTTGATAGTAATAATAATAATCATTTATTGGTGTTACTATACAAAAAGCATTTAGAGAAGTCAAATTTAATATAATAGTACGTATAATATCTAAATATAGAATAATGATAGTAATCGTTTAATAAGTAATAATAATAGTAATAAAATTCAGTTCATTTTAAATCATTGAGTTAATTTTAGTTAATTTCGTTAAATAAAGTTAATTTTAATATTGAAAATAATTTAAAAAAATTGCAATATATGCAAAACGTTTTGGATTTTTTTGTTTATGTAAATTGGAATTACTAGTAAGTTATCATTTGTTTTTAAATTTTGAAAATTGTTCTATGTATCATATGTGCCCTTACTCTAGTTATCTGAAGTACCCATAAAAAAAGATAACTTTTCTGTATTTCTATATTGAATAATGGTCCCATTTTGAAAATTATGTAAGAAAATGGGATACAGGGTGGTCACTTTTACGAAGCCCATCATTAGGATCTATTAAACGGAAATATAGACAGAGTTGGTCAAATGGGAGAAAAGTATCTTATGTTCATGCCTTTTAATATTCTTAAAATAAATTCCGGATATCTTGCCCAGTTCCTGAAATATCGCTGATAAACCGAAAAAGTGCACTTTCTTTTTCCATTTATAACTTTTACTTTTGAAGGAAATTTTACGAAACTTGGCACTCTTACATTTTTCGACGTGAGCTTTCTGATGACAGTGCCAAATATTTTCTGCGCCAACTAGATGTCCAAATTTTCATAGTCAACTTTTGATTTTCTTATGGCCGCCATATTGGATTTTAATAGCATTAAAAAAAGCGAAAAATTCCAATTTGAACCATGTATAACACATGGGTAGTCTGACATTTTATACGATTCCACAATTACTCATTCCAGATTACTCATGTATTATACATGGATGAAATCGGAATTTTTCGCTCTTTTGAATACTATGATACTATGCAGAAAATGCAGATTTGATACTATGCAGAAAATGCAGATTTGATACTATGCAGAAAATGCAGATTTGATACTATACAGAAAATGTTAGTCACTGTCATCAGAAAGCTCACGTCGAAAAATGTAAGAGTGCCAAGTTTCGTAAAATTTCCTTCAAAAGTGAAACAGTTTTGCAAGGAAAAGGAAAGTGCACTTTTTCGGTTTTTCAGCGATATTTCAAGAATTGTGCAAGATATCCCGGATTTCTTTTCCGGACATTGGCATGCAAATAAGAAACTTTTCTCCCATTTGACTAACTCTGTATATATTTCTGTTTAATAGATAGTAAAAATGACCACCATGTGTATGCAAAACTTTTAGGATTTTTTGTAGTATTTTTAAATTGGAATTACCGATTTTTGTTTAAGTTTGTAAATTGTGCTATTTATTATATGTGTCAAATATATAACCCAGTATAAGTTTATTTCTAGTATGTGTAGATACGTACACATTTCACAAATCTTTCAGAAAATGTGAAATAAACTTTCTAAAACTTTGGAATTTGTAAAGTTAAATTTAGTCGCTTGCTCAATTTCGATTTATCATTTTTTCCAAGTTTCTCACACAGTAGATCGCGTGTAAACGCGTTACATTTTGTTCCATTAATTTTACAATTGCCATTTCAGACAATACTTTTCATAAATTTTCACAAAGTTGAAAATAACAGTTTCTGCGTTGAACGTTTCCTGTTTTGCAAATTTGCAATATTCCGGAAAATTGTGACTTTTTGGAATAATTAACGATTTTTTTTAAATTGTCCAAATATTTGAAACAAGTGCATATCAATGGGCAAATTACAGCAACATTTGGAATCGATGTATCAAAATCTTTTCATGTTTATAATAGAGTACATCGCGGGGAATTTGTCTTCCATTAATTTTAATATTGCCATTTTAAACAACACATTGGATTTTCAAAAACTTCAAAATAACAGTTTATTCATTGTTTCCTGTTTTGAAAATTCAAAATAATCTGGAAAAATTGTGACTTATTGGAATAACTAATGATTTTTTTTGTATATTGCTGAACTATTTGAAACAAGTGTCTATCATTCGGCAAATTACAGCAACATTTGTCTGAAGTTGTCTTCCTTTAATTTTAATATTGCCATTTTAAACTACACTTTAGATTTTCAAAAACTTGAAAATAACAGTGTCTGCATTGTTTCCTGTTTTGAACATACAAAATATTCTGGAAAAATTGAGACTTATTGGAATTTTTGTTTGTATGTTGCTGCACTATTTAAAACAAGTGCCTATCATTTGGCAAATTACAGCTACATTTTGGATTTCTAAACGCAAAATATGTATAAATTTTGTAACTCGCATTCTGTAAGCTGGCAATGGAAATGCAAACATTTTCACATCAAACCGAACATGTTTCATACTTTTTGCATTGTAGGTATATTATATTCTGGTAAATTGTAACTAGTATGTAAATATCTACTTACTTTTGTAAATCCAAAATTTTCAGAAATAACTTCTGTCGTGTTATTAAATTATTATCCGAATTATTAAAGAAATAAATTGTTTTTGTAAATTGCTCTAGTATTTATCACAAGTAAATTTCATATATTCAAATCAAAACGAACGATCGTTTCTGCATTGTATGTGTACATCCAGTTTTTAAGATCTAAAATTTACTAAAATAATGTATGTCCTTTTCGAATTATTAAGGAAAAACTATGTTTTTGTAAATTACTCCCCTATTTATCACAAGTGATTATCATTCAGTAAACTTCTGTAAATAGGCAATGTGTCCAGTTTCTCATATATTCACATTTCCTATAAGAGGTTTTCAATGATCTGTTATTAAATTTATTTTACTATTCTATTTTTGAAAGTATACATAGAACACAAAATACACTTCCGATTGGCCATTTTCTTTTAAATTCAACTCTAAATTGCGTTGCGAATTGGCTATATATCAATTTTGATCCTAAAATTTGATCCAGTTCTTGAGTTCAATGTCACGGTTACTTTATCGGTACTGTATTTGATGTAAGAATAATAAATATTAATAAATATTTCATGGGCAGTAATACTAATGGTACATATTTACATATAGCAGTTAATTAGTAAACATATTAAGTAAAATATGCACAAATGATTTCAAACCCGCTTTACATATTGCAACCATCATATTTTAGCTTAATTATTTTTGAGACAATAAAACATTGACGACGAAAAATTGCGTGTTTGAAAATTGATAATGAATTGAGACTCTCGTGTAAGGATCATTTGAAACAATTTTTGTTAAGACTTTACTATTACTTACTTAATAAATGAAGTTTTTCAGGACATCAGTATCTTTTTTTAAAATTTTGGGTAATTCTTCAAAAATGCTTCTAGTTTTATATTTAGAAACTTTCAATCGTTAAATTTTCCATAATTTTTCATGTGACACACTATTTTTAATATATACAATTATATTTCCCTTAGTTACAAACAATCATAAAGGTTTTCATAAGACGGAAATTTCTCATAATACCGCAAAATTGATATTTGGAAATACTATTAAATTTTTTTTTTAAATATATTTATAAAGTATAAAAACATTAAATTTATTATAATTTTTCTGTAAATTATGTACCCCACTATTTTTGAGATGATCAAGTATATTATCAGCTACCTACTAAATGACGTTTTTCAATACATCAATATTTACATTCTTTGTTGTGCTCGAATTTGTTTTGCACGATTTCTTTATCTGCACTGTGTTTGATGTAAGAATAATAAATACAATATGAATAAATATTTTTAAGGCTATTAATATTAATTAGTATATATCTACACGTAGCAGATAATTACAAAAATATGCACAAATTATTTCAAAATTGTTATAACATATTGCAGACACTACTAAATATTGTAAGTAAAATATGTGCAAAAATTGTAAAACGACTTTTGAAGCCAGTGAATCATTTCTGGTGTTAAAATATGCACACTTAATTTCAAAATTATTATAATATATGTACATATTGCAGACACTACTCAATATTATAAATAAAATATGTGCAAATTTTTTAAAATTGCATTATGATATTTTCTGGTGTTAGATATTTTCTAACTGATATCACTGCACCGCAGTCAAATCATTGGGCTGTCTTAAACGTTGCATATTCAAATAATACATTGATGGTGCAAAATTTGCACACATGAATGCTAACACGAGAGACATTTGCAATACGTATTCTGTAATACACGGCTCAATAATTAATTCAGATAACACACGTGGTGAGTTTAGAAAGTTTGACCGCCAAATATTTCAGTTGCGCCAAAAGGTTTTTGTTGTAAACAAACACAACATGGATGTATTGCTATAACTCATTAAAATTAATCAAAATATTATGCCAATACTTGGATCTGGCCATGTATTTTTAAATTAACCCATTAACTATTTCATGCACGTAAAAAATAACGAACGGATTGAAAACTGTAAATAACTTGGAATTTGTACGAAATTAACATTTTGTGATTTTTTTAAATTTCAATATTTTTTTTGTATTTAAAGTAATTTTGTGTACCTATATAAAGTGATTTTTTGTATTTAGCGTGATTTTTTGTTCTTATTTAAAGTTATTTTTTGTAGTTAAAGTGATTTTTTGTATTTAAATTTCTTCATGAAATTCATGAAAAAATTTAAGAGGTGATGAAATTATGCGCACGAAAAATATGAAAATTACATTCTAAAACTACAAGTAGGTGAAAATTATACAAAAGCTTTATAACTTTTGATTACTTTATTGCTAACATATTGTGAACATTTGATTTACGTAAATTCCATGTTAGTTTCTGCAAAAAAACCTAACTCATTCAATAACTCAATGATCAAGAATATTTGTCAAGAAATCGATTCAGATTTGCCCAAAAAACAATTAAATTGCAATACATGAATTGGCCAAAAGAAACATATAAATTTTACACACGTTGTTTTAACGTTTGTAAAGCAGATTTCTATAAAATAAATCCTAAAATACATAAATAATAGAATTTTTTCGTTCCTCTAAAAAATATATTTTTTTTTAGATTCTGTAAAGCATATTTCAATTAAATATGTTGTAAACATTTCATTTACGTAAATTCCATGTTAGTTTCTGCAAAAAACATAACTCATTCAATACCTGTATGATCAAGAACATGTGTGAAGACATTTATTCTGAATTCCCAAAAAACAATTAATTTGCAATAAATGAATTTGCCAAAAGAAGCAAATTAAATTTTACATATACAACGAAAGAGTTTTCCTATAAATGTTATTTACATTAAAAGCAATATTATCCAGGAATTATTAAATTCTGTAATGTTATAAATAAATAAACAGACACGTATTGTAAGCACGGTAACTTTCGTTATTAAAAGTTAAAGTTACTGGCATGCTGTAAATAAATACACAAACCGGCAGCGGAGCGTGATAACATTCGTTATTAAAAGTTAAAGTTTACGAGTACTGGTGCACACTGGAAATTATCCATTGAGTTTGTGCCCCAACTATTTTGTTGGAAATTGAGTTTATGAGGTCTATAGCAAAAAACTTATTTGGAAATGCTGAATTTATTTTCAGCTTTAGATGCAGAAACTGTATAATTTATTTAAATCGATTGGCAAGGAACTTTGTGTTTAAAGTTTGCATTGAAGCGATTTAATTACGACTTTGGAAGTATAATCCGGGCAAATTGGAAGGATTTTTTATAACATGTTAAAAATATCGATGAATACCAAAAATTGTTAATAGAATATAAACACAAAAACATGTGAAATGGGTTAGAGTAAAAAATTTTCCTCGAAATATGAAATATATTTTCCTTCTTAATTTATATTAAATTTATTTATTTATTTAATTTAATGACAGGTGTCACCATACACTGCAACATAAAATCTTGCTCGGTGGATGTCATCGTCACAATGTATAAAATTTAGTCATACACTTACAAAAAAGTTAACATAAAAGATTTCAAAAGAGAAAACAAAATAAATTTCTAGTCCTAAAGTCCTAATATGTTTCAGACTTCTATTAAATAAATCGTAAACTACACAAAGAAACTTGTACTTAAATAGAATTGTTCTTAAATAGAAAAATATTTTCTTGTTTTAAATTTTGTAAAGCTGATTTCTATTAAATTGATCCCAACATTTCTCAAATGACAAGCATGTGGAATTTAAATGGCAAATTATAACATTTGTCAGCTAAAATAAAATTTTCCAATTTCTTAAATTTTAAAACCAAATTTAATTAAAACAATCATAAACAAACAAAAACCGTATAATTTAAATACTATACTATGGTGGATAATACCACGTTATTTGTGAACAAATTGCAAAACCTTTCGATGGAAACTTAAACATTTTTTTTAAGAAAGTCATAATAATAATATTCCCAAATCTTAAAATGCTAAAAGTAGTCTAGAATCTATACTGAAAAAAATGTGAAATGGCTTTGAGTTTAATAGTTATTTATGGTATAAGACTATAAGTGAATAAAATTGCTTTCTTCACGTGTATTATACAAGATTTTTTCCAATTTGATCAGAATTGAAGAATTTGCGTGAAGTGTCACATTATATGGTGACAAAGAAAATTTCAAGAATAGTGCGAATTTACACATTTTTTTAACTTTATTCACGTTGTCAGTGGTTATAGTGAATAAAGTGAAAATGTAAACATTTTGTGTCACGAGATCAGATTGTTTAAAAAAAAGTTTAGCTTCGATTAAGTATCAGCATATATTTTTTCAAATTTCTGATGTTATTCATTGTTTATTACTTTTTATTTATTTAGTACTACCAAAATTTGCCTAAAATGACAAATTTTTGTACGATATTGTGAATTTCGAGGGGTCTGCACAGATTATATAGCAACTTAATACGTGTAGAACAACGGCATAATATGGATGACACAACATAGTTGACTCAACATGAATGACTGTACATGGATGACATCACATGAAATCCACAACAATAATGACAGTACACGGCTGACTGAACAGTAATGACTGAACATGGATAACAGAACATAAAAGACTGAACATGGTTGACTCAACAGGAATTACTGTACATGGATGACAGAACATTAAAGACACAACAATAATGACGGTACATGGATGACTGAACAATAATAACTGAACATGGATGACACAACATGGATGACTCAACAGGAATTACTGAATACGATCGACACGACGTCAATGACTCAATATGACATAATATGCAACTTGTAACAAAACGAGAAGTCGGCACCAAAGTAGCAGAAATTTGTAACAAAATGGTTGATTATTGTACGATCCTGTGAATTTCGGGTTACCTAAACAGCTTAATACAACACCAATATAACATCAGATGAATGAAATCACTTAAGTGACACGATTTGGATGTTTCTACATGAATGACTGAACCTGGATGCCAGAACATGGATGACTGAACATGGATGACTCAACATGAATTTCTGAACATGGATGATTCAACATGAAGGACTACATGGACGACTTAACATGAAAGACACAACAATAATGATATTACGTAGCTGACTGAAGAGTAATGACTGAACATGTATAACAGAACATACGTGACTTAACATGGTTGACTCAACAGGAATTACTGTACATGGATGACAGAATATGAAAGACATAACAATAATTACAGTACATGAATGACTGAACAGTAATTACTGAACATGGATGACAGAACATACATAACTGAACATTGATGACACAACATGGATGACTCAACAATAATTACTGAATATGAACGACACGATGTCAAATAAATATGACATAACATGCAACTTGTAACTAAACGAGAAATCGGCACTAAAGTAGCCGAAATTAGTAACAAAATGGCTGATTATTGTATGATCCAGTGAATTTCGGGTTACCTAAATAGCTTAATAAAACACTAACATAACATCAGATGAATGAAATCACAAAGTTGCACCATTTGTATGTTTCAATATGTATGACTGAACATGAATGACAGAACATGTATTAGTCAACATGAGTGACTAAACATGGATGACAGAACATGGATGATTCAACATGAATGACTGAACATGGATGACTCAATATGAATGACTGAACATGGATGACTCAACATGTATGACTAAACATAGATGGCCGAACCTGGATGAATCAACATGAATGACTGAACATGTATGACATAACAATTATGACATTACATGGCTGACTGAACAGTAATGACTGAACATAGATAACAGAATATAAATGACTGAACATGGTTGACTTAACAGGAATTACTATACATGGATGGCAGAACATGAAAGACAACAATAATGACAGTACATGGATATGACTGAACAGTGATAACTGAACATGGACGACAGAACATAAATAATTGAACATGGATGACACAACATAAATATCTAAACATGGATGACACAACATGAATGACTCAACAGGAATTACTGAATATGATCGACACGACGTTAATATCTGAATATGACATAATATGCAACTTGTGACTAAACAAAAATCGGCACCAAAGTAGCCGAAATTGGTAACAAAATGGCTTATTATTGTACGATCCTGTGAATTTCGGGTTTCCTAAATAGTTAATAGAACACCAAGATTACATCACATGGACGAAATTACGTAAGTGACACCATTTGGGTGTTCAACATGAATGACTGAACATGCATGACAAAACATGGACGAAACAACATGAATGACAGAACACGGATGACTCAACATCAATGACAGAACATGGATTACTCAACATGAATAACTGTACCTGGATGACATAACATGAAAGACACAAAAGTAATGACATTACATGGCTGTCTGAACAGTAATGACTGAACATGGATAACAGAATAAAAATGACTGAACATGGTTGACTCAACAGCAATTACTGTACATGGATGATAGAACATGAAAGACACAACAATAATGACAGTGCATAAAAGATGACAAACATAAATAACTGAACATGGATGACACAACATGGATGACATAGCAATAATTACAAAGTATGAACGACACGACGCCGACGTCAAATAAATATTACATAACATGCAACTTGTAACTAAACGAGAAATCGGCACTAAACTAGCCAAAATCGGCAACAAAATGGCTGATTATTGTACGATCCTGTGAATTTCGGGTTACCTAAATAGCTTAATAGAACACCAACATAACATCATGGATAAAATCACATAAGTGGCACCATTTGGATGTTTCAACATGAATTACTGAACATGGACAATGTCAATGACTGAACATGACATAACATGCAACTTTTAATTGACCAAGAAAACGGCACTAAAGCAGCTGAAATTGACAGTAAAACGAGCCATTTATGTACGATACTGTGAATTTTGGGTGGTCTGCACAACTAAAAAGTACAACGGAATAACACCTGAAGGATAAGTGCACATGCATGGATGACACAACATGGATGACAGAACATATATGACTTAACAATAATGACAGTAAATAGATGACTCAACAGTAAGGACTGAATATCGATAGTAGAGCATGAATTACTCCACATGAATGACTGAACATGGATGACTCAATAGAAATGTCTGGACATAGATGATACAACATGAATGACCGGACATATAAACATTATATACAACATATAAAAAGTACAACGGAATAACACCTGAAGGATAAATGCACATGCATGGATGACACAACATGGATGACAGAACATATATGACTTAACAATAATGACAGTAAATGGATGACTCAACAGTAAGGACTGAATATCGATAGTAGAACATGAATTACTCCACATGAATGACTGAACATGGATGACTCAATAGAAATGACTGGACATAGATGATACAACATGAATGACCGGACATATAAACATTATATACAACCTGTAACTTAACGCAGTAACTAAATTAGCCTAAATTGGCACTAAAATGGCACATTACTGTACGTTCCTGTGAAAGCTTGCCTTCACAGCTTTCAATAGAACAGCGACATAACAGTAGATGGATGGTATCACATGAATGGCAGTACATAGATGACGCAACACGGATGACAGAACCTGGGTGTTTCAACTGATTCACTGAGCATGGATGACGCAAAATGGATATCCGGAACATGGATAACTCAATAAAAATGACAGAACACGGATGACTCAACAGTTACGCCTGAACATGGATGACAGTATCTAAATGACTCCGCATGAATAACTGAACATGGATGACACAATATGGATGACAGAACATGAATGACTGCACAAGGATGACAGAACAGATGACAGAACTCGACAAAAATGATAGAACGTGGATGACTAAACAGTAATGACTGAACATAAATGACATCCATACATATCCGTTTCCATACTCATATCAATTTGTTACACACCTTAACATACTAATTAATAATTCTAATAATATTTTTAATTTGAAGTATAAATTCACTTTATAAACTTTACGGTTTGCATATATCATAAGATTTCATGAAATAAGACATAAGAATAAACGCCCCACGAATTGTATTGATCCAAATGCCTGGGAGTTTCGGCAAGACTGAACTATGAATATACACGTATGATTCTTACGGATTCTTTTGAGACCCAGACCTGTTACTTTCTCCACTTCTGCACGTCACTTCCTGAAGCCTATCAGGTGAAATAAAAGGGGTGCTTTGTCAATCAATGGCGCCGTATCAGAGCGGTAATTATATGGACAGGTGCCTGAGTGATTCCGCCCACACATTGATGGACTGTGTGTGAATCGAGCACCCCTTTGAACGTCTCAATCAAGGGGGAATCGATTTTCGTTCCGGACGCAGCTTGATGTATATATTGAGGCTTGTGTATAGTTTTTGCATGCATGAAGAGCGATAAAGTAACCATATATCGTGCTTCTGATCGGTAGTCCCTAAAAATGTCCTGTTTTATTTCTTTTTACCTAATGAATGTATGAGGAAAGTGTGAAAATTTTCGAATTACAGATTTTGAAGCACCATATTTCAATGGATTTTTTAAAATTGTCTAACTCCCGTGTGTGAATGTGATAATAGTATATTATACTACGAGCGTATAATGATGAATAGTGATTGATATACTAGTATACTATACTTTGTGCACGACGATATTTTATAGCACTTCTAAATACTATTAACATAAATGTAAACGATGTTAATGTTTCGACGTTTCAATTTAATTGATGACACATTGCGGACAAATCGATAAATTAAAAAAAAAACGAGCTACACGGTTATCAATTGCTGTCATAGAAGTGTCACGGTGGTGTAGCGGTCTAAACCAGCGGAGTCTATGCGATACATTGCTCGAGTACCTGGTTTAAATAACGTAATACGAAATTTAAATTCTTTTAAAATTCCAAGAACAATTATTATATTAATCACTACTGGTAGTGATTAATGGATATTATTATAATTGAGGATACATAAGTATAATAAGTGTATTATGAAAGAGTCGTGGACAAACTGTTTTATCACATCCACATCCATTTAGCACTCGAACAAATTAGCCCATATTGTGGGCATAAATGGCTTAAATTTGATTCTTATAGGAAAGCATCTATTTAACTTACTTGTTATATAAATATCTATTTTATTGCCTTTAGTATCTAACCTAACCCAATATAAAAGAATATGTATAGTGTGGAAATAGCCTAGTAAAGATTTCAATATGTGTTAATGGGCACATCCAATTTAATATCAAATATGTGGGGAACAATGGGGAAATAATCGACAATTGTATCAATCGTTTTAATTGTAAATTAGTAACGATTCAGGTCAGAACTACAATGGACTAATTATGTTTTTCTTAATCGTCAAATGGCACAATTTTCAGTGTTGAAATAAATTACTTGCATTGGTACATTTCCAAGACAACAGAGCAATAGGTTAAGATGTAATTTTTATCCAAATTATTTTTTTTACGATAGGCAAAACAATTCAATGATGTTTTTTTATCGACATGATTTTTTTGGGGATAGTTTTAGGCATAATAATTCAAATTCATAAATCAGTAGTGTAGAATAATTCAAATACAAAATTCAGTAGTGCACAGTAATTCAAATACATTATTCCGTAGTACATAATACATAATTAAAATTCGAAATTCAGTAGTGCTGAGTAATTTATTTTCAAAATTCAGTAGTACAGAACAATTCAAATTCGAAATTCACTAGTGATCGGCTCTATTTCTGTGATTTATTTAATTTCTACTGTTGGAAACGAATTTAAGAAAACTAATTTATGTATTTTCATAATCTAACATAACCTAATCTAGACTAACCTAACCTAACGTAACACATAACTCAGCGCATTATGGCTTCATGGGGTCCTGGGCAAATTTAATTTTGGGGCCCCCATTTATAAAGCACTTTTTTGTTGTTGTGTGTAAAAAATATAATATTAATTTGGGGCCTCTCTGACGTTGGGGGACCGGGCAAATGCCCAAGTTATCCATAGGATAACCCACCACTAACAATACATGTACAGAACCAATTTTGAAAACATACAGTATGAATTGAGGAAAAAGTGCGGAAAACTGGTCAAGAAATCATTCAAAATCCAGAAGAATAATTTGTAAATAGGTTTTACCAAGATCGTAAACAAATGGAACACGTAATTTAAAGGTTTTATTTGCTCAGCGAAGCGTTGATTTTTTTGTTACTAATAAAATTTACATTTTCTATTTTTGATTTATTATGGTCAAAATTGTTCACATGTAAGGTGCCAACATATTTAAGTTGTCATTAAATTAGTTTATTTGCTCAGCAAAAGTCTTTGATTTTCTTTTTTTACTAATAAAATTTACGTTTTGTAATTTTTCATTTACTTTTGCATGAAATTTTTTTCATGTAAGGTGTCAAAATATTTAATTTATTAGTAAATGATTTTACTTGTGCAGCACAAGTCTTTTATTTTGTTTTGTTACTAAGAAAATATCTGTTCAAATTCTTTTTCTTTTACTTGAAACTTTTCTCATGTAAGATGACAAAACATTTAAGTTGTCATAAAATGATTTTATTTGCTCAAAATTAACGTTTTTTGTTTTTTTATATTATTTTGCACGTTTCATGTATGATATCCAAATATTTAAGTTGCTATTACATCATTTTATTTGCTCAGCAAAAGTTTTTGATGTATCTTGTTACTAATGCAATATAAGTTTTCTAATTTTTCATTTGCTTATTTGCTTCAAATAGAGGTAAGCTCTCAAAATATTTTACGTGTCACTTTGACATTAAGCGAACTATGAAAGTCAAGAAAAAGATGAACCATTTAAAAAAAAATCTCTACGTTGAAAGCAATTGATAGTCGGAAAGTGACTTAAATGTGAATTTTCATAAAATAAAATTGATGGTCGATAGCCTAATAAAGATTGTTTATATATATATAAAATTGATGGAAGATTTTTCAAAAAGCTAAAAAAAATACCTGCAAAGTGCTGCTAGATAAAATAAATGTCAACGATGTTATTATTCGAAAGCAAGTAAAGCAAATAATGGTCGGAAATTGAAATTGATATAAAAATGTATATTTTTATAAGTTACGATAAATACTATTATATGATTTAATTTTAAATTGTTTGAACAGTACAAATTGAATCAAATTGAAACAAATATTTTAACCATGATAATAATAATATAATAATTTATATCATAAATAATATAATAAAATAATAATAATTTTAATTAAAAATGATAACAAAATCTAAATATGGAAATATACTTTTTGTCAATTAGGCTTAATAATAACAATTTGAACATGAAACTGTATGCAACACTGCCAATATTTATGTTTGAATTTCATTTCTATTACAGTGTTCATATAGATTTATGAATAAAACGAATCATTATTATTAATTAAAATCTAATTTTCTAATACAGGAATTTATTTTATTGAGAAATTGTGATTTATAGTTGAAATCTTTTCCTGTGTTAAACTTTGTCAAATGGGATTTTATTTTGGTTTTAACGTTTTGAAACATTTAATTTCAATTGGAAACAGTTTTCAACGTAAATTTGGAGCATTGTAGAAACATTTGATTCTTAAAAGATATGAATTATGTTTCCAAAAATGTATTTTAGCTTCCTGTGTTAAATTTTGAATATTGTAATTTTTATTTATTCTGATCAGTTTTGAATTATTAGTTATGAAAAATTTGTGTCAGCTTCAAAACTTTTCGTGTGGTAAATTTTGATCATTGTAGACAAATATAATTATTAGTGAAAAACTTATTTATACTGAAAACTTTTCCTGTGTTAAATTTTGAACATTACAGGCAACTAGATTTTGATTATATGCACTTATATAATTATAGAGTATATGCTTTGAAAAAATTATTTTATATACACACCGTTTCCCATGTTAAATTTTGAATATTATTGATACTTAGCTTTTGATTCTAAATAGTTTTGTTTATAAGTTTTGAAAAATTTGTTCCAACATCAAAACATTTCCTGTGGAAAATTTTGAAAACTACAGACAAATATAATTCTCAGAAGTGAAAAACTTATTTGAAACTCAAAACTTTTCCTGTGTTAAGTTTAGAACACAGTAGACAAATATGATGTTCAGTAGTGATAAACTGATTTTCAGCTTGATCATTATAGACAAATATAATTCTCAGAAGTCCAAAACTTATTTCAAACTCAACCCTTTAACTGTGTTAAATTTTGAACACTACAGACAACTCGATTTTGGTTCCAAACAGTTATTCAGAGTATAAGTTTTGAAAAATTTTGTATACATTAAAAACTTTTCCTGTGTTAAGTATTGAACATAGTAGACAAATTTGATTTTCAGTAGTGATAAACTGATTTTCACCTTGTTCATTATAGACATACAAATTATTATTAAATAATATTAATAATAATTTATGTTATGTTGGATGTTTGCACGGACTGAATATAGGTGTGTAAATTATTTTGTGGCTATTTTTATTATTATACCAATAATAATAATTATTAATATTCATAATAATAATACTCATTTATGTTTTATGATATGTTGGATGTTTTCAAAAAATCGATGGGTGTGCAATTTTTATTTTCTTTTATTATTCCAATAATAATAATAATAATAGGACTACTTATGTATGTTATTTTGGATGTTTGTAAGTTCTGAATGTGGATGTGCAAATTGTTTTGTGTTACGAGGTACGTAAATGGAAATTCTTGGCAGAACTCTCGAAACACATAAAACATATATTTTCTGGACCAACCGATGCATCATCGCTCATGAAATTGGTACAAATCCTACATTGCGCATTAAGTGGGTTTCTTTATCTAAGTGGAAACGTTAACTGCAATCATATTAATTGCATCCTCTTTAATTCGACACATGAAAACCATCGCAACCGTACGCATCAAAACCGTACTCATTCGAAAACTCCTGCTGCGAATGACGTACAGCTCGTGAATCGATTAAATGCCTATCAGAATTATATTAAATGCGGTGTAATGCACGTAATAAATTATCTCATAATTTTGCACTTTAAATATCGCTAATTTACCATTAATGGTGATAACCGTGGGACCTGTACTTGTTACGGAGAAGATTTAAGACGCTAGTGTGGGAATTTGTTGTAATAATAATTTTGTTAGTATTTTATTACTGTATTAAATTTCAAAAATTTTACGGTTTTAGATCCAACAGAATGTTAAAATTTTGCAGTTTTTCATATTTAAATCTTAATTGAGCGTGTAATTCATATAAATAACAATTATTGCAACTTTCGTATTACATTTCTAAAATTTTACGGTTTTAGATCTAACAGAATGTTAAAATTTTGCAGTTGTTCTTATTTAAATCTAAATTGAGCGTGTAATTCATATAAATAACAATTATTGCAACTTTCGTTTCAGAAAGGTATTTTGCAAGGTCGACAAAAGTGCGAAACGTGCGTTTATGTTTATAAACATTGCGAGGACAAAATGGTATGTGAAACTGCAATCATCATTCTTACTTTATGATTCACCGCCATTTTGACTGGCATGACTTAATTCCGGCGTATGTAAGGTAGACCGGGCCTGCACCGTGGAAAGCCCCCACATTATCATTACACAATTTGACATTCTCTATAATTTCTTGATTTTCTTCACACGACCGTCATTACGGGACATGACCGGTCAATAGTAGTAGTTGTTGGTCTCTCTGCTTGTTTTTAATTTGGTTTTCGTTTCTTTTGTTACAGATTTATTAAAATGGCTTTAGTTCTAAAATACGTAGATGATATTAACAGATATTTAAATAAATATGAAGGTAAGTCCAAATCCCGTGTTCGCCTTGCAAATTTGCAAGCTCTGTGTTGTTGCAGATTCCAGGACATCGAATTGGCCGCTCATGGCGAGTCCCTTTTACACATTAGGAATATGTCTAACGTACGTGATCGCAGTAAAGGTAAGTCAAAACATCGTTACTAAATTATTCTGCAGGCGTATATGTTTCCAAATTGTCCGAAAATTACACAAATTTTTAGGCAATTGGCATTGCACGAGCGTATTCGGATTTGTTGTCCACCTGTTTCTTAAGAACTGTTGTTAAATGCAGCGTATAAATAGCGACTGAATAAATATAACTAGCAGTATACGTACATGAGTTACTAAGAAATTATTTAAATGATTGACAATATGAAATTCAAATCACTCTTAAGTTATTGCAAATCAACTACTGTCCATTCATATGTCAACTGATTGATACATACGTCATGTAATTCTTGTATTTACATATTTTTTTGATGCAAAGACTACCATTCATTTAAATACATAATAATTACTTAATTTGTATACATGTGTAAGATTTATGTCCAACGGAAGATTATAGTTTTATTTTATTGGCGTTCATATTTTCATTATCCAATCAATTATTTATTGAATCGTATTTTTTCTCGTTCTCTAGAATAATATAATAATAAAGTATAGGTATACTTTATTATTATGATATTAGTCTAGAGAACAAGAAAAAATACGATTCAATAAATAATTGCTTTAATTTTGGAAAACTTGGGGTAACTCTTTTAAACATTATTTAAGCGTAAAGGTGCAGAGCATATCAAAATTTTATAACTATATAATAGTTTGTGTGGTTAGTAGTATAGGAAGTGATTATTCCGGGCCGACGTGGCAATTGATGACCGAGCCGTCAGGCGAGGACAGCAAGCCGAATAGGCCGGGAAGGCTCTTCGTGTACGAACCGCACATACTATTTTTCTCCCAACTCAATGTTTTTGCAAGTTTCGTAAAAATATGGAAGATCTAAGAATACATTATTTGTCCTCCAGGACATACAGGAATACTCCATTGACGGCCTAGGGCGGGAATGTAATATTCCAGGACAGTTACTTCTCCGTTACATAGCAACCGTCAGCACTAAAGGTATAATCCACTTTCTGGCGTACGTGTAGGCTAGGAAACGAATGATTGCAGGACAATGGAAGATAAATTATATGCAATAACTATATTTTATTTGCTATGAGCTGTGGCCTTTCCGCTCTAAATTTTATTATTTTTATTTTTAAATAAAGTATCTTCTATTTCGTCCGCATAGAGACGTGAGCTTTACATGGAACGAATGTAAACTGGGGCGTCTGGTGTAATCGGTCATATTTATAAACACCGACCAGACAGTCACTTTTCTATTATTGATTTTTCGTTTGTCGTTCTTCAGAACTTGATAATTTACAGCGTTATCCGACACTTCATAATCGTTGCCATGGTGATCATTCAATAATGTATAATTTCTAATTTATTTTTTCAAATTCTCGCAAATCCAAATGTCCAATCCAAAATCTATTGCAATAAAACCTGATAATTTTCCGCTTCCAATGAAATGTCGTACATCCTTGTACGTCATATACGAGGTTTCCATTGTAATTACCAATTTTAATTAACTCTTTACATTATTAATTATTAATTGTGCCCTAATGATTCACAATATTAACTAAAAAACACTATCTAATTAATTACCTAACTCGATAACTACCTAACTAGACTTATTCCTACTCTATTAATTTAAATAAAACTATCAACACAATTCCTAAATAACTATAAAATTAAGTTATAAATATCATCACAATATATTAAAATAATTAAATTATAGCTTCAATCATTCAAGTGTTAATTAATTAAATTTATGCTTTTAGTTAACCTATCATCTACTATATTTTATATTATAATTTGATTGATTTGCTTTTGTAAAATAAATATAGCAAATAAATTCTGTACTCAATAGATACTCAATTTGATGGCAACATTGCCCACTGTCATAAAATATAACCTCTTTTTTTAAATATAACCAATTTTTCTAGTCTATTGAGTTATTACACTGGCCAACAATACTGTCACCTTAACAGAGCTAACTTAGTTAATGGAATGGAATAGAGTTAACATAAAGCACTCAGTTATCAAAAATAGTCCCAAGCGAATTTACGTTAAAATCTAGTATTAAAAAAATAATTATTATTTCTTCCCCATGATTCTGTTAATTTTTCTTTATCCCAAAAATGTTCTCACATTCATATATACAGCACTCAGTTATCAAAAATAGTCCTAAACGAATATTTACGTTAAAATCTATTATTCAAAAAATAATAGTAATGTTTTCCCATGATTCTGTTAATTTTTCTTTATCACAAAAAAGTTCTCACATCCATACATACAGCACTCAGTTATCAAAAAATTATTTAAGAATATTTTCGTTAAAATCTAGTATTCAAAAAATAAGAAATTTTTTCCCCCCATGATTCTGTTAATTTTTCTTTATAACAAAAAAAGTTCTCACATCCATACTCAGTTATCAACAATAGTCCTTCGTAGTCATTCGTTTGGGACTCAAAAATAATCCCAAACGAATATTTACGTTAAAATCTATTATTCAAAAAATATATTTTTTTTTTGCATGATTCTGTTAATTTTTCTTTATCACACAAATGTTCTCACATCCATACATACAGCACCCAGTTATCAAAAATTTAATTAACAATATTTTCGTTAAAATCTAGTATTCAAAAAATAAGATCCCCCCACCCCCCCATGATTCTGTTCATTTTTCTTTATAACAAACAAAGTTCTCACATCCATACATTCAGCACTCAGTTATCCAAAATTGTCCTAAACGAATATTTACGTTAAAATCTAGTATTAAAAAAATTTCAGGATCAATACTTAAAACCTATTATAATATATCAAAAGAATGAAATTAATATGCCTATTCTGCAGCATATTATAAAATTAGCCATGATAATGTCAGCCTCAGTAATCGAAACTTACGACAGCCGAAGTTATTAATCCTCTTGCTCTTCCACCTGTTGCTAAATTGATTACTAGCGTATAAGCACGGCAGTGGGAAGTAAATCATTGCATACTAGGCCATTAGCAAGTGCATTTTTGGCACACTTTACCAGGTTCTTAAGAGCAAACACCGATCTTTTGTAAATTATGTTAATTTTGGCGTGCCACTATAACTTTGCAATATTAATTGTGTTCACAGTTTGTGAAAAAATACCTACTGCAACACGTTTTCTCAATATGTTTTTGGAGAAGGTTGATGAGAATATCTTATTTTTTAAGTGGAAATTAAGGATTTGTGTTTAATATTAAGTTAGAAACTTTGTTGGTGTGATTGAAAAACTTAAAACAAATATTTTAATTAACACAATATGGAACTCCACTCCAATATGGGTGGAAATATAGCAAGGAAATAATTATTATTATGTGATACATAAAAAAATATTTTATAGGAGTAAGATAATAATCATTATTACACATATAATGGTTTGAACCCTGGCCTTCAGCCTTTTGTTATTTTTATGTTGTGTTGTGTGTAGTAACACTTTTTGTTTATTTGCCAAATTTTCGTTTTTTGCGTGGAGGAGAATTAATGAAACTGTCTTACCTTTTATTCAATTCAAATGATGATTTCAAATGATAACTTGTTGCTCATCTCAAACATTTATTATCTCAAGCTTAAAAATAACACTTTGAAAGTAAGGGATCTCATTAATGTCACCCTGTCACCATTTTCAATAAATGAACGTTTACTTAAGTATTGCAACAATATTTGATTATTTATACAGTCATTTTGAATACAGTTTTTACCCCAAAATTTCAATTCTCTATTTGACATGATTTTACAAGTATTTTGTGGAACCTCGGGCTTTAATCAAATAACTAGGGTGTGTTTTAAATCTTTATATAAGCACCCTTCATGTCCGAAAACGTGTCAACATATATGCCTATATACCTCTATCTATTACATTTCTCCACTATATTCTTAACTTAATTAGTTTTTGCAGCACGTGGTACTATTTCCATTTATGTGGTTCATTTCGGGACAGCGGGAAAACCCTGTACTTTCCAACGACGAAACGTGGGTGGGACAAAGAAAATGCAAAAATTCAATTCTCTATTTGACCTGTTTTTACCAGTATTTTGTGGAACCTCGAGCGGTAATCAAGTAACTAGGGTGTGTTTTAAATCTTTATATGCGCACCCTTCATGCCAGAAAACGTATTACATATATAAGGTATATAAGCATATATGTGGACATATGCTTATATACCTTATATATGTAATAGATAGACATTTGTTCACTTTATACTTATCTTAATTAATTCGTGCAGCACGTGGTACTATTTTATTTAAGTGGTTGATTTTGGGACAGCGGGAAAACCCCGTACTTTCCAACGATGGAACGTGGGTGGGACAAAGAAAATTACCTTATGATTTTAATTTTGAGATATTCCACTCCTGAATATAATGCCAGCGGGAAAACCAGTTGGATCTAACGATAGAGCGTGGATGAGACAAATAAAGATAATTAATGATTTTGATTATGTGATCTTCTACTCTCGAATATAGTGCCAGCGAGCACCTCCACGTGAGCTATATTCGCTGTGAGTCAGATCGTGTGTAACAAAGAGAAAATCCGTCCATTCTCACGACAGAGTGTGATTTTGATTCCGGGGTATTGCACTCCCGAATATAATGCCAGCGAGCACCCTCGTCCGAGCTTTATTGGTTGTGACTCAGATTATGTGTGATAGCGGGAAAACCCATCTGATCTAACGACAGAGCGTGGAAGAGACAAATAATAATAATTAATGATTTTGATTATGAGATCTTCTACTCTCGAATATCGTGCCAGCGAGCACCTCTGCGCGAGCTATATTTGCAGTGACTCAGATCGTCTGTAACAATGCTAAAATCCGTCCGTTCTAACGACAGAGTGTGATTATGATTCCGAGGTATTCCACTCCCGAATATAATGCGAGCGAGCACCCCCGTCCGAGCTATATTCGTTGTGACTCAGTTCTTGTGTGACAGCGGGAAAATCCATCCGATCTAACGACAGAGCATGGATGAGACAAAGAAAATTAATTAATGATTTTGTGGGGAAATTTTCAATGTTTAAGATAGTAACAAAACTTTTCTGGTGAAATTTGTGCAGCGACTCTGTCTGCACTTGTCGAGTATTAACCACATATGGGCTCTTAAATCTGTTTTTATAATCACGCACTGCAAACAATCGGCTAACTCGTCGCTCTTCCTAATGACCTGTTTAGTTGCAATAATTGCCTGACTGTGTTATATCAGGGGTAAACGGCTCCCTTGGCTTACTAACCTACCTAACCTAACTACCCGCTTTCATGCACATACGTGTTTTTGTTTTCGGAATAACCGCTCGAAGTACCACCCCATTTTTACCGTGTTTCATATCGTTTCATATTACGGTTTCATGTTTAGATTCTAAAATTTGCATGCAGTTTACTACCCTTAAATCATAAACAAATAAACATACAGGATGTTTGAAGTTAAACCACCCAAATTGCCATTTACATCCACCAGATTGCGCTTATTTAAGGTAAAATGAAAAAATGTAAATCTGGCAACTGAGCCAACATTTAGAACAGGTATCTGTAATATCGATCTAATTGTCATGTTGTTACTGTAAATGTCGTCAGCTAAGTTTCAAAATTTATAAAAAATCAGTGTTATCTATATGTCTTACTTGGAATTGATGCAACCATTTCACAATTATGACTCGTTTTTGTAAATTAATGAGTACCTATAACATCAAAAAGTAAAATAGTTTAAAGGAGCCTGATAATAATAATTATTATTATTACACAATGGCGTACGACCAAAGAAGGAAAAACAATTTGTCAGTAAATACCCCATAATATTCCGCAGGCGCCTTAATATCACCATTGAATTATTTACTAACTACAAACATATAATTTGGATTTAGCTGTGTCATATTTTAGAACAATACAAAATACAGGATATTACTGCAGGATTGATGGATATATCTGGTGTTTATATGATCGACAAATCACTATGGATATCAGTTCAAAACGGCTACGATTAATTTACAATGAATATACGTTGTCATGGAATATTATAGTACATTCACGTACGTTTAATATTAACTTACACTGTATATTGAATCGTCATTTTAATAAAGGTATACATATCGAGCCTTCAACAAAAATTTGACCACGAAGTTGGCATTGGCAATTTCAAGTCATGTCTGCACTAAGATCTTGTCATCTTGACATGTCATCTTGACATGTCATCTTGACATGTCATCTTGACATGTCATCTTGACATGTCATCTTGACATTTCATGTTGACATGTCAGATTTGATCTTAGTGCAGACATGACTTGAGATTGCCAACGCCAACTTCGACGTCGAATTTTGTTGAACGCTCGTATAAACCAAACACTGTATTTAATCGGGCAATATTAGTATACCATGGTTCTCATATATTCTACGCTTGCACCTTGGGAGGCTTTGATGCACTTTTGAAGACTTTGATCACCATCAGGTTTGAAAAAAAAAAACTTTCTTCTATAATTTCAAAAAATATTCGCTCATAAACAAAACTATACTCGAACACGTTAAAAGAACGACGTTATTATGTTGACACCAAACTTTCACCAAATATTCGCCTAATTTGTTGCGTTCTGTTGATCTGTTTAATTCTCCTAATAATTTGTATTGTTATAATTTTATATATAGCGATATTTATTAAGGCTATCGACCCCAGAAGGGGTCTTTCCGCCCAAACTTATTTAACTTTTAATAATCTTATAAAACTGTTTACATGTATAAGTCTCTTGCCAATTTTACAATTCCTTGTAAAATTTTGCAATTTCCTTGATAATGTGAATCCTCTCTTTGGATTTTTTTTAAATTGCACAAAATGAATTATTTATAACGCTTCTAATATCAGTCCGTTAATGGAATGTGAAATGAATTTTGTGATAAGCTTCCTGCTGCATTCTGATGAAAACAAATTAAAGCGACAGAAATTCGTTTTATACTTCAACAGGAAGCGCAGTTAATGTAAACACGACCTCAGCTTTTACGGCAAAACATCATGAATGAAGAATATTTGCATATAAAAAAGTTATCTATGAATTCATTCATTTACGTGCGCAGATTATTTGCAGAATTCTTGAATAATTGCGTATCATCATATTTTTAATAAAATTGTGTGTTGTCATTTACAGGACTACGAGTAATATTGCCTATTAAAATTGTAGTTAACATGTTAATTACACAGTTACTTGTGTACGTTATTTTCCAAACGGTGACCATCTTTTATATGTACTTACATTTAATTCACTTATTTACACATTCATTCAATTCGTTTATCTACGAGCGTTCAAAACGTGATTACTTTTGACATTGAAAATAGTGTAAAAAATTAACTTTTTACAGATCTATTGCCATAGATAAATAAATCAAATCAAATGTTTATTTTAGTAATGGTTTTGATCGTAGATAAAATGTTATGAGATACATGTCTGTTCATTCAACTCGTGGCTATTAATAAACATCGTCATCTTGTATCTTACATAACTATGTTTCTTGTCTGAGTGACAAGTTTTTCGAATATTTATTGTTTGAGGAAGTCCACTATAAAACTTGTCTACTATATTCAAATTTATTAGGCTGTCTAAAAAATGCTGCCAATTTGGAACAATTTCAACTTTATTTATTTTTTGTTTAGTTATTTTTTCAGCCTGGATATACTATAATTAATAGGGTGTCCTTAATAATTTGTTTTGGCGGTATTTGTTGTATACAGGGCTGAAAAGTGTTCGAATCCCGGACAAATGCCTTTTAAATTTTAGCGCCGATTGATTGAGATTAACACGTGCCTCAAAGCAAAAAACTATAAAAAAAACAGCCAAAATCGCTAAAAATGCTGAAAGATGACTTGATGATGAAAAAAATCCCAACCCTAAATTGTATTTGATATTTTAATAACAAATTACTAACCAAAGTTTTTCAGTAGCTGTTAAAGTTATATTTGCAAGAATTACATATAATGATATACGCCCTATTCTGTAATATATGATGCTATACGTGTATGCCCCATACTACAGAAAACTGTCAACAAGTTCCATTTTGCCAACTTCCATACTTCAAAGTTCCAGTTTTCCAAGTTTCATTTTTTCAAGCTCCATTTCGGCACGTTACATACCCCTGTACACAAAATTTCATGACATTGCCAATGCATTTTTTCCACGAAGGTATTCAAATTTCATTTAAGAAGAAACAAACTTAATATTTTCAATTCGGTTAAAGACTATTGTTAAATTTTGATTATTTTTTTTCTATTTTCTCCAAATTTTTCTCATAGTTTGTGATCATTTTTAAAAACATTTCCAATTTTGTCCCAATATTTATGTATTTTTGCAGAATTTTCATCAACTTCTGTTGGTGAATCTGTTTTCTGTGAAACCTGCAGAATTCTCAGTAATAATATAACAAGAGAGTGAGAATAAATTGAAAATAATTTGACAGATTGTCGAAAACTTGTTGCCAGGCAATAGTCACGAGAGCCCGAAGGGCTCGAGTGACTATTGCCAAATGGCAACAAGTTTGAGACATAATCTGTCAAATTATTTTCTAATTTATCGAACTCTCGAGTTATATTTGATTAGATTATTTTTTGACGTTTTTTGCTTTCTAGTATTTCTTTATCAATTTCAGTATGCGAAACGCAGCTAAAGCGACTTTTATTCATTTTGTATGACACTTTAATATGATTGATAAATTAATAATTTGACAAATATTTTGATTGACAAGAGTGAACCTAGCTACCGAGATTATTCCCACTATAATAATCTCTAGAGAATATTCCCAGTATAATAATGACGGGATTGGTCCAGAAGTATCAATATGACAAAAATCGAAATATATCATTGGTTTTGAGAAACGTCAAAAAATAATCTTAATAATTTGATATATTCCTTGTAATAATATTTAATAATATTGTATAATAATTTGTATGGTCTCTTTTAACTATATAATTTTAAAATTTTCATATATATTTTACAATGTCCTTGTAAATTCTGCAATTTCCGCGACCTTTCCTTCTTCAATTGATTGAATTTTATTTTTTCATTGTCACGTTTACAATTTCTGAATTTTCAGATTATTTCGCAGAAATGTCACAAAATTTATATCGTTTATATAAATGTCTTGATAATATTATAATTCCATTATCACTTTTACAATTTCTGAATTTGCAGATATTTTCGCAGAAATGTCACAAAAAATTTATCGTTTGTATAAATGCCTTGATAATATTATAATTCCATTATCACTTTTACAATTTCTCAATATGCTGATTATTTTCGCAGAATTTTCCTCAAATTTGTACAATTTGTGCAATTTCTCGCAATACTTTCATTTTATCGGATTTTGTTGAACTGTGCATTTTAAGAATGTTAAAATTCTCTGAAAATGTCCCATTTTCCTAGTTAATTTTACAATTTCGTTATCAACTTCAAATGTTATCAAACACCGTTTGAAAAGTCTAGCTTTAATGTATTATAAAATTTTGCAGTAAAGTTCAACTATTATATTTACTTTTTGATTTAACGTATTTTTTAAAATCTGCTAGAATGTATTTTGCAGAATTATTGTTAAAATTGAAATATGTTTCAATGTTTATTTCATGTATTTTCCATGTTCCATGTTTACATGTTCAGTTTTTTTTATATATTCTCTTACTTTTCTTAGTCTAATTCTTGAGATTATGAGCCAATTTTTAACAAAATTACTATTTTTTTAATATGCAGGGTGTCTCTTCTTAATATACTGAAAATTTGTAAACTCTGCCTTGTAGTGTGTACAAGATGCTGCTAAAAAGTTTCAATGAAAAAGTGCCTCTTGCTTTTTTATACATTTTCAAATAACTTCAGAAAAAATAAAAACGAAATCGAAACATTTCTGATTCTTTCCAATATCGCCGGATGTACGCGGTTTTTTTCTAGTTTTCTCGACAAAATATTATTGATCACTAAATTGCGCAACTTTATTGTAATTTAACCGCCTTTGTAACTTTTTCGGTTTCCGAGATTCCCATGCTGTTCATCCTTATCTTGGACACCCTGTATACAGTATTTTTGTCGAATGTTTGTCCAATTTTAGCAATCGATTCAATTGTCCAAATAATTCTGTTTTATTATATATTTTTATTTAACTGTAGGTATAATTTAGAAATATTTAAATTTTCGAACTGCATATTTTACAATTTCCCATCAATATATTATTATATTCTCTTAATAATTTTCCTCTATTACAATGCTATTTAATTGTATAATTGAGAATTAATAAAATTCTCTGCAAATATGTTCTTTGAGTAAATTTTTAAGGATATTCCTAATTTTCCCCAATCTATGAATGGAATATTTTGCAAGAATTTTCACCAAATTAGTTTTCCTTGTCAATTTTACTATATTATTGCCACTTTTACAATTTATTAATATGCAGATTATCTTCGTAGAACTCAAAACATTTGTACGATTTCTCGTCACCTATTGAGTCTATTTTTAGCGATTTTGCTAAGTTAACCCAATAAGTATATAGTATATATACATTTGCATAGAATATTCATCAAATTCGCGCCATTATCCTAATATTTTTGTTTTATTATACTCTTATTTAACTGTATAATTTAGGAATAGTCAAATATTCTGCAAATTTTTCAATATATTTATCAATTTTACTATTTCAGTGTGCTGATAATAATTTACGCAGAATTTTCACAAAATTTGTACAATTTTTCGTAATGCTTTCACTTTATTATATTCCTTTTTTAATCCTTTTTTAAGAATAAAATGTTTAGTTTAATTTTAAAATGTTTAGCTTTAATTTAGAATATTATAATTTTTTTAAATTCTTTAATTTGTTAGTTGATCTTATAATTTCTTTCCTAGTTTTAAATGTTAACAATACATTTTGGAAAGTGTCCCGTTAATATAACTTAATTTACTTTTATTTTCAAATATGTCCTTCTTGTCAGTTTTAAACATTTTGGAAAACCTATTATGTATTATGTTTATTGCAAAATTATCCTCAAAGTTCATTTTTTTATGTTAATTTTTATGTATTTTCTGTAAAGTTTCAGTAATTTGTTAATTTTCTCGTACTTTTTGGCGTATCTCAGTAATTTTTTGACGAAATTCCTAAGGTTTTCTCAATCTTTTGACCAGGGTTGGTGTGATTTCAATCAATTGATTTAAATCATGATTTAAATCAAATGACTCAAAATTGAGTTTATTTTTCTAATTTATCATTGTTTTTGCACTATTCATGCATTCTTATAGGTGAACAATGAAATATAATGAAAAATTCAATGTAACTATAGATGCTTTAACGTAGATAATTGAAAATAAGTTTATTAATCATCAATTCCTGTTCGAATTTAATAATTTATTTAAAAAAAATTATGATTTAAATCGTGATGTAAATAAATTGATCTATATTCTATCACATCAAAACTGGCAAAAACAGACCAGAAAATTTTAAAATCAAATAAATTAAATAAATCATGAAAAAAGGCACTTCTCATTAACACTTTTTTAGCAACGTCCTGTAGATACTACAACAAAGCGTTTACAAATTTTCAGTATATTAAGAAGAAACGCCCTGCATATTAAGAAAACAATAGTGATTTTGTTAAAAATTAGCTCATAATCCCAAGAATTGGACCAAGAATAGCAAGAGAATATATAATAAAAAATACTGAACATGTGGAAAAATACATAAAATACACATTGAAACATATTTGAATTTTAAGAATAACTTTGTAAAATATATTCTAGCAGATTTTTAAAAATACGGTAAACCAAAAATTAAATATAAATAGTTGAACTTTACGGGAAAATTTTATAATACATTAAATCTAGACTTTTTAAACTGTGTTTGATAGCATTTGAAATTGATAATGAAATTGTAAAATAAACTAGGAAAATGGGAAATATTCAGAGAATTTTAACATTCTTAAAATGCACAGTTCAACCAAATCTGATAAAATGAAACTATTGCGAGAAATTTTACAAATTGTACAAATTTGGTGAAAATTCTGCGAAAATAATTTGCATATTGAGAAATTGTAAAAGTGATAATCGAATTATAAAATTATCAAGGCATTTATGCAAACGATATAAATTTGGTGACATTTCTGCGAAAATAATCTGCATATTCAGAAATTGTAAAAGTGACAATGAAAAAATTAAATCAATCAATTGAAGAAGTAAAAGTCGAGGAAATTGCAGAATTGACAAGGACTTTGTAAAATTTATATGAAAATTTTAAAATTATATAGTTAAAATAGACCATACAAATCATTATACAATATTATTAAATATTATTACAATGAATATACAAAATTATTAAGAGAATTCTACAGGTTTCATAGAAAACAGATTCACCAATAGAAGTTGATGAAAATTCTGCAAAAATACATAAATATTGGGACAAGATTGGAATTTTTTTTTAAAATCATCATAAACAAGAAGAAAAATTTGGAGAAAATAGAAAAAATATATAAAAAATTATCAATAGTCTTACAGAATTGAAAATATTAAGTTTGTTTCTTCTGAAATGAAATTTGAATACCTATCTATAAAAAATGCATTGGCACTGTCATGAAATTTTGTGTAC
This sequence comes from Othius punctulatus, assembly GCA_951805005.1. Taxonomy (NCBI): domain Eukaryota; kingdom Metazoa; phylum Arthropoda; class Insecta; order Coleoptera; family Staphylinidae; genus Othius; species Othius punctulatus. Next base: position 37,379,526 of record OX638141.1, read on the forward strand.
AGGGTGTATGTAACGTGCCGAAATGGAACTTGGAAAAATGGAAATATAAATAGTTGAACTTTACGGGAAAATTTTATAATACATTAAAGCTAGACTTTTTAAACTGTGTTTGATAACATTTGAAATTGATAAAGAAATTATAAAATTAACCCGGAAAATGGGAAATATTCAGAGAATTTTAACTTCTTGAAATGCAAAGTTCAACCAACTCTGATAAAATGAAAGTATTGCGAGAAATTGTACAAATTGTACAAATGTGGTGAATATTCTGCGAAAATAATATGCATATTGAGAAGTTGTAAAAGTGTTAATGGAATAATAAAATGATTATCAAGGCATATATTCAAACGATATAAATTTGGTGACATTTCTTCGAAAATAATCTGGATATTCAGAAATTATAAAAGTGACAATGACAAAATACAATTCAATCAATTCAAACTTCAAACTTCAAACTTCTTTTATTGGACATGGATTACATGTGAGGTCAAGACAATATAAATTAGGAAAACACTACATTTTATGTAGAAAAAAATCCTGTACTGAATAGAAAGCCTGCTCTTTTAAGTGTTCGCTAAGTTGCTTTTTGAAACTGTGCATTTTTTGGTGCTGCCATTGTACTGGAAGATGATTCAGAATTTTTATCCCCACCGATCTTGGATCTGTAAGGTGAAGTCTATTCGATGGGACGACTAGATGATGCTGCGACCTCGTCCCATATTCATGGACAGTACTCCTAGATGGAAGATTGTGCCTAGTTTTCCACGTTCGTACGGCATGTTGTAGAATATAGACTGATGCCATCGTCAGTATACCTTCTTGCTTAAATAGCTGTCGACAAGACGTCATCTGTGGTACTCCCATTATCGCACGTATAGCTTTTTTTTGCAAAATAAATACTTGGGATGCATGAGCTGAAAGTCCCCAAGCTTCAATTCCATAAGACATCCGACTGTAGAAGATAGCATAGTAGGTGGTTATAGCTGCCTGGATGTTTACGATGTCCTTCATTCTTCTGATTGCGTAGATACTTGATGCCAATTTCATACACAAATTTTCTACGTGTGCTTTCCATGTCAATCGACTGTCTAAATGTATTCCAAGGAATTTTGGCGAATCCTTGGATACTTGATGCAGCCTACTGGAGGTAAAAATGAGTACATTTGTTTTGGCTGTATTAAGGCAAAGCTCATTCGCACCGAACCATTCAGATGCATTGCCACTGGCTGTACTTAGCTTTTGTTGTGCTACTTCAGTATTTTTGTCTGATACCAGTAAAGTTGTGTCGTCAGCGAACATGAAAGTATGGCATTTAAGATTGGTGGGCAGGTCGTTTATGTATATGATAAAAAGTATCGGCCCCAGTATAGATCCTTGTGGGACTCCTCGCCGTATGTATTTTGGATTGCTCTTTTCTCCATTAAAATCAACAATTTGTGCTCTATCTTCTAGGTAAGACGTCATAAGCCGCAACGAAATGCCTTTGAATCCATAGTGGTCTAGTTTTTCCAGAAGGATTTTATGTGACATGCAATCGAATGCTTTACTCAAGTCACAAAATTGAGCAAAACATAACTTATGGTCTTCCATTGCCTGGTAGATGTTGTCTAGAAGATTCATTATTGCATCAGTTGTATTTAAGTTTCTCTGAAATCCGAATTGACTCTCTGTTATGTATTTGTTTTCTCCGAAGAACCTTGTTATTTGTTTGAGAATTATCAATTCGAGAATTTTTGAGAAGGTTGGTAATATTGATATGGGTCTGTAGTTGCTTCTTTCGGATCGACCGTCCTGTTTTAATATTGGTACTACTCTATCTATTTTTAGTCTTTGGGGGAAGATTCCAGTACTCATGGATGAGTTCGTAATATCTGCTATAGGTTCTGATATTGCATGTGCGACATACTTTATTAATTTAGAATCAATTGAGTAGATGTCCTTCGATGTTTTACTTTTGATACTACCAATAGCACTTTCAATCTCAGCAGGTGTGGTTGGGTTGAAAAACATGGTGATGCCTTTTGTTTTTACCTTTAGCACTGTTTGTTCCGTTAGTTTGTTTTGTATTGTTTGCACCAGATTATTGCCAATACTGCAGAAGAAATCATTGAAGTCCCTACAATTTAGAGATCCATCGATGGTACATCTTTTCGTGCCTCTGCCAGTTTCACGGTTAATAGTTGTCCATAGTTCCTTTGATTTGTTTGATGATGCATTGATTTTATGAATTATGTTGTTTTGTTTCTCTATTTTAACATGGTTTAAGTATGATTCCTTATATTTTAGATAGATATTGTATATGTCTTCATCTTCCGTGTTTTTATATGCATCGAAAATAAGTTCTAATGTTTCTTTCATATGCCTTGTTTCATTAGATATGTTTGCCCATATTCTTGATTCATTTCTAGTATACTCTAGAGGAAAGGCCTCTTCAAAATATAGGCAAAATGTTTTGAGAAACTTATTAAATTTAATATTGGCATCATCTTCTGCGTATACTGATTTCCACTCCTCTTGTTTCAGTGAGAGGACAAATTTTTCCTTATTTTGCGTTGTATATTTTCGTGTTCTATTTCTAGTTGTTTTTTGGATTGCAGCTGTGTTATAAATATATAATATTTGAGCAATGTGGTCAGATATCGCAGTGTTAATTGTTCGTCCTTCCGAACATATGATATTCGTAAAGATATTATCTATGCATGTGTTTTTGGTTTTATTTATTTTAGTGGCTTCGAATATTTTTCTATCCAAGGAATATGATTTTAAAGTATTTAATAGGTCTGCTGACTGTTTAGTATCCTCGCTAAGGTCTACATTGAAATCTCCAGCAATAACAATATTTATTTCTAAATCAAAATTCGTGAGAATGTAATCCAGGGCTTCACTAAGTATTACTAGATATGCTTCTAAGTTTGCACTTGGCGATCTGTATGACGAGATTATAATCAGGTTAAGTGGCTGTATATGAATTGCAGCTAATTCGCAGATTTTTTCCACAGACATCTCGTTTATGGTAGTAATTTTACTACAGCTTATACTATTGTGTGCAAAGATGCATACTCCACCGTGTATGTATTGGGTTCTATTTAAAGTGCTAATATTTGTAAAATCCTTTATATTGTATGTAGTGTAGTTTGAGTTATTTAGCCAATGTTCACTGACACAGGCAATATCTATCTTTTCACTATGGAGTATGGTCTCAAACGCTGTTATTTTATTGGTTAGGCATTGCATATTTAAGTGCAATACCTTCATTGATTTCATGTTTGCATGAGATGCAGTATTGCGATTATGAACCATTTTCGGAGTTTGGCTGCAGTTCATTACGTTGCTTGGGTTTCTCACGAAAAAAATTGAAGCGTCTGACCGTAATTCCTGATGGCCATATTTCTGGCATTATTATTCTTTCAAGTAGATCGTAATCAGCTCCGATTTTGAAAGATGCGGTGCTGTAGCTTGGATTTGATTCTATTTTTTCTACGCTAAATTTGCGATTGGGAAACCGTTTTTCTAAGAACTCTGATATTTGTTCGGGGGTGGCGTCACGTTTCGCGCGTCCTATGTGTAGCCAAGCTTTTTGTGTAGCTGCGCTAAAATTGTCTGCTCCCCATGAAGCTGTACATCTTATGCTTTGTTTAGCATTTTTTGTTAACTTAGCAGGTGTCTTGATTGATTGCAAGTTTTTTTCACGGCGCGGTTTGCGTACTACTTCAGTCCATTTTTCTGCAGGGCCAATGGAAGATTTCTCTTCGCCCGCGGATTCCAGCGGGTATGCTGAACAGCTGCGATTTCGCGCGCTTTTATTTTGAGTGTCGCAATGTAAGTTGCCTGTAGGTTCGGAGTTCATCTTTCGCGATGAAGACGTTGCTGCAGAATTTATGTTAGGAGCATTTGAACTATTTGCACTATTTGACCTATCAAGCGCATTGCCAACCGCATCTGTCAGTTTTCCGTGTTTGTTTACTTCGCTTTTTTGATTATTTATAACCTCTGATCGAAGTTGAGAGTTGTCGAGCTCCAGGCGTGTTACCTTTTCGACAAGTAGGTAATTCGTGAGCTTTAATTGTTTGACTAAATCTTTTAGGTGATAGTATGCCTCCTTTGCAAAATCAGTCTCAGCAATGGCGTCATTTTCAGGATCTCCTGTCAGACCAACCCCGCAGCACGATTTTGCTCGCTTAACGCAACTAGGATGGTACAGCGTCGCACAAATACTACACTGAACTCCCGATTTAGCAGTGTTTCCACATGCACACAGTTTCTTGGTTACATCTAAGGTTTTAACAACACTTTTCGCACTATTTGTCTCACCATCACATGCCTCGCTAGGCATGGTGAACTCACTCACTATTTATGAGGATTTATGAGAATTGAAGGAGGAAGAGTAATTTTTTATCGAAATTCCTCAGGTTTGTTCAATCTTTAGACCAGGTTTGGTGAGATTTAATTCAATTGATTTAAATGATTATTTAAATCGACTGAGATTTTTAAATAAATCATTGATTAAAATCAAAATTGAGTTGTTTTTTTAAATTAATCATCGTTTTTGCACTGTTTATGCATGCCAATAGGTGAACAATTAAAAATTTCATTTAACTATAGATAACTTTAACAACTCTGTGCTTGTCAAATGTGATTTTGGATGTTAATAATTTTCTTAGATATTTCAATATTTTTTTATTTTCTCTTACTTTTTGGCACTATTTTACAATGTCACAATGTCGTTATCAATATGCCATTACATTGTCAATTTTACAATGATGTTGTAACTTTTATAATATCATCGCTAATTTAAATTTTATCAAACTCATTTTGGAAAGTATAGCCTCACTATAAATTTATTCAGTTTATTTTGTAATGTTCAAGCATTTTTTAATTTTGTTACGTTAAACATGTTTTCGGAAATGTATTTTTGATAAATAAAAAAAAAAGATTATTTAAAAAATTGAATTACTACTTACAATTTACGAATTAATTTGTATTGAATAACTTGTAATATGATTAATGGGCAATGTTATGCGAATTGGTAATGATAATGCTGTGTGCATTATGACCACATGTCACTGTCAATGGCTAGTAGATAATCCATCACGCAATCACGTACTATCTAGCAGAGATTCACAGTGGCTTTCGTGAACGATGCAAAAAGCAAACAAATCGTTCGTAACCGGCTGCTTTCGCTTACGCAAGGCAGTCTCGTGTTGTAATTACAACACATTTTCGCTCGTCCAAAAATGCCCCCGATTATTAAGAGGTCCTCCAAGGCCCGTCTGCTGGGCCTTTTTTGCCAGCCATTTCTCGCACGAGTTTTTGAATGAATTCATTACTACTAGCTGGCAATGAGCGCCGGTTTCCAAACTGCAGCCTTGCTTCAGAAGCAAGGTCGTCAGAGTTTCACGTGCTGTATTCAGTGGGAAATATAATTATTTGAGGCTTATTTTTGCGTACAGAATCACATGCGTGGATTTCGCTGATCAAGGACTAGAGCCACATTACCGGGCAGGTTCCACGTAAAGGTCGGCTAATTGCCATCGGCAAAAATTCGGTGCGATTCCCGACGGTATTCGTCTTTATGTAACTACTTTCTCTTTAAAACTCATGTTTTTGGCATGCGTTTTCAATAACGAATGTATAAAAAATGATTGCAAACACTAAGCAGTCAGGAATTTCGAGACTCGTCGAAGTTTATTATAATTGGCCAAAATTTAAAACGCCATTTCCTTAAATATGCGTTATTAAATTTCAAATATGTTGAGAAATGCAGTATATTTTTAGTTTTTCTTTGCCTGTAACGCTAGCGATATTTTCATTCGTAGGACCATGTCGTAGAATATGACCAGAATACTAATGAAGATAATTAAAATTTGTCAAGGCCATTCCATTTTACTCAAAAAATGTGTAAACAACTTTCCTCTAATTTAACAAGCCACCAACATATCTATATGCATAAAAATATAGACAAATCAATAGTCATCAACATATCGAAAAATATTTTTCCCATAAACAAAAGTCTGTAACTAATTTTTTATTGCACCATTGATTTTCTGCCAAAAAAGGACACTGAGAAAGTCATCCATTTTTTTTATCTCTTACTGTCGAGTTGGCTATTGAATTCGATACCTATCGATAGATATTTGGAAAGCACATTTCTTTTGTGAAAAATGAAGCTTGTAATTTTCTTAAATTATAAACTTTCACACCTCATCAGTGAAATTAAATTGTTATTTCATGAGAACGTTGATAGAACATGAAAGATTTTATGAGAGATAATTACTTTTTTACGTTAAGCATTCTTTTATTAATTTTCTTAAATTATAAAACTTTCACACCTCTTCAGTGAATTTGAATTGCTATTTCATGAGAACGTTGATAGATGATCAAAGATTTTATGATAGATAATTACTTTTTTACGTTATGCATTTTTTTAGGAATGAAGAGGAGGTGATAATACGAGTATAACATGTATTTCTGGCAGCATCGTAAGTTATGCCATTACTAACAAATCAAAACGTGAGGATTTTAATATATGCTCTATGGCTTTTGCCCAAAGAACTACAGTAACCTCAGCAGAGGTAACGATGCCACCTATAATTACATCATAAATTTGAATTAATGAATTATTTATGAATACAAATTGATCACACATATGCACGCCAACGTTATTAGTATTTTTTAAGATAAAAGCGACAGATTGCAAAGCAATTTATTATTTATAATATAAATAATCATGTAAACAGTTACTATTAGTCACTTATAATGATAATAATAATATATTTTAACATATCAGTTTTCTTTTAAATTTATTAACAATAATTTAATTATCAACAATTTAAATGTAAGTCAATTGTAAAAATAATAATACAGAGTGGCCCAAAAGTACGTATACAGTTAGGTATACAGTTATTTATAAATTTATTTATTTATATATTTATACAGCAATACCTTTATTACAGGTTTAATTACATATTTAAACCCGAAGGTGCTCAAAATTTCCACCTTCCCATGTGTATACCTACTATATACCTGTATACACCTGTATACCTGTATACACCTGTATACTGTATACCTGTATACCTACTTTTGGGCCACCGGGTATATTTATGGAGATTTTTTTTGTGACATATGTATTACAGATTTATTGAGTTTGAACAGCATTTTACTACAATAAGTACAATAGAATTCGCAACTTTTAACGATAACATGAAAATATTAAAATTTGAACATTTACAGTATAACTGTGCAGTAGTTCATAGATAGAGAAGTAGGTTAATATTCTACGACACATCCAATGAAAATATCTTAATAACTACATTAAACTGCAAAATTGTCAACACTTTTGTAATCACTTTATTTTACATTTTTCAAAAGTCTCTAAACAGTCTAAAAACAATTATCAGGAATCTTTTTAAATATATTATATTTGTGTACTCAATCAAGAAATAATTTTTAAAAAAAATCGATATTTAATAATAATTGATAATAATAATAATTTCATTTATTGTATTTGGATTCACAGAGAACATACAGAGTCAAAATGTACAAAAACAGTGTACAAAAATGTTACACTGTCAAATAATAAAGAAATATATACAGGATGAGTTTTTTTCGATGTTTAGTATGGGGATCTCGGAAACTAGCGAAGATAGACTCAAAAACTCAAAAAATATAGCTTAAATAAAATAATCGGTTAGACTGTATTATTAAGCATATATTATTATTAAGCATTAGAATCGTTGAAAAGAGGCCTTTTTTATAAAGTCATGGCCAGCTATGGTTTCCATTAGAAAAAAACACAAGTTTGTGTCATAACTCAAAAATTGAAGCTTAAATAAAATAATCGGTTAGGCTACATTATTAAGCATATAATTACCTACAACTTTTTTCCATACACATTATTTCTTAAGTCAATAATAACAGATCCATAGGCACCGAACAAAATAACAAAAACTATATTTTGTCGATATATCTAATGAGGCATGCAATTTTTCCAAAAAAACAAAAAGCTCATTAATTTGATCTCGTAAAACTGCAATTATTTCCCCATTTAATCGTCCTTCTATCTCCGCTAGTTTCCGAGATCCCCCCACTAAACACCTGAAAAAACTCACCCTGTATATACATACATACTTAATTATAATATACTATTAATTTAATATTAATTGAACTTACGTTCATGAAATATTTTTATGTGATCAGCCTGTTCGAAATAATTAATTAAAATCAGTTCATTACTGTTAAATCCTAAAAATACGCAATTCTAAAAATTAGAATTTATAAATATTTTCATTTGTACTTTTTTCTATACTGTACAGCATTATCATAGTAAATCGCGTGCAAGTAATTTGAAATGAGTGGACGAGATCAAAATATTAATAACTATTGTTGATTATTATTGATTACTATAATGAATTCCCTGCGGCTTTGCATGTATCTACGAGTATATGAAATTTCATTAAGGTAATGCATTATGTAAAAATCTACTACAATCGAATTCATATTCTAGATTTCTCCCATCCAACTCTAAGCGTAATTTCGAGGGCAATTACGCTCACAGTGAGCGTAATAGTGAGCGTAATAGTGAGGGAATTCTTTTAAATGTAGAATAACAGCAAAATTAAGAAATCGTACAGTCGAAATTTTAATTTTTATCGCATTTTGATAATGATCGATTTTTTTTAAATAAATGATTGACTTAAATCAATTTTTTTCAAATTAATCATTGGTTTTGCACTCTTCGTGTAATCCAATAGGTGTACATTTAAAAATATAATGTAACTATAGAGTTGGCATGCTTAAAAATAGATAACTTTTGAGAAAGTAAAATAATTTTCTATTCTTCCATTTTTGGTCCATCACAGAGTACAGATACACCGATTTTTTGAATAAAAAAAAACAAATAAATTAAATACATCATGATTTATTTGATTTAAATAAAATCATTGATTTTTATTTTTTTTAAATCATGATTTTTCCATCCCTGATTATTAGTAATATGAATTTTTCTGAAAATAATTTGAATTACCACGCATTTACATAATATAAAAATAAACCCCTGGGAGTACACATGCAAGTAATTGTATTCTCGTGTAACATAGAACTGCATATACTAATTATTCTCAAAGTATATGGTTAAAACCAATTAAATTCAACAAAAATTGTCATGCATGTGTAACTAATAATACCGTAGTTCACCTAATGCCTTTTAAATTACAAATGAGATTACTTAAGAAACAAGTCTTCGTGCTTTATGAGCATAATTTACACGCATTATATCTTCATGTGTATCAGCCATTACTCATTAGTAATCTTACATCTGAATCTTGCAACAAATGTTATTGGTGAGTATTTCGCATATAGCGAGTAAACACAACGCCCCCAAGTTAGTTAAGGCTACGACTTCTAACTTATAGTCATGATACGATCCCGAGGGCACGATTAACATTAATTAACAAAATCAGGCCGAAACCGGTACCAAGCAAACATTTTTTTCCCCATCAACCCTTCAACATTTTACGTAATATTAAAATCGACTGTATTTTATTGCGTTCTAAAATGAAGAAAATTGCTACTACCAATTATAATTTCAATTAACAATTCTAAAAGGTTGTATTTTAATGATAGCCATATAATTTTGCTTGTCATTTTAATAAATAATTAAAATGACCAGCAAATGAACTAAATTTTCCAACTTGACTCCTAATTTGTAAAATTTTCATATGCAACTGATCAAGTCTGTACAGTTTTAATCCCAGCTGTGAAAATAATACATGTACATCGATACATTTGTTGTGCAGCCAAATAGTGATTTTTCACATCTGGCATTGGCATAGTTTTACCATCAATCCAAATCTTTCAAATTTTCAATTGCAACTTCAGAAATCGTCAAATTTGAAACTTTCATTGTCGAACTGTGCCAATTTTTTCAATTTAACTCTTGAAATTTATATTTTTTTATCGAAATTGCCCAGATTTGTTCATTCTTTGAATGCAACTAATCAATTCTGTACAATTTTTAACGTAAGCTGTATTAACACATTCTATAAATTGAATATGCTGCCAAATTTTCTTTTATAAATTTTAGATCTGGCAAAGTTTTAATGGCATCTGTCCAAATCTGTGAAATTTTCAATTGAAACTATTGAAATCTGTCATATATTCAACTTGAACTCTCAAAATTTGACAACATTTTCAATTTAACACTTTAAACCTGCATTTTTTTCAATGTTTTCTTCAAATTTATCATATTGTCATATGCAGCTGATAAAATCTGTAATTTTTTAACTCCAGCTGTGAAAATAATACATTTGATACATTTATTCCCGAAATTGTTACAATTGTGCTGCCCAATTGTAATTATCAAATCTGTCTGAAGTTTTAACTTCATCAATGCAAATCTTTCAAATTTTCAATTAAAACTTTTCAAGTCTCTCTAATTTTAAACTTTTAACTGTCGAAATTCGCCAAATTTTCCAATTGAAGTGTTTAAATGTATAGTTTTTTTATTGAAATCGCCCAAATTTGTTCAATCTTCAAATGCACCTGATCAATTCTGAAATAGAACCATTAAATTTGATACATTTGTAGTGCTTCCAAGTAATTTTTCAAATGTGGCAAAGTTTTAACTTCATTAGTCCAAATCTTTCAAATTTTCAGTTGCAACTTTCAAAATCTGTCAAATTTTAAACTCTAACTGTAGAAAATTTTCCAAATTTTCCAATTTAACTGTTTAAATTAATATTTTTTTATTGAAATTGCCAAAATTTGTTCTACCTTCAAATGCATCTGATCAATTCTGAAAATGAAACATTTGATACATTTGTAGTGCTGCCAAGTAAATTTTCAAATGTGGCAAAGTTTTAACTTCATCAGTCCAAATATTTTAAATTTTCAGTTGCAACTTTCAAAATCTGTCAAACTTTAAACTTTAACTGTAGAAAATTCGCCAAATTTTCCAATTTAACTGTTTAAATTTATATTTTTTATTGAAATTGCCCAAATTTGTTCAATCTTCAAATGCATCTGATTAATTCTGAAAATGAAACATTAAATTTGATACATTAGTAGTGGTGCCAAGTAAATTTTCAAATGTGGCAAAGTTTTAACTTCATCAGTCCAAATCTTTTAAATTTTCAGTTGCAACTTTCAAAATCTGTCAAATTTTAAACTTTAACTGTAGAAAATGTGCAAAATTTACCGATTTAACTCTTTAAATTTATAGTTTTTTAAGGAAATTTCCGAAATTTGTTCAATCTATTGCAACTCAATTGCAACTGAATAATTCTGTATTTTCTTTAACGCAAGCTTTATTAAAATATTAATTAAATTCCATCAATTTATTGTGCTACCAAATATTCCATTGTTACTTTTCAAATCTAGCAAATATTTAAATTCATTTGTCCAAATTTCGGAAATTTTTAATTTCAACTGTCTGAAACTGCAATTGTCTGCCAATTTAACTATAACTTGTGTCTTTAACTATAAATATGAAATCTGTCGAATAGTTGGCTTCAGTGCCCAATATTCAACTGCATGAACTATAAAATCTGTCGACTAGTTAGCTTGAGTGTCCAATATTCAACTGCTTTTAATAAAATTTGTCAAATTTTCATCTACTTGTGTTAAACTTTCTCAAATTTTTAACTGCATGAGCTAAAATTTATCAATTTTCAACTTCATGTGTTTAATTTATAAAATGTTGAACTGCTTGTGTTAAAATTTGTCAAATTTTAAACGCCATGTGGTAAAATTTGTCAAAGTTTAAACGCCATGTGCTAAAATTTGTCAAATTTTTAACTGCATGTTTTATTATTTGTCAAATTTGCAACTTCGTGTGTTGAAATTGTCCAATGTTCAACTCTATGTGTTAATATTTATAATGTTTCAACTGCATGTGTTAAAATTTGTCACATTTTTAACTGCATGTGTTAAAACTTGTCACATTTTCAATTGCATGTGTTAAAATTGTCCATTGTTCAACTCCATGTATTTGTTAACTAAACTTGTTGTTAACTGCAATTGCCCGAATCTGCCAACATCATGTTTTGATGTCTATGTGTGAAAATGAAAAATTCTGTTAAATTTTCCAATGCACCTGTCTAAATTTTCAATAACAATAGTCCAAATCTTTTAAATTTGCAGTTGCAATTATCCAAATCCATAATTTTTTTACTGAAATAGTCAAACTAATGCAATTTTTAACTGTAACTGGTATAATATGTCAAATGCAAAGTTTCAGCAGTAAACATCGAATCGGTTTTCAACTGCAATTATCAAAATCGTCATGTTTGTAATTTTTCAAATCTGTAAAGTTTTTGGGCAGAAACTGTGAGTATTTGCATTAATTTCAACTGCAACTATCGAATATGGCAAATTTGCCATCTTGACTTTAAGTATACTATAAAATATATACTTAAAATAAGTAATACTTAGAATAAGTATACTAAAGTTTCAATCGAAACTGTTACAATTTGTAAACTATCCAACTTTTGAACTTCAACTTCTAAATGTGTAAAATTTTCCAATTCTCTTTAAATTTCTCTTTAAATTCTTTCATTTTTTCCCTTTAAATTTGCAATGTAGCAAAACATACGGTAGTATTGTTTCAAAAAATACGCGTGTTTATGTTTTTTTCTTACGGATTCGAATGTTAGATTTACTTTATTAAAATGCAGATTATTTTTTTGAAAATTGTATAGCTGAGTTTTACAATCTGGGATTATCTTTACTATCTTCAGTTACCTACCATACAATTGTTAACACAAACATAGAAATTGTACTACGGTAAAAAATAATTGGCGATTATACATATGGGCGTTGATGTTATAATTACCAATTTATCAGGTTATTGCAATTTTTCGCTACATTTGTTTGTTTACACGGTCCAACTTGAATCGATGGTACAGAAGTTCCGAAGAGATCTGACAATGGCAATATTTTTTGGAACAAATAATTGTATTTTCTAGGTTCGCTCATATGCTTAAGACACCTGTAATAGAGTGAAATGAAATGCGGAACGTATGTCATTGTCAGCTCTCAACTGGTTACTATAAGAAAACTATTTTACAACATCGATACTAACTAACAAATACCTGCGAGGAGTAACACACTAATTAATATGATCCCGACTATAGCACTACCAATGTGAAATCCCGCGTCATTTCATCGAAACGCTTCGTCTCAAATTCACTCACCAATATATATTTCTTTTACGCTTTGATCACCGTTCGGAAGTTTATAATTTGATTAATTATAAATATGTAAAGGTATTAATTTTTTCGTAAAGCTCTAATTATCACCGAGAATTGTAATTTAAAATGAGCTTTATTAATTGCAGGACTGTCATCGTCTCTCTGCTTCAAACGTAACATTGAATTTTTAATGTCGGTACAAGAGGCTTTAGGTAATTCCTGTAATTCAGTAAATAATGGCTAATGAATAATACAAAAGGTTTCTTTTTATGACTGAAATGCAGTCCTCTATAATTATTATTATTAGGTATTATTAATTTGAGTAATTCCACAAAATGTTTGTTTCTGTTGAATATTTGGCAAAAAAAATCATGTGAGTAATGAGAAAAAAATCACATAGTATCATATAGTATCACATGTATCACTGGTATTACACAGTATCACATGCTATCACATAATATGATCATATAAACATGGGTTTCATTTTTTTTTTCAATACTTGGCAGTGTATTGAAAGTGTGGTGAAGTCCACGGTTCGATTTTTGAGAGTGTTTGTAATAATAATAACAGACAATAAAACTGCAAAGTTCAAAGAGCTATATCTCCTAAACTATTTAGAATTGTACGTACGAGAATTGTATGTTCATATGATTTTTTTAAATTAAGTTTAAGGTTTTATCCATAAATTACCAGTTATATATTTAAGGTTGTTATATGTAGTACTTACTGGTTAATAATATTTGTTTTTATTTTATTTTATGAGTTATTTGTTTAGGCGAAAGAAATAAACCATAAAATAAAATAAAAATAAATATTATTTACCAGGAAGTACTACATATAACAACCTTATTTTTTTAAAAATATTTTGACCTATACTACCACTCCTAAACTTATGTATCTTTCCTCGTGACTCACCTTGCATGTTATTATAATTGTGATGTAATATTAATTACTAAGTATCGTTTTTTTTTAAATTACAATGCTGTATTTACGAAATCAATCCTTTGGGAGAATTTTATCACGCAGAACATAAAACTATTTATCTGCGAGCTTCTGTTATTTGCTTACACAATTATGATATGTGGACTAATACAGTGATGTTTGTACTCGCGTAATTCGGTATGTAAGCGATTTATGGCTCGGAAACCTTCAGTACGTTAAACAATAAAAACAGACATTTCTCACTTAACTCTACATCTTTGCACCTGCTTTTACGGTTCATAAATATGGAATAAGATAAGAAGACTCTGGTATTAGCATACAAGAGCAGATATATAACATGTATCATTAATTTAAATAACACGAGATTACGATTACATGTGGAAGGTACACGTTCTTGATCACACAGTTTGTAATTCTAGGTTACTACATGACCTACAATTGTGATAGTTTATAGTATACATAATTGCTTCCCACTTCCTGCACTACAATATAATGAATGGAATACATTCTTGCATTATTTTGTAAAAACAAAATATTAATTACAATTTTTGAGTGTTCTAATTACCAGCAGAAATTATTTAACTTTATTTAAATTATTTAAATTTACGCAAGAAATGCACACAGGTTACTTTGTTAGTATCACTTAGGTTTATTTAGTAGTGACTAACGTCTATAGTAAGTTCATTGTAAGTTTGATAATGACCAGTTAAGGTGTCAAATCAATCGATCGTTAAAGTGTCATTATCAAACTTACAATGAATTTACTATACTATAGTACTTACTATAGTTACTTACTATAGTCACTACTAAATAAACCTAAGTGATACTAACAAAGTAACCTGTGTGTGTGTGTGTGTTTTTTTAACCTATATCACAATGTATCACAAAGTAGAGTTGTCAAGCGTTACTCATCTATTTAAATTTAAATTATTTAGCATAAAATAATGAATAATTGTAGTTTTAAAGGTTTGAAGTCCCATTTTGAATTATTTACATATTAAAAACAAAGTTTCAAACCTATACAGATTAAATCCTTGCAATTTATGAATTTATTTGCAGCACTCCTGAAATATGAGTTAATTTAAACAGGACCTAACACAATTCTGAAATAGTAAAATGAATCGATCACATTTGTCTCCATTTTTTAAATCCGTTATATAACGCAATGAAAGTAATTTGGAATTCGAATGTATTTGTGGCATTATAATTTACAATTTTATTAATTACATACATTAGTATTCGATTTAAACAGAATTGAAAAATTTGACACATTTGGATCAATTTAGAAGTTTAAATTTTGATAGTTTTAACAAATTATAGCAGCTGCGACTCAAAATTAAATATATTTGGAAAGGCAAGTTGGAAAATTTGTCCGATTTTTACAGTTACAGTTGAGAATATTGTAAATACTCATAGCTGCTGCTAAAAACTTCACAGATCTTACCAATTGGAAACATGACGATTTTGATAGTTGCAGTTGAAAACCGATACGATTTTCACTGCTGACACTTGGCATTTGACAGATTGTACCAGTTACATTTAAAAATGGCATTATTTTGATATTTCAGTCAAAAATTTGATGGCTTTGGATAATTGCAACTGCAAATTTAAAAGATTTGGGCTATTGTTATTGAATATTTTGACAGTTGCATTTGAAAATGTAACAGATTTTTTCATTTTCACACTTAGACATCAAAACATGATATTGACAGATTCGGGCAACTGCAGTTAATAACATGTTTACTTGACAAACACGTGGATTTGAGCAATGGACAATTTTAACACATTCAATTGAAAATTTGACAGGTTTTAATACATGTAGTTAAAAATGTGACAAATTTTAACACATGCAGTTGAAAATTTTACAAATATTAACACATAGAGTTGAACACTGGACAATGTCAACATATGCAGTTGAAAATTTGACAAATATTAATACATAGAGTTGAACACTGGACAATGTCAACACATGCAGTTGAAAATTTGACAAATTTCAGAACATGCAGGTAAAAATTTGACAAATTTTAACACTTGCAGTTGAACATTTGACAAATTTTAATACACGGAGTTGAAGATTTAACAAATTTTACACATTCAGTTGAAAAATTGACAAGTTTTAACACATGCGTTAAAAATATGACATATTTTAAGACATGCAATTGAAAATTTTACAAATATGAATACACAGAGTTGAACATTGGCCAATGTCAACACATGCAGTTGAAAATTTGACTAATATTTAAATATGCAGTTAAAAATTTGACTAATTTTAACATACGCAGTTGAACATTTGACAAATTTTACACATGCAGTTGAAAAATTGACAAGTTTTAACACATGCAGTTCAAAATGTGACATATTTTAACACATGCAGTTGAAAATTTGACAAATATTAACACATACAGTTGAACATTCGGCAATGGCAATACATGCAGTTGAAAATTTGTCAATTTTTAAAACTTAAAGTTGAAAATTTGACAAATTTTAACACATGCAGTTGAATATTTTACAAATATTAATACATAGAGTTAAACATTGGGCAATGTGAACACATGCAGTTAAAAATTTGACTAATTTTAACACATGCAGTTAAACATTTGACAAATTTTAATACACGGAGTTGAACATTTGACAAATTTTACACATGCAGTTGAAAAATTGACAAGTTTTAACACATGCAGTTCAAAATGTGACTTATTTTAACACATGCAGTTGAAAATTTGACAAATATTAACACATAGAGTTGAACATTCGGCAATGCCAACACATGCAGTTGAAAAATTGACAATTTTTAAAACATACAGTTAAAAATTTGACAAATTTTTACACATGGCGTTGAATATTTGACAAATTTTAATACACAGAGATGAACATTTGACAAATTTTACACATGCAGTTAAAAAATTGGCAAATTTTAACTCACGCAGTTAAAAAGTTGACAAAACTGTAACACATGCTGTAGCAAATTTTAATACACGCAGTTGAATATTGGACACTGAAGCAAACTATTAGACAGATTTTATTGCTATACTTACACACGGAAGTTATAGTTAAATTGGCAGATATTGCAGTATGAGACAGTTGCAATTAAAAATTTGACTGATATCGATAAATGCAGTTAAAACTTTACCAGATTTGAAAAGTAACAATGGACAATTTGGGCACATAATAAATTGATGGAATTTAAACTTTTAATACAGCTTGCGTTAAAAATGTACTGATGAAGCATTTAAATATTGAACGACTTTCGACAATTTCAAATTTAGAAAATAAATTTTGCTAATTTCTACGGTTAAAGTTTGAAATTTAACAGATTTTGAAAGTTGGAATTGAAAATTTGGCAGATTTGGCCAGATGCAGTTTAAAATCTGACAGATCTGAAATTTACAAAATAAATTTGGCAGCACATTCAATTAAATGGAATTAAATGTGTTAATACTGCTTACGTTAAATAATAATAATAATAATAATAAAGAATATGTATTAGCAAAGAACGCTATATAATATACAAAATTTCAACAGAATTTTTACAGAAATGATCAGTTGCATTTAAAGATAGAACAAATCTGGGCAATTTCAATTAAAATTAAAAAAAATTCAACAGTTACATTGGAAAATTTGGCAAATTTCGAGAGTTAAAGTTTTAAGTATGACAGATATGGAATGTTACAATTTAAAATTTGTTATATAACGCATTAAAAGTTATTTGTAATTTAAATGCATTTGTGTCATTATAATTTACAATTTTATTAATTACAGACATTAACATTCGATGTATGTATCAAATAATTATGTTACATTAGCGTAAGAGGAGAAATGTAACATTAAACTAAATAAGACGAGATTACTAGTTACGTGCGGAAGATACACCTTCTTACTCACACAATTTATAATTCTAGGTTACTGCATGACCTACAATTATGATAATTTATGGTGGACTTCCTTCATATTTCCTGCGTTACATTGTGCAGACCGGAGTATATGTCTGCAATATTGCAATTGCAAGAATATATATAACTGTGCAAGTACTTATCAGATTTTTCAAATCAGTTTAAATGTAAATAAATACAGTGGGCCAAAAAAAAATTATGATATAATAATATTAAATTTTAAATTTTAATTACGAATGATTAAAAATAAATCTACATCTGAAATGTCGAAATTAATTTAAAAAAATATAAAATAATCGCACAGTCGTATACAAAAGATGGGATTTTAGAAAATTGATTATAAATTACAGTAAACGTTGTTTAGGTTTTGAATGCATTTGAGTAATGACAATTGTATTAAATACAGATAATAACTTAGGATGTACTCGCATGTATTAATTAATCAAATAATTTCTATATCTGTTCTACTACATTAGAGAATTTTCTTGTACAAATTAACATCTAAATTATTTCTGTATGTTTGTATTACAAGATACCATATTAATCTTCCACATCTCATATATCGTATTTTCTAAGCAAATGCCTTGCAGGCATATGTCGTGCATTCGCACATTATTATAATGAACCCATTACCACTTCCACGCTGCAAATTGCAGAGTGTTAAAACGCGTTTTATGAAAACAATGGATAAACACTGGGATTTCTCAATCGCCACAAGGCGACATTAATTAGCCGCAGAAGAAACACGCCGTTAGGCAATACACAAAACCAATAAACATATAGGTATTTGGTCAAGTTCAAGTTAATTGTTTAGCGACGCTTGCAAAATTTTAGAAATTCAATGCGAAAGAATGTGATTGCGTTACATTATTCATGTATATGAGGGGTATATAAGCGAGAAATGCGACGTCTCCCTGTAAATTAATTTTGAGAAAACTGCGAAAATGTACAAGACATTTATTATACTAATTTATTTCAGTGCTACTGCAAGGATTCAAATGATTTAAAAACACGGAGGCAATTTTAAAAAAATATCAAAAATTAGAATGTACATACACTGTAGGAAATTTTGTTGTTTGAAAATTTTCTTTGGGACGTAAGACGTAAAGAACCTCAAGAAATTAGTATTATGTTAATACATTATTCTTATTATTAAAATACTATAGACAATATATCTATGGTATTACTATATAAATATGGACCAGCAGTGGACTGCATTAATCGTTGCTAAAACAACACAACGTGAAATTGCGGTCAAATGCACTTGTAGCGTTTCGACATGGAGACATTCAGTTTAAGCATTTCGCCACGGCAATGGTGGCATTCCAGCAAATCCGAATACGTCACCGTTACATTATCATTACGATAATTGCCGCATGGGCTTACAAATTGTTATTGTCAGATGTAATGGTATACAATTGCTGACCATCAAGGTCGCGATCATCGCTTTGAGGTCGCGCCATCCACATCCGAAAATGATCCTAACACTCCGTTTCTGTTTCAGTTTCTGGGGCCAAAGCTGATGGATAATAGGAAACCTTTCCAGTTAAAGAATACGTTAATTATTTATAATTTTTTCCAAGTCATATTCAGTACCTGGTTGTTTTATAAGGTGAGTAAATTATTTAAAAGATATATTCCTGATTAGGTAACACAATAATTATTACAATCAGCGATTAATTTGATATTTGGAAGATATATTCGTGATTTCTGTCAGGACTTGCACTACCCACTACATAATTATTACAATATCAGCGATTCATGTACATAGAAATTTTTTGTAAGGCAATTAGCATGCTATTGCATAATCATCTCCTCGATGAATTGGCTGGCTGCACTTTCGACTTCATTTTGGTATAGCCTACGGACCGAATTATCATTTAATTTCACTTCTCATGCCGTGACCGTTTATATTCTTTTTGTAGTGTGAGCATTCACACGAACTCTTAAGAATATACTAAAGCGCAGCACAAATGTACATTGTATCCAATTACTGATTAAATATGTACGTACATGAATACGAAAATCATTACAAACTATATGTGTGTAATCACATATGTTATGGGGTGTTAGAAAAATTCACGTTATTGCAAAAAGTGCAACATTTGCACAGCTTTAGTTTCATGTTAGTTACAGAAATGTGTCATCATGAATACAAAAACCATTACAAATATCGTATGTGTGTAAGCAGCTAATATTTACATCACATCTATCATTAACTGTTTGAAAAAGTCACGGTGTAACCATTTTGTACCATAATTTCATATTTAGTTTGAATTTTTCAATATTAGATTTATTTTTAATAACATAATATACAAAAAAAATATTGATCAAACAGATTGCGTCATTTCAATAATCGATTTTAAGTTAAAATGAATATCAGTGACAAACGATTATAGTTGTACATTTAAAACATTTAAGTAATTCATGTTAAGTAAAACAAACCCTTAACTCATTAAAACAAATATATATATATATATATTTTTTGTTTTAAATGAAAATTTTACCAGGATTAAACACAAAAAAAATATATTATAAAATGCATGTCTGTATCTAGTATTTACATCAATATATCGTTGTAGATACTATTTACATCACATATATCATTAACTGTTTGAAAAAGTCACGGTGTAACCATTTTGTACCATAATTTCATATTTACTTTGAATTTTTCAATGTTAGATTTTTTTTAATAACATAATATACAAAAAAAATGATCAAACAGATTTATTTCTATCATTTCAATAATAGATTTTAAGTTAAAATGAATATCAGTGACAAACTATTATAGTTTTACCTTTAAAACATTTAAGTACTTCATGTTAAGTAAAACAAACCAATAACCCATTAAAACAAAAATATATATTTTTTTGTTTTAAATGAAAATTTAACCAGGATTAAACACCAACAAATCTATTATAAAATATATGTCTGTATCTATTATTTACATTTATATATCGTTGTAGATACTATTATAAACTATTAAAAAATAATGTTTTTGTTTAAATGTTTCGTAAAATGGCAAGCACAAATGTCAACTTCCGGCCAGAAAATTTCAACAACAAAATCGCTCAAATTTATTTAATTATTTTTTTACATCAATACTGTAGGCACATTTAATTGATTCCATCCACCATAAGACCATGAATTTGGCCACTTTGATGGTGAATAAGAATATTCACAAAAACTAGTTTTTTGTGTATCGTCTGTAGCAAGGATCACCAAACTATTTAGCAGAATAGTTCTGCACAAAATATTCATTTGTACGTTTACATAGTCGGTTATCTAAGTAATATACAGGATGGATCACTGAAATAGAATCACAAAATCGTTATTTTTTGCTTGAAAATATTTTTTTATTTGAAGACATAGCATTTTATGATGATAATAATTTATGGAAAATCATCTCTTGCATGTAAGGACTATTTTTGTTTGGAAAATCCGAATGTTTTTATGTAAAACAAAAGTTTTGCCGAAAACTCACAGTTTTAGGTTTCGTATATATCAGGGCTCACCAAACTATTTTGCAGAAGGGTCGAATTTTATCTGCATCGGTACATTATATTAATGTTTCTACACTTAAACCCAGTTGTACGATTGTAGACCATCCTTGACCATGGTTCAGTGAAGGATAAAATTGTCAACACAATCGAATCCATAGGAATTGAACTACGATGCAACTGAACCATGGTCAATGATAATCCATCGTATAATCGATAATCGATTGTAGATAATCCTTGATCGTGGTTCAGTTTCTAAGAATACCATTGTATGGATTAACAATTGTATCCTAGGTAATTGAACCATGGTCAAGGTGATCCACGATCGTACAACTGGGCCTCAGTTGCACAATCGTGGATCATCATATTTAATCGTGGTTTAGTTACTATGGATACCATTGTGTCAACAATTGTATCCTAGGCAACTGAACCATGGTCAATGATAATCCATCATATAATCGATAATCGACTGTAGATAATCCTTAATCGTGGTTCAATTTCTAAGGATACCATTGTATGGAATAACAATTGTATCCTAGGTAATTGAACCATGGTCAAGGGTGATCCACGATCGTACAACTGGGCCTTAGGAAAAGGCCCAGTTGTACGATTGTGGATCATCCAAGACTATGGTTCAGTTTCCTAGGATACCATTGTATTAACAATTGTATCCTAGGTAACTGAACCATGGTTAACGTGATCCACGATCGTACAACTGGGCCTCAGTTGCACAATCGTGGATCATCTTTAATCATGGTTTAGTTACTATGGATACCATTGTGTCAACAATTGTATCCTAGGCAGCTGAACCATGGTCAATGATAATCCATCGTATAATCGATAATCGATTGTAGATAATCCTTGATCGTGATTCAATTTCTAAGGATACCATTGTATGGAATAACAATTGTATCCTAGGTAATTGAACCATGGTCAAAGATTATCTACGTTTGTACAACTGGGCCTTAGGCGTAGATAGTGGATTATCTTTGATCGTGGTTCAGTTTTTATGCATACCATTGTGAACAATATCCTAGTTAACTGAACCATGATCAAAGATTATCCGCGATTGTACAACTGGGCCCTAGAATCCTAGAAATATAATCAACGGTACAATTTATTCAAATTTCAGAAAATAATGTAAACTGCGGAAAATTTAGTTAGAATATTAAATTTTGCAAAATAGAAGTCTACAACAAGTCCCCTTTAAGTTTTTTGTATGTTGCCCAATTTTTGGAAAATTCCAATAATTAAAGTTCTAATACATTTAAAATACAAATCGCAGAAAATTTCATAAAAATATTATTATTAAGTTTCAACTAAATCCCCTATAACTAAAAATACTACAAATTTCAGAAAAGTTTATAAATTAATTTTTTATTGCTATATTATTATTAGGTTTCAACTAAATCCCCTATAACTAAAAATACCACAAATTTCAGAAAAGTTTATAAATTTTCTGAAACATGTCAGTATATCTGGAAAAATTAAACCAAAGAAACCGAAAAATGAGAAAATTGCATGAAATTTGATTATAATATACTAGTATATCTACTGATTACACCATATTTAATAAATATTATAGAAATTGCCACAACGTTTTATAGAAATTTCTAGAATGTGCAGTCAAAATATCAAAAGAGTTTAAAAGTACAAAGTCGATCAATATACCAAAAGTATTACACGGTACAGAAATTGCGAATATTTATTATACCTTATTTATTATATTATACCTTGTACACCTTTTGAACCTTAAAGATATAAGCATTATGAAATCGAAGAAAGTAAAAACCAAAATATTTTTTGAAGTTACAGAAATCTTAATAATAATATCAAAATATAAAAATTAATTCTAAACTTTTCAGCAGTTGTAATATGTACTTACAATCCCTCGACACCCATCGGATATAAGAGAATTGATTATGATGATGTGAAAACTTAATAATAATATCAAAATATACAAATCAATACTAAACTTTTCAGCAATTGTAATATGTACGTACAATCCCTCGACACCCATCGGATATAAGAGAATTGATTATGATGATCAATCATAATCAAACTCATCAATATGATGAGTTTCAAAAGATATGGAAATGAAAATTTGGATTTAAAAAATATGCAATAAAAAAAATCAACATAGGTGTTTACCTGCATTTATATTGAGAAACTTTATTCGAAAAAAATAATTACAATTACATTGGTAAAAAAATCCTGAAAATTTAGATAGATTTAATGTCTATTTAAATAAAAATAATATGCTAATAATATTTAAATTACGCATTTATAGAAAGCATATACTGTTTCCTGGATTTCCAGGTGGAAAACCTGGATTTATTCTTCCCTTATGGCAATTTGCGAATAACGCGCAAACCGGTCAAAATGTGTTTTTTAAAAGGAAAATTTTGAGACCATTTTCATTTTTCCGCCCTCTGTTTTGTAATCCAGGTTTTGAAACTTTATACGCTCGCTGTATGGAATTTTGTGTAGTGAAAACCCACAGAAACATTTCTACATTGATTTTTTTTTTTGAGGCACCATAGGCTATGTTCCAGAATGACATTAGATAGAACATATTAAAAGTATCGAATCTTCAGAAATTTCGAATATTATTAACTTATGTTAAAAAATGCGAAAATTGCTGGAAATTGTAATTTTTCTAATGTTTGAAAATGGTTAACAAAACCTGCGTAAAATCAGTTACAGAATATTCATGAAATTTTCAGAAAATTGCACATTTGCAAGTTATGTGCAAAGTTATAAAATGCAAGTTATGAAATCTGCAAAACTTAATAAAATAAGTAAGAAACAAAAAATATTTAATCAAACTAGTTTTGAATTTAGTTACAGTTCAGTAGGTATTAAATACTATACCTACTGTACTATCATAAACTAAATTAAAAACTAGTTTGATATATGAAAAACTGTAGAATTATTTTTACACTACAGTAGGTATTAAATACTATACCTACTGTACTATCATAAACTAAATTCAAAACTAGTTTGATATATGAAAAACTGCAGAATTATTTTTACATCGATTAGCGATTAGACTTTTCTTTTTCCTTGGACAAAACCTCTATAAAATACTATCAGAATATTTATTAAAGTTTCAGAAAATTGCACCAAACATGCAAAAAACTGCACTCTTAAAAATATATAACTAAACTAAAGAAGTTTTAGATTTATCAATAGTAAATAAAATAAATAAAAAAGTAAATAAAACTTTTTCAAAAAAATTTATGATTAGTACATGGTAAATATTAAAAAAATCTGAAAATTTGGATAGATTTCATTTCGATTTAAATAAATCATGCTGATAGTTAAATTACGTATATATTACACAGCCAAAAAAATAAGGGTTTTTATTTTACAGAAAACTGTTTTACGGCATTAATTTGTGCTTGTCTAAAATCGGTTTCAGAATATTTATAAAGTTTTCAGAAAATCGAAACATGCAACAAAACTGCAAAACTTGAAAATATTATTATTAGGCTCTGTTAGATGTACCGAGTGAGTTACCTAGAAAATGTCGTTTTTCAAAACGATTAAAATAGAAATTTTCGGATACCCCGAAAATCGTACGAAACATGCAACAAAACTGCAAAACTTGAAAATATTATTATTAGGCCCTGTCAGATGTACCGAGTGATTTACCTAGAAAATGTCTTTTTTCAAAACAATGAAAATTGAAATTTTCGGAAACCCCGCAAGCATATATTGTGTGGTTTCCGTTTTTTTTTCGAAAATATATATATTTATTTTGTTACATGTTAGTTTTAGAATATTGTATCTTTTAAAGGTCATAAGTTTTTTGTTCTCTGTAACTTTTGGAAATATTAGATTTTTAATGTTTTTGCAATATTTTTAAGACTTTAGTTGCTAAAGATAAATTTCAAATTTTTATGTTATAAATATTATGTTATATTATGTATCAATTATGTGTAGGTATACTTTATTTGGTTTAGTGAAAAACTGCAGAAAAATTTATACGTTGATTAGGTTTTGTGTTATTCAAAAAACACAATATTTCACCATATTTCACTTTTATTTAAGTAGTTCCATATCATTTGTTCCCATTTCAACAACATATAAATAACACTTGCTAGTTTTTATTATAAAAAAAACTTTCTAAATTCAAAAACAGCGTGAAACATTTTCTAAGCAATAAAATTGCTTTTAATAAAGTTTCGTGAAGTTATTTTCTAACTGTTCCACCATTCAGTTCCAGATTGATTTTTTTGTGTATTTATTGGTTCACTCAATAGCGTTTTTGGTTGCTATCATTACCTTTAGTAATCAGTACGTACCTCAATATTTATGTGACTATTAGTCTATAAAGAGTGTTATTTGGTAATAATAATTTATCAACCTTAGCATTTACGTTGATATTTAATGAGCTTTTAATTGCAGTTACAATACTTTTTTTGAAGAGAAATCTAGGCCAATAGAAATCCATTATCAATGCGCGAGCATAATCAAGAAAGTGCAGAGCAACAATCATTATATTTTATAGTTAACATTAGTAACACCGTTCATTTCTACTTACAATGGTTTCATTTAAGATTTAATATTTTATAGTTAAGATGATTAACAACATTAATATCTATAACGGTTTTATTTATGATTAATTATACCGTTCATATTTATTATATTTATTATTTTATTAATATTATTAATATTTAACGGTTTCGTTTATAGTTAATACACAGGAAAATAATATGTTAGACTTTTATAAAAATTATTTGTATAAATTGTACTTAGGTAATAATAATAATATTAATATTATGTATGTGTAAATTGTTCGTTTAAAAATCGTTACGGATATCAAATAACAAAATTAAATATGTAAACCCGAAGAGGATAGGCAGTCGAAAAAGAAATGTATTTGTCTATCTACATATCATCACGAATATGTGTTGTATGTATCAGTTTAATATTATATAATTATTATTTATAATATATATAATATATATATATTATATCATAGTAAATAAGCTTATCATGGGCGAATTACAAAAAAAAAACGTTTTAATTAGTGCACATATTTAGTTAGTATAAGTAAAAGACAAACATAATTTATTGTATCGTCGCAAGACAGACAAGCGAAAGCATTTGCCAAAACTGTATCATGATCGGCATCTATAATGAGACTTGACAGAAAAGGAGAAAGTAATTCTTGCTTCCGGATATCAATTCATGACAATTCACGACATTTTATAGTTTTATTTATTTAAAATCACTCGTTTATGACAAAAAAAAAAAACTGTAGGATTAGAAATTTGAAATTGATAAAAAAATATTAGGAAATATACAAAACGGATTGTGTAAATTACAACCACATCCAATAATTCAAAAATACACATCATGAAATAACTCTTGCATCAAATCTGATGTTTTGTTGCCAGATAAAAATTAAGATACTTCCTTTTATATCGTTTGGCAAAATAATTTTAAATTCAGGGTCAAAACTTATTCACACTCCAAATTGTGATGAATGATCAATTTATTGTGTTTCCTACAGCTCATTATGGGTTTTGGCCTCTTCAACCGACATCTTATATAATGTTATGTCCTTGAACCATTTAACGAAAAATTAAAAATGATATTGTACTGGCAGAAAGATCGTTAGTAGTTTGCCAAAATAAAGATAGTTTCCACTTATTACCATTTATTATTATATATCACCTTAAATAGTTCGTATTACACCATGTGACGGCACCTTTATGGTTGGTTGGATGGTTCTTAGACAAGTTAGTATGAATTCTAATATTTGTGTACCTATGTATGTGTAAGTATTTTTGTTTATTTATAATTATTAATTTATTATAATTAATTATAACAATAATTTAGTAACTATTAGAAAAGTAACCTTGATGCATTAATATTCGGTGTTTAAACCTTCATATCACCTTAATTATTATTATCAATATTCATTATCCAAATGCTGGATCGAGCCAAATTACGGTTAGAATATTACAAAACCATTCTATTATGGGAATTCAATTTTCCACAGAGTTGTGACATATTAATGAACATTTAGGGAGAGGATTTTTGTGTGTGCACATATGCCATGAACTCCTATGAGGCATTTGCAAACTTAATTGGCATATCAGGATTCTATAATTACATGTCTGTTTATTCTAATAGCATATTATCTTACATAAATATTTCCACATAAATTACATTTTAAGCCCTCAAAAAGTGGTAAAAGCCTGTAACGCTGTTGTTGGTAAAGGTCACCGAATGTTGTTGAACCGTAAACTAAGTTCCTAAACTGTTAATTATAATACTTAATAGTAAAACTAGAGTTTTTGCCATTTAAAACATTGCACGCAAACGAATTTGATCGTGTGCCGAATGCGTGACCACATTTCTCATCTGGATGTTGTCAACACGATACTCACACATGTATTTATGCAAGCCTAGAACATACAATTGTTATTTATCAGCATAAAATATTCATTTGTACGTTTACATAGTCGTTTAGCTATGTAGTATACAGGGTGGATCACAGAAATAGGATCACAAAATCGTTATTTTTTGCCTGCAAATAATTTTTTTGTCAGCAAAAAAATCGTGAAGACAGCATTTCATATGATAATGATTGTGGATAATCACTAAGGTTTATTTTTGTTAGGAGAATGCAAATGTTTTTTATGTAAACAAATATTTTTCAAGCAGGAACTTACGATTTCGTGAATATTGCAAAACATCCTATTTCTGTGACCCACCCTGTATAAGTTGACACTGAGATCTATAGCTAGCTATAGCTAGCTATATCTATAGCTACCTCTACACCTAGCTAAATCTATAGCTGTAATTAATATTCCAATTTAAATTTAAATAATGAACAAAGTTCTGTGAAACAGGAACTAACGATGTTGTAAATATTTCAAATCATCCTATTTATGTGACCTACCCTGTATAAGTTAACACTAGAATCTATAGCTAGCTATATCTATAGCTACCTATATAGGTAGCTAAATCTATAGCTACCTATGTAGCTATGTAAATATTTCAAGTCATCCTATTTCTTTGATTTACCCTGTATAGGTCAACACTAAAATCTATAGCTAGCTATATCTATAGCTACCTATATAGGTAACTAAATCTATAGATACCTATATAGTTAGCTAAATCTACAGCTATAATAAATATTCCAATTAAAATTTAAATATTGAAGAAAGTACCAAATTTAATATTTATGATAGTAATAGTACCTATATCAGTAATATAGAAGAGAAGACTTTACAGACATTACAGAATAGGTGGATAGATTAATTGAGAGATGATAAGGAGATAATTAGAAACTATCTCAAATTTGCTTAAAATTGTTATATTTCTATCACCGTTTACAGATAAACGATGAGCAGTTTCCGTCTAGACGTATTTTTTTATATCATAACAGGACAACCACTTATTGATTTTTATAATCTACCACTCATATTCAAGCCAGATAATCAATATATTTGCACAAAGATACAGTGCATCTAAATAAAAATAATCATAACAATATCTACAGTCAATCAAAATGGTTCAAAAATTAAAAAAAAAAACAAATCTGCACCTGAAATTTAGTAAAACATTTGTTTTTTTTAAATTTGAAACCCTATATTCAGGTTTTGGTTACTTTTCGTATATTGTACAATTTATTTTATTGGCGCATAAAATATACAGCAGTTATTGCATGGGTCATAAAATTATCATATTTATCTAAATAGGTTCTTTGCACCTGGCTCTGTTAATGAACTTTGTCTCGACATCAAACTTATACCGTATTCTTATAGCATATACTCCTAATATGTATTTACTACCAGGATTTAGGATTCTTTATCTCATTACATATAAAATATTTAATTGCCAATTTGGTCGTATTTTTGCGCTATGGGAATCATATTAATAATGAACCAGAAAATTTATAAAATTGTAAAATGTATCACCACACTTTTTATAATTTTTCTTCCAGTAACAGAAAAACATCGAAATTAATATGAAATATATTATAAATATATTAAGACTGAAAAAAACATTTAATCTGAGTATGTAGAATTTGTTGCAGTAAAGAAAATGATGAAAATTTTCCTATTACATCTTTGCAATTAACAGTAAAAAAAAAAACAACACGTTCAATGTAATGACGGTTTACTTATTAAGTAAAAAAGTTTCACAATAAATCGAAGTAAAGAATATTTAGAAAACTACAAATACCTTTTTGGAATGATCAGCCAAAATGAAACAGCAAAGAAAATATGAATGTAATAATGCTTTATCGTGATGATTTTTAATACTTGATCTTTAAATTAATTTGGTCCATTAAATTAATAAAAAAAAAACTGGGAATTAAAAATGCTCCTTTCCTTAATGAAAAAAAAAATACATTGTGTATACAATTCATGTAATGCAGATTCAGAAAACTTTGCAAACAAATCTTTAGGATGTTCAACGGAAAAGGGACAACAAAGAATATTACGGATAGTAAAGATAATGTGCATATCATTAGATAATAAAATAATTATTATTTTTCCATCATCACGCATTGACAATCTTATTAATTATGAATAGTTAGTTATTAAACTAATAACTAACTTTTATTGAATGGTGGTGGCGTCTACATCGTGATGCATTTTATTAAATATAAATAAAACACATTACTTTGTTAGTATCACATAAAATTATTTATTGATTTGTTGCTAGTTTTAACTACTTTTGTAATCATTATCAAACAGAGTAGAATAGCAGAGTAAAACAACAATATTTGATAAAAATATTGATAAGTTTCTACAAAGTTTAAGGCAAATTTGATGTGACCGCCACATGACTTTATCATACCAATAATGAAAATTTTGAGTTTTTCTGTAAAGCACTAATCCGCTAAAAAAAATATTTGCCAAAAAGCATGCTGTTTGATATTTGTTCAATGGTTTTCACTCTCATGCTTTAGTATTGGGATTTGTTGCTAGATTTAACTACTTTTGTAATCATTGTTACAAAACCGAGTATTCTACTCTGTCAAACAGAGTAGAATAGCAGAGTAGAAAAACAGAATAACTAACTATTAGTTATTAATAGTTAGTCATAATTAACAAAAATTGGATTACTTTTGTTTTCAGATTTTTATTTTTTGGATACGTCTTGGATATACCTCATGGATATACAAACTTTGGATAAGGCCCAGTTGTATGATCGTGGATGATCCATGACCATGGTTCAGTTACCTAGGATACAATTGTTAATACAATGGTATCCGTAGAAACTGAACCACGATCAAAGATAATCCATGTTCGTACAACTGAGCCTAAATAAAAGTTTTGCGTGAATTTCTAAATTATTTAATTTCCTTTTGTTTTTGTTACCACTTTCTTCCTTCATATTTTTTGGGAACAAGAGCATTGCCATATTGGAACATTAACGCTATAAATTCAAATTCCTTCCGATTTAGACTATGTACAATAATTATTAAGCAAATAATGCTAATAAAGTGGGCAATTGCAAACATCTTGCAATTACTCATTGATTGTAAAATAAATACTAATTTAATTGCCTTGCATACATCTGCATAATTGCACTTTTTAATTATGCCGTTGTAAACATTGCATTCCAATGTTTGATTTAATTATAAATAGCAAATGATCATGTTCTTGACCTCCGATTACTCATGACAAGTTGACTATTTGTAAAGCGGGTTCATTTGTCTACAACGAAGTC
This sequence comes from Othius punctulatus, assembly GCA_951805005.1. Classification (NCBI taxonomy): domain Eukaryota; kingdom Metazoa; phylum Arthropoda; class Insecta; order Coleoptera; family Staphylinidae; genus Othius; species Othius punctulatus. The sequence continues at coordinate 37,410,753 of OX638141.1, forward strand.
TCCGAATCAGCACGTTTTGCCGGGTTATCAAAATTTCAATGTGGGAAATTTGTTGACCTGAATGGGCCAAAAAAATACAAGAGTTGCTAAAATACTTGCCATTTGTATGCACCGATTTTTTTGTGTCACGTTTTGATCTTCTATGAGAAGTAATTGTCTTTTCAAAGGTGCAATAGATTTACGACATTTTGATATATAAGTACTTATTACTACTATACTATAAGTACTTGTAATATAAGTACTTATAAATATAGAAATCTGAAAATCATCAAAATGAAAATGACAATGAAAATGAATGATTCTAAACAAATAAATAAAAATTCATAAGTTTCTTCATTCAAATATTTCTGTCAAATTCTTCTTCAATTTCAAAGTAAAATAAAAATGTATGTGACCATCACATGACTTCTTCATACTAATAATAAATATTAAGTTCAAGTTTTTATCTATAATTAACATTATTTAAGGTTATTTAAGAAGTACTTACTGGTATTTGTTTATTTATTTTGTGTTTTATTTTTATCGCCTGACTAGTTTCTGTTATAAAAAACCATCTTTTGAGGTATATCTACGAAGAATACAATAAATTAGGTTAAATATAAAAGTAGAGTTAGGTTTGTTACAAAAATGTTTAAATATAAATGAAAATAGTATTTGTTATGTGTTTAATGTTATTGTGTGTATAAATGATTTAGGTTTATGTAATTTGTTAGTATGAGGAGAAATTAAAATGTATGAAAATTATTTTTTATTGGGGTAATAATTTTGGTGATAAGTGTCTAACAAACCTAATCTCCGATTTTATATTTAACCTAATTTATTGAATTATTCGTAGATATATCTCTGAACATGGTTTTTTTATAACCGAAATAGTCAGGCCATAAAAATAAATCATAAAATAAATAAACAAATACCAGTAAATATCATATAATCAATCAATCAATCAATGTATTCATGTTATTGGCTTTGCAACCTTGCAATTGTCATTATAGTACTTATTTATCGATTAGAACTCATTAAAGAAATTACGCTGTTATCCCTAAGGTAATATAAAAATCAATCAATTTATATGCTCATTTGATTTATGCTAAGGGGAGATTAATTGTTCAATTATTCAACCTTAAATAATAAAAATATTTCATTTTTCTGTAATACAAGAATTCTATCGAAAGGGTCAGCCGAAAAGCATACAGTATTTGTTTTTTTTTTGCTTTCACTCTCGTGCTTTAGACATATACATCTAAAAAAAATCTGCAGTGGATACCACGTGACTTAGCCTATAAAAAAATTTCATGATTTTCAAGAGTTTTGGAAGGTGTTATTCAAGCTAATGATAAAATATCTTTCAAAATGTCTATACAAATTCGAGAACAAAACCACAACATCCTAGAGATGATTTGTTATAAGGTTTCCTGAAATTTCCTTCCAAATATTTGATTCTAATATTAGAAAATTGGGTATTATTTGTAATAATAATTGAAAAATATACATATTTCGGAAATTTTGCAAATGCAAAATTAAAACATAATCAAATTTTAAATAAAAAAAACTTCATACAAGAAGTATGTACCTAGTTAACAAAAAATCTCATGATTTCAAAAGGTGGCAAATATTTGGTAATAATATTGATAAGATTCTACAAAGTTTAAAGCAAATTTGATGTGCCCACCATATGAATAATCCTCTTAAAAAAAAAATGCCGAAAAGCATGCAGTTTTTGATATTTTTTCAATTGTTTCCACTCTCATGCTTTAGTATGGTATTTAGTATTATAAAAAAAATCTGCTATATCCACCACATGACTTAGACTTAGAAAATATAGACTATTCATTATATTAATATTGATAATATTAAATTTCTATTGGTCAATGCATTCATACCAAAATTCATACCACATCATACTAAAAGTATGCAGTTTCAAAAAGCTCATAATTTTAGAGAGTTTAGTATGACTATTCATCATACTAATATTGAAAATAATAAATTTCTATTGGTCCATGAGTCCTATAAAAACAATTCATACCAAAAGTATGCAGTTTCAAAAAGGTCATCATTTTAGAGAGTGTAGTATGACTATTCATCATAGTAATATTGAAAATGAAAAATTCCAATTGGTCCATGAGTCCTATAAAAACAATTCATACAAAAAGTATGTAGTTTCAAAAAGCTCATCATTTCAGAGAGTACTAGACCTCATTATTCAATCTACGATAACAATATACGAAAATGTACTATAAAAAGTCTTTCAAAATATCTATAAAATTCGATAACAAAACCATTATATCCCACAAATGATTTGTTATCAAGTTTCCTGAAATTTCAAAATATGGGATTTTAACAATGTGCATTGGAGTAAATTTGACTTTATTTCCTCAACATTTTTTAGGACTGGCAGGAATACCTCGTCGATATTCAGAGTATCCCGATGCTCATACTCTTTGAAATATTATTTCATCTATTGGATCTTTAATTTCTATGTCTAGTCAAATATTAGAAAATTCTGTATTATTAACGATTAAAATATAAAACAACTCATATATGTGTCTATAAAAATTCGAGAACAAAACCGCAAGATGGCAGAAATGATTCGTTATAAAGTTTCCTGAAGTTTCCAAATTTTTGACAAAAATATTTGGAAATTCAGACCTACCTACTTATAATATAATTTATAATAATTTAAACATAAATACTTGTAACTTCCTACTTGTCCCTTGAAAAAAAAAATGAAATTTAATTTTAAAAAAGGTAAAAATTCCGGTATTAGGTATATTATTATAATAACAATAACATATTTCTTCTTAATATATATGTGTATTACAAAAATGTTCTTAATTTACAGATAGCCATGTCAGGTTGGTTAACGGGGAAGTATAATTGGAGGTGTCAGCCCGTAGATTATGCGAATAATTCCGAGTCGATGAAAGTAAGTATATTTTTGCCCCAGCATTTTGTTCATTTTTTGCAGGTGGTGAAGATTTGCGAGTTATTAATTTAATTGCTACCTGGAAATTGCAAGTCTAGTTTTACAATCTCACAATTAATTTTAATTCAATTCAGATTCAGATATATTTAGTACTTAAGACAATTGCTTAACATTAAAATATCACAAAACATGCCTTGTATTTGAAAATTCTACAAACCGATCGAATTATTGCACAATTTTTATTATTCGTGCCAATTTAAAGACAATTGTTCAACTTTTCAATATGTACTTATCACAAATGTATCTGAAAATTCCTGAAATTTGTGTACACATTAATTTTTTGTTTGTTCATCCACTGATAATTACTTTCAAAGGTCAAATATCCACTATCGAGTACAAATTCAATAATACAGCATTACATACAACCAGTGCACATGCCATTACATATTTGATAATTAAGTGTTTTCAAGTGGCACTAGAATTTATATTGAACTTTCCTAAAGTACACACTCGAGTTCTAGTACGCTTAAATTTTAATTCGCATTTATTTTTTTCAGGCAGTCCATGCCAGTTGGTGGTACTTCATTTCCAAATTTACAGAATTCCTGGACACGGTAAGTAAATGTTTTGTTAGCAATCAACAAAAATATATTGTATAAGATTTTCAATGATTTTTGATTTATAATTAATCAGATAATTACGGACTGCATTAATGGGTAATTTGATTCTCATCGATTTTTGATTTATAATTATTTAATTGCCCACTGCATTCGGCAACCAATGAGGGCAATTGCCCCAGGAAAGCGTTTAAAACTGCAGGTGCTTCGTGTTAGTGCGAACAGAGGCAACCCACGCATCACAAGTGCATATGCGGAAGTCGCGAGCGTGAAAGTGCACTCGCAGATTTTTTATAAATCGCCCAAAACCGAGATTTGCAAGCGGTGTTAAACTACAGGTAGTTCGTATTAGTGCAAAAACAGGCAAGACATACATCACTGCCCGAAAATTCAGTACATTTCCACAGATGTTATTATAAATAAATAAAAAGGTAAAAACTCGACAGATGTTCACAGTTCGAAATGACAGATTTTGATTATTCAACTTTAAAAATGATAGATTTTTACACTTACGGATGAAAATTTAACAGATTTGAGTCAATTGAATACAACATGTGACAGATTTGATCTGTTACAGATCATACTCATCATCTTGATACACTACCTGTAAATTTGATACAATTTCACAGTATATGAATACATCTGAATAACTTCATAAATTTGTATTCGAAGTTTTTATATTGGATAGTTTGCATTTGTATTATATTCGAACGAGAGATGGCATGGAATTTTTATAAACCATAACCTTGTTTTAATTAAATACCAAGAACTATTACGTTCCATTCTTAATGACGTAATGGTCAAAATCCTGAGAGATAAAATTTAATTTTAATGCAGTCATACATACATCATAAAGTCCGTTAATATAATAAGTAATATAACTGAAAGCACGTCCAGAATGCAAAGCGTTTAGGCCATTAAGTAATTGAAGATTCAATTCAAAGCAAATGTAATTAATGTTGCATGTACATTGTTTGTGTTTCATTGATTAATTAATTAAAAATGTTTCAACACAGAATGACTTATTATGTTTTAACCACCTTTAAAATTGTGTGTTTAAAACGTGGTGAATGTTTTATTCTGTATTTTAGTATGGATTATCATTTAGTAACGATCGCGTCTATCCTGATATATATTTACAAATATTTCCCCCTTTTCAGATATTTTTCGTGCTCAGGAAAAAGAATGATCACATCTCCACATTACATGTCATTCATCATGGGGTTATGCCGATGTCGGTGTGGTTCGGAGTCAAGTTCACACCAGGTAATAATAATATTAATAATAATAATAATAAGTAGATAGACTACACGAGTTCTGCGCCAATTTCGCATAAGGATTTACATAAGGGGTCTAATTTAGGGGTTTTCCGGTTGTGCAACAAGTGTCTCACAACTGTCTCACAGACGTCGCATATGTGTCTCACTGGTTCCTCACATGTGCGTCACACATGCTCACAGCCCTGTATATATTTAATGCAAAACTATCTCACAGGTGTCTCACACATGTCTCACACCCCTGTATATATTTAATACAAATCTGTCTCACAGGTGTCTCACACCCCTGTATATATTTAATACAAATCTGTCTCACAGGTGTCTCACACCTGTCTCACATGTACCTCACACCTATCCCACAGAAGTCTCACACCTGTTGCACGACCGAAAAAAAGTCAATTTAGACCTCTATGTAAATCCTTATGGGAAATTATCGCAGAACCAGTGTAGCTTATCTACTATAATAATAATGATACGATCCTTTTGTTTAAAAAGTAATTATTTGTGCCAATATTCAGAATGGAGCCAATTTAAACTAAGAAAGTTGTTTCCAATGTTTCAAAATTATTGTGTTTTCCCCCTTCCTTCATTTTTAACATTTGTTGGTTTGAGTTATAATACTGATACATTTTCATTTATATTTTTTAATAACTTTTATGATTAGGGAAATTTTCGATTAGTTTTCAATTATATCCTGAATGAACCTGATTTTACATTTCCAGTAGGTACATCAATAAAAAAAACTATGTTTACGATATAGTTATAAACTTATTTGGACAATACTTTTCTATGCTAAAATTTTGATTGTACATCCAAAATGTCTGTTGTTTTAGTTAGCTTTATCCAGAAAAAAACGAATTTAAATAATAGAAACAAAAGTTAAAGAAGCATTTGTAGATAGATACAGATCTAATTTTGATAATAATTTTGAGTTGGCGAAGTACACAGATTTACTTAGTTCCATAGCCTTTCAGTCACTTACCTAGAAATTTAATACATAGATAGATTTCATAGTAAAAGCATTTTTAGGTCTGTGTCTATGAAGAAAATTACTTTAAAACATCATTTGTTATAATTGTATGACCCTAAAATATTGGTAACGATTATATTGTTTTTTTTTTAGAAATGTAAAAATTATTTAGAAAATCAACGATTTTATAGATTCCAAATTTGTTAATTTAAAATATTTCCAAGAATAATTTTTACAGATATAGCAGCGATTTCTTTTCTTGCTTCTATAGAAACAAAAGAAAGCACTAGATTGCAGTTTTTTCTCATTTTCCAAGAATTTTGAAGATCTATTTTTATATGACGACATTTTCAAGTACAATATCTTGTTATTCAAGACAATATGAGGTTTTTCTTGTATTTTGAAAAATGCCATTAATAAAACATATTTTACAAATTTTATTGCAACCTGCAAATGTTTTGCAATATTATTGGTTTTCTGAATACTTGGTAGGACAAAGGAGTTCTATCACACATGTCCAAGGAATTCATGTTGTATAATTATTTCTTGTTATTTGATAATTTTGAAATACAAAATTCTGAAAAAAATTTTACAAACACATTTGATGTTGTATATTTTTTTCTTATTTGTTAATTTTAAAATACAAAATACAGAAAATTTATTTACTTAGAAATAACATATGTAGATTTAGTAGCAGTACTTTTTTCGTACATTCTAAAAATTTGGTTACAATAATTTGATTGTTTACTAAGAATGTCCTAGGAATTATTTTCTTACTTGCGAACAAATTTCTAAAAATTGCCTTCCTGTTTACTATGAACTTTCTATGAACTGTGTTCTTGTTTACAAATAATTTTCTAGGAATTCATATTTATTAGTTGTTCAAGATAAAATATTTTTTATGTTTTTAATTTAATTTTCTTTTTTTTTGAGTATTTATTTAATATAAAATTACACCAATTATACCTTTTATACGTATTATTGTTATTTGTCTTACTAAGAAGTCTAAGAATTCTCTAGAAATTATTTTATTATTTATTAAGAATTTATGAATTTCTTCTTGCTTACAACGAATTCTGTAGAAATTTTTAATTACTAATAATTTTCAAAATACAATATTCAAGGTATCATATCTGTTAAACGTTTTTCTTGTCCTCTCAGAAATTCGTTTATTACAGAAATTTTCATTCATTCATTTTCAGAAACACATGTTTTACGTATATTATTGTTTGCTGTATTTTTCCCAAACAATAATATACGTAAAACATGTGTAATTCTATAATAAACGAAGTTCTGAGAGGACAAAAAAAAAACGTTTAAAAGATTTGATACCAAGAATATTGTATTTTGAAAATAATTAGTAATTAATAGTTCCTACAGAAAACGTACAGGATTTTTTTTCTTATTTATTAAAAATTTGGGAATTCCTACATGAATTATTTAATTTGGGACTTTCTTCTTTCTTACAACGAATTTTGTAGAAATTGTCTTCTTGTTTACTGATTATTTTCAAGACACAATATTCTTGGTCTTTTAAGAGTTTTCCATATTCTTTCCGAAAAGCATTTAATATATAATTACGCATGTTTTACGTATATAATTGTTTGTTGTATCTTGATAATCTGTTGCTTATTAAGAATATTCTAGACATTATTATCTGATTTATTAAGAATTTAGGAATTTCGTCTTTCTTACAGCGAATATTGTAGGTATTATCTTTCTGTTTGCAAATTATTTTCAAGATACAATATTCTTGGTATGGTTGGTTCTCTAAAAAATTTCTTGTTCTCTCAGAAATACATTTATTGTAGAATTACTCATGTTTTACATATATTATTGTTTGTTGAATCTTACTAATCTATTGCTTATTAACAATTTTCAAGGAATTATTTTTTTATTTAATAAGAATTTAGAATTTTTTTCTTTTAGCTTCCAACGAATTTTGAAAGAGTTGTGTTCTTGTTTATTAATTATTTTCAAAATACAATATTTTTAGAAATTAATAGAATTACACATGTTTCACATATATTTTTACCATTGTATCTTACTAATTTGTTACTTACTACGAATTTTCAAGGAATTAGGTTTTGATTTCTTAGATTTCTTAGAATTGTCTTCTTGTTTACAAAGACTTTTCTGATTTACTAAGAACTTTATAAAAATTGTCTTCTTGTTAACTAATTATTTTTAAGATAGCTACAATATTCTTTAAAATTTAGTCTGGTTTTGTCAGAAATGTATTTAATTTACATAATTTAATGTATGTATTTTAGAATTACACATATTTTGCATATGTGTATTATTGTGTTTTTGTATCTTACTAATTTATTGCTTTGTTCCCAGGTGGTCACAGTACCTTCTTTGGTTTCCTGAACACCTTCGTTCATATCATTATGTACACATATTACATGCTCAGCGCTTTTGGACCTTCATTCCAGAAATACTTGTGGTGGAAAAAATATTTAACAACATTACAAATGGTAAGTACAATTTAATAAATGAGTGATAGATCGCTCCAAGGTCACAGTAATTAGCCATACCAGTAAAAATAGGCCCTCCTAAATTAAACTAATAATAATAACAATAATGAACAATCATCATCAAATTAATATACAAAACATCTGTATAACACACCCATAATTATTATTCTTTTCGCTATTATTTGCTATTATTATCAATTCAAGGTGACTGAAAGTAGCCATAGCAGCAAACATTACGAAATAAATAGTAATTTTAATGATAGTGGCGGTCAATAATTAAGCAATTAGTAATAGTTATACTGTTAGTGATTTTAATAAATCAAATAAATGTACAAATAATTTGCATAACTTATTATTATAATGATTATTAATTATAATAATAATGGTAGTGATATTTATAAATGAAACAAATATACAAAACATTTGCATAACATACTTATTATTTTTTAAATTATTATTTATTCAGATACTATTATTATTGCTCTGATGGCTTTAATTGGCCGTAGTAGCAGAAATATTTAGTCCTTTATTTAACAATTAATAATAAATATTTGCATAACTTATTGTTATTATTTGTTTTCATTATTTATTTTTATATTTCAATTATTATTTATTTATTTTACAACATCCTGTTTTTGCTGGTGTCGTTAATCACCAACGCTATTTCATTACTACAATTGTTATTATATATTTGGAGCTATTTGTACAGTAATTGCAATTTCTCACTCTCCTCGAATGTACAAAATGAATTGTTTCAATTTTTGTCACGAACAATTGCATTAATATTTAAATACATAAATTTCATGATCTAAGTTGTTAATGTTAATATTATCTCCCATATGTGTAATATTAGTATTAACAGAAGTAATCAACTCCAACAGTAAGCTTTAAATATTTAAATATATAATATATACATGCAATATCCTTTAATTATGTTGCGGGTGATAGGACAGCCACAAAGCACTGCCATTTTCTCGCTATGATATTGATCTCGCCACATTCTATTTGACCCACGATTACTTTGCATTTTAATATTTCTAGTTATAATTCTGAACTTTTTGTTGCAGGTGCAATTTGTAGGTATAATGGTTCACGCCTTCCAACTTCTGTTCATCGATTGCAATTACCCACGTGCCTTCGTATGGTGGATAGGGATGCACGCCGTGATGTTCTTCTTCCTGTTCAAAGAGTTTTACAATCAGTCTTACAGCAGGGTGAGGAGGACCGCTGCCCTGCTGGTTGCAAATGGGAGGGCGAACGGATACATTAAAATGAACGGGGACGTTAAAGCAAACGGAGACATTAAAGAAAACGGTGTAGTTCAGAACGGGTACACCAAGGAGAACGGTGTGAAACAGAAAAGTGCGCAGGATTACTATATGAATGGAAACAGTGACATACACCACCGGAGCAGAGCACACTAACGATGAATGTTTTCGGTGTATAGATGGATATGATATCTGCTAAGTTATACCTTCTAAAATGAACGTTCGACTTAATTTTTTTTTTGTAGATAATTATTGTTGACTTTGTATTGTATAAAAGTGGAGGTTGCTCAATTTTATAGCACAAATTATTTATATTGTCTAGCAACAACTTCTTATAGGTGCTATTTTATTAAATTATTTATAATCACGCTTTCCTAGCTTTTTCCCTGCGTCTCGAAAAAACTACCAAAGCGTACAATATTTCTGTACAAGAGGGAAATATATTAGGATTGTTGCTAATGTATGTATTTTATAATTTTCTAGTGTTAAAATCAGGTTTATTGTTGTATGTATTTTTTATACTTATTGTAAAAATATAAATAAATTGTATATAATAGTACGTGATAAACTCTTTTGCATATGAAGGGCCTCTAGATACAGAATTAATCATTAAGCCAGTTGACTTTTTTCATGAATTACTTTCCAATCTTGTTTCTCAATTACGGCGGTTGTTGCCTACGGTGTGCTTGTAAGTGTCCATTCAATACGAGCCAAATTGATATACGCTTTTTAAGTCAAATATCGCATTGATAAAATATTTTATTTGTATGTTATAAATATAGTTATTTTTAATTAATAATTGTTGTTATTTAAAATCTGAGGAAAGGGTTGTATTGTATGTGTCTTGATTGGTATTTGACTAGTAATGAGCATAATTTGTTGTGACTATTTCAAAAATATCGAAGTAATCTCTTTACTTTTGTAATGTGTCTCTTATTTCTTCAACTGTAGCTTCCGTTATACATTCAGACAGTTACAATAATGATGATTATAGCAATAATTCATAATTCCTAAAACAAATGCATTAAACTAATTATTATACTTTTTAATGTAATAATTTATTTAATTTTTCATCAATTAAGAATATTATAAATCTATTTCAAGTCACTCAATTCACCATATTTTTGCTGCGAATGGCACAAGATCAATTTTATGTCTTCAGATTAACTAAACATGACATAAAGGAAACAAACGTGTATTGATTTATTTTCCATCATGCCATATAAATAAATGTGATGCAACTTAGAATGTTATTTGGAGTACACTTCACATGCGGTAACAAACTTCACTGTATGTAAATTTAACAAGACTAAAACTGTGAAATAAATTGTCTTTTTTCTGTATTTTATTGAATTGTATTTAATGTAGAAATTTACTTTTCTCATAGATATGATCCGTTTGTTCTAAATCAGGTTTGTAAAAATAATCGTAATTAATTTAGCCACATAGAATTTATATAAATGTATATAAAAGAATATTGGAAAAAAATGTTCTAATAGTGTGTAAATAATATAAATTATTAAACATATTAATTAATACCATATTCTTAAATTTTACAGAGTCGTCTTCTAGTAAGTTTAACTAATCGTGCATCAAAGAAGATAATTGGGGTATTAAAAATACAATTTTGTAATCATCTCATATATCATTGGGTGTTGTCTACAGAATTCTTAATGTTCATGTTGCAGAAGTGCATATATCATCGAATTCTTAAAAGATTACAGTAGAAAAGTCAGATTCTCAATTATGCAGTAAAGATATAGAATTCTTGAAAGTTTGCAGTACAGAAATTACATTCTTAAAAGATTTGAGTAGACAAGTCGAATTCTTAATGGTTTGCAGTAGAGAAGTTGAATTAATGAAACAGTGTAGCTGAAAGTGGAATTCTTGAAAGTTTGCAATAGGGAATTTTAATTCTTGAAAGGTTTGTGTATTTATTAGATGTTAAAATAACTAATTCTTGAATTAATAATTTTGCATACTTAATTGTGCTGGAATTTGAATACATAATTCGTCCGGTACCTATTTGAGTTAAGTAAATGTTCAGATATAGAAAAGTCGAATTGTTTAAGGTTTACAGTAGAAAAGCTGGAAAAATTGCAGCTGAGAAGTGAAATTCTTGAAAGTTTGCAGTTGAGAATTTTAATTTTGTTTACTTACTACCAATTTTATGCATTGAATACAGAATTATTTTGGATTTTGAGCTGAATGTGATTATTAAATATACAATTGGTTCAAAGGTATCTAATTTCAATTTTAATTTAACTATTCCAGATCAGATTAATGTGTTTTTTAATATTGATTCCATCATTACGTAACCACCATTTTTACATTTTGGTATTCACTAACATGGTGCTCATAACAAATTAAATAACAATATTTTTGGCCCCTTACCAATTCTCGATCATCATATAGAAATAGAACATTATTGAATTAATTATGTACATATTTTTAACGTTCAAAATGCAGAAAATATAAATATCGAAGTTTTAAACTTTTGACCATAAAATTCTGAACTTGAACTAAAAATTGAAAATTCTGTACCTAGAATATTGAAAGATTTATATACATAATACCATTGATTATAATACCCTTATTCCAAAGGTATTATAATCAATGATAATACTTTCGCGGTTTGTAAGTTGAGTTGCAGATATAACTTTACTGTACTGCATTCTGATAGTATACAGTAAACAATTCTACAACCTAATCCATAGAATTCTTGATAGTGCAGAATTAAACAGAAAGATATAAATATGGATTTTTTAAAAGTATTTTACACACAATTCTCACTGTTTAAATAGCACCATTAAGAAACATTCTTTACATGGACTACAGAAACTTTGGTTTCTGAAACTGAAACACAATTATATAAAATTGTAGAGTTTTAAGTGTAATATACCTATAGTTACATATTTAAATGCTAAGACTATTCTAGATCACCAAATATTGAAATATACAACTTTACTATACATCATTTTCAGAATTTATGCTACAACCATCGGGAACTTTAAATATAGAATTGTTAAAAGCTGTGTACATAATTCTGAACGTTTATAGTATAGATTTCTAGAAAGTAAAATAACGATGCTCCAAAGTTTTGTGTGCAGAATTCTTAGTTCACAGAAATCAACTCTTCAGAGTTGAATACATCATTCTGAACATTCATAATACAGACTTCTAGAAGTTAAAATGACAAAATATTGAAAGTTTTGTGTGCACAAGTCTATAAATAAAGAACATATCATTCATAAACATTGTGCTGGAAGAAACAATACTTCAGGTATTTGTGTTTAGTATACAGAGTTAACTTAAATGTACATAATTCTGAGAGTTTATTTTACAGAATTCTAAGACTTTAAACGTAGAATTCTTGAGAGTTGAATACAGAATTCTGAACGTTCATGTGCAGACTTCTAGAAATTAAAATGACGAATTCTTGAAAGTTTTGTGTGCACAAGTCTGAGCATAAAGAGCATATCATTCTTGAACATAATGTCGGAATACAAAATTTTTAAATCTGTAAGTGTTTTTGTTGAGTATACAGATAAAACTTTAATGTACATAATTCTGAGAGTTTATTCTACAGCATTCGAGAACTATTTAAACATAGTATTCTTGAGAGTTAAATATATCATTCTGATGTTCATAGTGCAGACTTCTAGAAGTTAAAATGACGAATTCTTGAAAGTTTTGTTTACGTAAGTCTGACCATAGAGAGCACATCATTCTTGAACATTGTGTCGAAATACAGAATACCTAGAGGTATATGAGTTTAGAATACAGATTTAACTTTAATGTACATAATTCTGAGAGTATATTTCACAGTATTCTTGAACTTTAACCATCGGATTTTTGAGAGTTGAATACATCATTCTGAACATTCATATTGCAGGCTTGTAGAAGTTCAAATGACGAATTTTTGAATATGCTATGTGTATAAGTCTGAACATAAAGAGCACATCATTCTTGGACATTATGTCGGAACACAAAATACTTCAACCTGCAGGTATTTTAGTTGAGTAAATCGAAGAAAATTTTATGTACATAGATTATTCTTCAGAAATCTAGAACTTTAAGAATTTGTCTGAGTTGAATACACAATTCTGAACGTTAATAGTATAGACTTCTTGAATTTAATATAACGAATTCTTCAGTGATTTGTATGCATAATTCTGATCGTATAGAGAACATAATTACTGACCATTGTGTTGGAATACATAATACTTAGAGGTATATGAGTTTAGAATACAGATTTGACTTTAATGTACATGATTCTGAAAGTATATTCCACAGTATTCTAGAACTTGAAATATAGAGTTATTGGGAGTTGCATACAAAATTCTGAACAATCATAATGCAGACTTCTAGAAATTAAAATAACGAATTCTTGAAAGATTTGTGTGAACAATTTTAAACGTTAAGAGGACATAATTCTTGAACATTTTGTTGGAATATAGAATATATAATTCTTTAGGTATTCGTTTTAAATGTACAGATGTATCTTTAATTTACAGAATTTCGAATTTTATGGTAAAGATTCTATAATTGCAACCACATAATTCATGAAAATTAAGAATTCACAACTTAACACTAAAAAATTTATAATTTATGATTAGGATGCATTTTGGATGTGCTTTGATAATTCAATGTATTTATACGATCACCAGAATATTTGGTTGATTTTCATATTTTAGATGCATAAATAATAAAGAATAAATAAATAACTGCTCATTTAAGATAATATTTTTGTAAACATAATATATTTATACTTAGGATTACATAATAATACTTCTAAATATTAACAATATCAATAATTTGTTTATAAAATAAATCATTTGTTCATGTTGCATTATCCTCCTTTATGGTATCTTCTTTGAAAGCACAGTTCACATGCAATACGTTTGGATGGGAAATGCCAAGACTGCACCTCTTTAGTCCTCGATAGTGAATGAATACATTAGGAGTCAGCAGTGTTTCGGCCAATGCGCCCTCAACCATCAAGTTTTACTTTGCGAATCGTCACTGCTTCTTTGTGTACATTTGGAGAGAATATTGGGAGAAGCAGTAGATACGAATAATAATAGTTCTAAAAGTTAAGTATTTGTGTTTAATATAAATAATTATTTGTATCCGTAGTACTACTCCGCCTTTATTGATTTCGTCTTCGAGTAAGTTTGATGGTAGAAATGCGTAAAGAGTCCGAAGAATATCGTGGAATGCAGCAGAAGAAGTCCGCCCACGAATCTCGGATATCCACAGTCCACGTAGAGGATTTGTGCAGAATGTATGAAGACTAGGAAGAATTGGATCTGGAAATATATAAAATAGATGTGTTTCACTAGTAATAAATTGTCCCTCGGAGAATCCATCAGGTAATTGGGACTCGTCGAAATTTATATTTAAAGAAACGGAAAACAGAAAAAGAAATAGTATAGGTCTCTTCTGTTACCGCTATATGTATATACATTGAACAGGGTTCCCAACAGAAGCAGTTCATTTTGAATAAATGTTAAATGCATTAGATTTGAAAAAAAAAATTGGCCTGATCAGTCAAAAATCACGTTAAAAGTCATGAAAGGCAAACATAATTTAGTACATTACCACGAATTTAAAGATACATAAAAATAAAAATAAATTATTTAAAATTGTAAAATATAAGACTACAAATATTATGAATAAATTCAAAAATGTTATGAAAACATAAAAGGTTAATGTTGTTTAATTATGTTACATTGCAAATAATTTAGAGATGCATCCATTATCAAAATTGATTTTAAATTTAACTCTATTAAAAAAATAGTCTAAAAGGGCGTAAAATATTTTTTATCAAAATTATTGGTTTTTGCTAGCATATTGATAGCATCTGGCCTATTTGGCAAATAATTCATACTTACAAGTTGAACTGTCGTGAGGTATTTCTTCCACCAAAGGTACTTGTAATATTCCGGGCCCATTGCAGATACCATGTAATACAAGTACATAATTACGTGGACCAAGTTATTGATCAAATTCGAGAATGTTCCATGTCCACCTAAAAAATAATATTAGTTTATCTAATTAAAAGATTCAAGTCATAAATAAATAATAATCCTGCTGGCCACCTGTAGAATAAGATCAAAAACTGCTAGAAAGTGGAGAGAAATTGATTAGAAATGGCGAAAAGAGGTTTCGGAGGTTCAGAGGTCTGATTTAGGTAAAATTACAGAAAATATCAGAAAATATAATAAGTATTAAAGTTGAAAGGTATAAAGTATTGTACAAAAATTTGACAGCAACTTGTAGGATATATAATTTAACATGCAAATTATAGTTAATCATGAAATTCTTAAAGGTATAAGGTAAATGTCATGTAGAAAAATTTGACTGCAACTAGGAGCCTACATAATTTTGCACGTAACTTATAGTTATTCTAGACTCTGTTGTATGATTATTGGAGAATAGCTGTGAATGTTTTGAGCAAGTTTTATGCAATATTTCGCAGATATCTATAATTATTATATTTAATTTTACATGTATTTTAAAAAATGCCACCAATCAATCAGTGAAAATGAACATAGAGATAAGTAAAATGGTGAATTATGAATTTAAATTTAAGACATTACAACTTTTCTTCGATAAATTCGGCAAACAAATGTATTTCAAAATAGTAGAATTGCAAATAAATTATACACATACATAGATACATACATAATATTAGATACATAATATTTTTTATTTTATGTTTAAAATAGCTAAACATTATATGGCTACACTTTTTGACAAATAGCAAAATTTGATGCTATTGCAGAATGCAAATTTTGTAGCATTACAACGAATTTAAAGATACATAAAATCATAATTTTGATTTTAAATTGACATTTTTGTTTGATGAATTCCACATTTTACACTAATACAAATTTATAAAATCGCAAATAGTTTACATACATAAAATGTTTAATTTGTTGTTTAAAATTACAAAAATGCAATTCAACAATGAATTCATAGGTTTTGCTGAAAAAACCACAAATATCAATGGTAGAGGTTCATACAATTGTTTATGTTCAGTAAAAAATTAAGACAAAACCATGTTCGTCGCTAATGTGGCAAAAAAATATGCAAATTTAGTAGAATTGCAAGGAAATTAGGCCAGCTTGGGCTAGGTTTAGGTTAGGTTAGCTTTTTGTTTAAAATTGCAAAAAATAAAATACTACAATGAATTCAAAAGTTTTGCTGAAAAATCCACAAACAAATTAATGAAAATGAATGCAGAGGTTTATAAAATTGTTAATTTTTAGTATAAATTACGGCGAGACCATTTTTCGTGGCTAATTTGACAAAAATTAATGTAAATCTAGTAGATTGCAAATAAATTAGGTACCTACAATATTAATTTTAGATACATACATAAAATCATAACTTTGTTTTTCAATTGAAGCCATTTTCAGTTTTCTTCGATAAATTGCATATAAATATTGATACAAATTTTGTAAAATTCCAAAGTTAAGAAAAGTAAAACTACAATTTGTTATCTATCTTCAGATCTACAAGAAATGCAAACAAAGTTTTAATAAAAAGTCTCACAAATCAATGAAAATTAATGCAGATGTTAATAAAATTGTTAATTATTATTTAGAGAGACCATTTTCTTCAATAAATTGAAGGCATGACCATATTTCGTTGCTAATTTGATAAAAATTGATGCAAATTTAGAAGATTGCATAGAAATTAGGTACTTACATACAACATTTATTTTAGATACCTTCATAAAATCATAACTTGGTTTTTAAATTGAAGCCATTTTTAGTTTTGTTTGATAAATTGTATATAAATATTGATACAAATTTTGTAAAATTCCAAAGATAAGAAAAATAAGATTACAATTTGTTATCCATCTTCAGATCTACAATAAATTCAAACAAAGTTTCGATAAAAAGTCACACAAATCAATGAAAATTAATGTAGATGATAACAAAATTGTTAATTATTATTTAGAGAGACCATTTTTCTCCAATCAATTCGGCAAAAAAAAATATGCAAATTCAGTAGAATTCCAAAGAAATTTATTGTTTTTTTTTATTTCTTGGTAAAATCAGATACTAAATATTAAGAGGCAATATTTTTTTTAATAAATAACAAAATTTTATGCAAATGCCTAATGCAAATTTCTTAAAATTTCGTTTTGATGAAAAGGCCACAAGAAATCAATGATATTGAATGCATAGACTCATAAAATTGTTATTTTTTATTTTACATTTAAAGCATTGCTATAATTTGTCAATAAATTTGGCAAA
The DNA here is from genome assembly GCA_951805005.1 of Othius punctulatus. Taxonomy (NCBI): domain Eukaryota; kingdom Metazoa; phylum Arthropoda; class Insecta; order Coleoptera; family Staphylinidae; genus Othius; species Othius punctulatus. The sequence continues at coordinate 37,428,561 of OX638141.1, forward strand.
AAAATATTTAGAAAATTTTATAATATTGTAACGGGTACTAGGGTACAAACAGTACATGAAAATTTAACTTTTTTGTTTAAAATTGTAAAATATTAGACTAGATTTTCTTTTAATAAATTAAAATTTCATGAAAACAACACAAGAACAGGCCAATGAAAATTACGGAGCATTGATAACAAAATGTATACACGTGATGATTTTTGTAAATAAAAACATGTAAACAATAGTGTGTCACCTGTTAAATGTTTTTTATTATAAATTGTAAATATTTACATTTCGAAAATGTCACACGTCATCGGAATGATAGGATCATTCGTATAATAATGCATTTGAAGTTTGGATGAAATGCATTGTAGTTAGTATAAAAATTAATTATTCTTCCTAAATTTGGCAAAAAATTGGTCGAAAATTTACTAAAAATGCAAAAAATAGAAGTATATGACAATTTAACTTTTTGGTTTAAAATTGCAAAATATTTATAAGACTATATTTTCTTTAAATAAATTAACATTTTACGAAAATACCACAAATATAGGTCAACAAAAATTAAGGAGCATTGAAAACAAAATATATACACGTGATGTTTTTGGTAAATGAAACAATGTAAAAAATAGTGTGTCAACTTTTAAATGATTTTTATTATATATTGTAGGTAAATACTTGCAATTCGAAAATGTCATTAGGAATGATAGGATCATTCATTTGTGTCAACTTTCAAATGATTTTTATTATATATGGTAAATATTTGCATTTCGAAAATGTCACTAGGAATGATTGAATCCCATGCATTGATAAATACATGGGAAGTTTTGGATGAAATTCAGTGTATTGAGTATAATAGCCATTACGGCTATCATAAATTTTCTTCGATAAAATTGTCAAGAAATTGGTCGAAAACTTAATTGCAAGAAATTAGAAGTACTTGAAAATTTAACTTTTTGGTTTAAAATTGTGAAATTTTTTATGACTAGATTATCTATATAGATAAATAATTTTTATTTTAATATTCCACAGAAAAATCAATGAAAATTACATATCATTGAAAACAAAAAGATGTTTATGGGAAATAAAAAATGTAAAAACAGTGTCCACTGTTAAATGTTTTTTTAATGGTTCATTTGTATGTGTACCCCTAAAATATTGTTGACTAATTTTTTCCATATAATCAATATACTTAATACTAGAAGTAATTACTCGACAATTGTAAAAAAAAATAATGTTTGGTTTCAAAAAATGTAAAAACCACTAGGCTACTAATATTGCGAATAACCAAATATCAAAACCATTATTTTTAACTCCACCAGCATGCAGGTGCATGATAATGAATGCCAGCAAATGTCACAATTGCTATATAATTGTCCTCAGTACGTATCAATTTATATGCATCGTGCAGCAAAATTGAGTGTTAAAAATCAACACCTCTAAAAAATTACAATTTCAAAGTGCAAGTATTAACTGAAGACTGCCATTTAATCCATACCCATAGGCTCGTTCATAGCATACTTTCTACAAGGATTCGTGACTAAATTTTTATATCTGTGTTGCAACGAATTTACATCTAGCATTGGCTACGCAGAAGAAATTGTCATAATTGTTATTGGAATAATGTTGCAGGTGTGCACGTTTATAAGCACTGCGAATTATTTATGATACATTACTATATGGAAGCTTGCAAAATTAATTAATCAAAGTTATTTAATATTTATTTATAAAATCATTTATCTTCTAAATCATTTATAATTGTAATCATTTATTGATTCTGAATTTATGTACCAAATAAAGATATATAATATATGAATAACTTATTTGCAATCGGATGTAACCCAACAAGATTCATTTTGTCAGGAATAACAAAAATGTGTTTAAATGGTATAATACGAATAAAATGAGTAAGCATTTTACATCACAAAATAGTCTCTTTCTATTGGCTAATGGCTAATATAGTATTGCAAGCATGATGGTGGTAGAGTGGGGGATTCATTGACCAAATTCCACCAAAATCTAATTTAAAAAAAGTGGGTTACGTCCTATTTCAAATAAGCCATTGATATGGTCTGTACTAGAAATAATTCAAACTCTTAGTTTTACCATTTTAAATTGTCGCAATTTTTTCTTGATTAATAAATAACTGGATTTCCCAATCATCACACACAAGTTAATTATGTAAATGTTCCTTGCACAATTCGACCCGCTCTTTGATTGACGGACATTTTTATATGATTTTCTTGCCAAGCACACCAGTAAATGGCGATTAGATTAACGTCTCCCATCCATCTTAGAGCAATATTTGTTAACTAGACGTAGTAAACGCAAAAATCACGCTGACTTCTTTATTTCATCATTTTAAGTAATGAGGAAATATTTTACGTACATTGAAACAACTTTGACAAAAAAATTAAAATTTAATGTAATTACGAAATAAATAAATAATTTATGTGTAAATAAATTAAAATAAAGTTTTAAGATATTATAACTTTGAAAATGACCTTTTATTGGGTCGAAACTATAGTCACCATAAGACAATATAGTGTGATACCAACAAAATTAAAATTGCATTATTTATTTATACATAATGTATCATGAAGTAAAAGCCTCCAGTGTTAATGAAAAATTTAAAAAAATGAAATGTTTCATGTACTTGATGTCACTTCATGTCACTTCATGTGAAATTTGAGGACATCATTAATAAAATTTCAGTTACAATTTTTGATGATAAATTACGAGGAAAAAGATTTAAACGATGTTTATTTATAAAATATGACAACGACATAAGACAAAATTTATGCCATATTAAGGCCCAGTTGTATGATCGTGGATCACCTTGACCATGGTTCAGTTACCTAGGATACAATAGTTAGTACAATGGTATCCTAGGCAACTGAACCATGGTAAAGGATGATCCACGATCGTACAACTGGGTCTAAGTAATTGCGAAATATTTCATATTCGTAACATCTGAGATGACATTACAATTATTTCAACTATAATTTTTGACGATATATTACGAGGAAAAAGGTATAAATGAAGTAACTAGTTGTACAAAGTACAAGTACAATGAGTGCAAAATATAGTTGCAGATATTTTGCACTCTTCGCTTATTCCTGGCCCAAGTTTTAAAATTGATGCAACATCTGAACATTAAACTCAAATTAGATTCTTCCTTAATCGACAATTTTTTGGCCAATGTTCTGAAATTTATGGGAATTTATGGGAAACAAATTTATCATGCTGCTAATGTAAAAAAAATATGCTTGTTTTACCTGCAACGAATCTAACCAAAATCCAGGTCTCTAGAGGAGTCAAACTATGATGATACAGATGCAGCAACGTTACTTGATTGTCTTTCTTGCGTAGCACGAAGAAAATAGTGTCTGCAAACTCAGTCAACTTCGATATGTAGTACCACCAGCATAAGTTGGCCATCTGAAATCAATAAATGGATAAATCAATAATGCAAGGAAATAGTTCTACATAAATATCCACTCATTGAGGGCAAAATTGTACTCATTTTATTTATTAATTTAGTATAAAACCTATGTATGTTTATACAGTAAGGCATGTTTCTCTTTTCTTCCTCTACTTTTCTCTACACTTCTTTGTATCTTGCGTCAATAGTTTGGCTTCCTAACATGTAATCCCTCTTCTCCTCATTTCATGTCTGATACCTTCATTCCATTCATCCTTTTTTACTTTTCCTTGTGTTCTGGTCTCGTAAATTCTCCTGGTATTTCATTCTTCTCCAATTATTTGTATGTAACAACCATCTCAATTAATCAACCATCTCATTATCCCTTCTTCTATTTTGTCTTCTACTGGTTCTATTTCTCAGTTGTTTCTTATTATATCGTTTCTTATCGATCCTATCTTGTTATGTTCTCTATTTTTCGGAGGAATATTACATCTATTGCAATGATGCTTGATCTTTGTCTCTCTTTCAACGTCCATGATTCACTGTTGTACGGATGTGTCGGTTTTGTGACCTTCCATACTATTTTTGTTTTTATTTTCTTTGGAATCTGTTTTTAAATTGACGAATGAGTTGTTCAGCATGTTAAATATTTTTCTTGTTTTTCTTATTCGTTCATCCATATCTTTATCAATTATCCCATCGTTCTATATATTTGAAATATAGTCCTCAGACATTAGAAATGTTCCACCTGTTCTATTGGTTTTCCTTTAATCCAGATTTTGTGTGTCTTGTTTTTCCTTGAGATTGTTATGGTCCTTGTTTTGTCTTTGTCTATTTTTATATTTATCTTATTTCGTTCTTTATTGAGTATGCCCATGGTGTGTTGTAGGTTTTTTTTTTCGATTTCCGCTACTATTGCTATATCATCTGCTGATATATTGCTAGTACTTTTCGTTCCAATTTCTAGAATTTGATGATTAGAGGTTTCATAGTCTTTTGCCTCTTTTATCGCTCTATCTAGTACTAATGAGAATAGTAGTGGTCTTATTACACATCTCTGTTTCACTCATTTTTTAATTTATACTCTGTTGACTCTTCATAGGTGTTCATTTGATTTATGCTAGGGAGATACCGTTTGAAGTTTAGTATTCTAAATCTTCTAACTACATTCTTAATATTTTTGTACATTGATTTTATCATTATTATTGTTCTCACTTTCATCCCTCTACTTGTTACTTATTTCCAAATGTCCTCTCTGCTTATTCTATCGAATTATTTTTCTAAGTCCACAAAGCATATGTGTATTTCTCTCTTCTTTTTGATTAGTTTCTAGCTTATTTGCCTAATAGATAGAGTGTCTAATAGTCCTAATAGAGTGTCTTGTAATGTGCCGTCAACTATTTTTATTTATCCTTTTTTCTATGATCCTCATAAATATTTTTCCTGGGACACTATTGTTATCCCTCTATAGTTAGTGCATCATCTTTTGTCTCCTGAATTATATGTTGGCAGTACAATCCCTATATTCCATTCAATTTGTGTTTCTTCTTCATTCATGATTTCATTTAGCAGTTCTGTCAGTTTGTCGATTTCTTCTCCTCCTAAGTTTTTACCATTTCTATGATATCAGAAATTGTAAAAACCTAGGAGAAGAAGAAATCGACAAACTGACAGAACTTCTATATGAAATCATGAAGGAAGAAGAAACACAAAATGAATTAAATATAGGGAATATATTCCCGCCGCCTTTCAATTTTTCGTTTTTCTAATTGCTTCTACCACCTCTTCTTTTTGTATTTTGTCACCCTGTTCTATTCCTGGTTCTTCCTATTCTTCTACTTCTATTCAATTTGGCTCTGGTTTTGTAAATTCTTCAAAGTATTCATTCAATCTTCGCATTATTTTCGTTTCGTCTGTGATTATGTTTCCTTTTTTGTATCTTATGTTTATCATTTTCCTTCTTCTATCTGAGCTGTTTCATTGTCCCATAGATTTTTGACTCATAATTAGAAAATGTTTACCCTAGCAATGGAATATTTAATCACATTTGAGGATGTTGATTCACTTAGTTTGTTGCATGTATTAATTGCGTTTCCAGTAAGGTCTAACCGGTATCTCTTAATATTGTTTCTGTGTGTTCGTGTATGGTCTTTATTTTGTGTGTTGTACATGTGGTTGTCTTGATTTGTTGTGAGTATTATGTTTCTACTAATCAGTCTGTTTTTGATTTTGTGTATTAGTATTAAGTTTTGCATCTTTATATTCTCTTTTATGCTCCTTTCTTTTGCTTGTTTTAAGACTTGTGAGGTAGGTGTTAGGTGTGGGAGTTTATATAGGAGTTTGAGGATTTTGTTTTGTTGTCTTTGTACTTTGTTTAGTTGTCTCTGCGTGGTCTTACTCCATATTTTTATCAGGTAGTTTGTATTTGCGCTAAGTAGCGAGTGGTATATTGTCTTATTTAGGTGTTCTGGTATGTAGGTCTTAATCTTGTTGAGCATATATATGGTTGTTGCATTTTTCGCTGTCAGCTTGTTAATGTGCTCGTTCCAGTTTAATTTGTTGTTAATTGTAAGGCATAGGTTAGGATGTTACGAGCAAAACAAATCCAAAAAATATTCGTACAAATTCTCGTATTTTGGAAATTTATTGTCATGATTTAAAAAAAAAGCAGGCATTATATAACAAGTTAATTATATTGCCTTCAAAGAATATTCCGTTTAGAATATGTTGGGCAGATAATTAACTGAAACCTTTTATTATTTTATAAGTTGATCAGAAAATAATGGTGTAATTAATTTCTGAATTTTGAATTATTGCAGCGAATTTAGATTTTTCTCAGCTGATTCTGTTTCTTCCTCTTCGGGATAAACCTTGAGTGCCTTCTAGTATGCTGAACTATTTTTCGAATCCTTGTTTCTATGATTCTTGTCAATATTTTTTTCTGGGACAAATGTTATTGTTATCCCTCTATAGTTACTTTATACTTTTTTGTTTCCTGATTTAAATTTTGGCAGTACCTACAATCCCTACATTCCATTATTTTGGTGTTTTTTCTTTATGATTTCATTTAGCACTTCTGCCAGTTTGTCGATTTCTTCTTCTCCAAGGTTTTTACCATTTCCGTTATCGTCTATTCCCGCGGTTTTTCTTTTTTTCGTTTTTCCTATTGCTTCTACTACCTATTCTTTTTGTATTTTGTCACTCTATTCTATTCCTTGTTTTTATTTTCCTTTTCCTCTTCTTCTATTCTCTTTGCCTCTGTTTTCGTTAATTCTTCAAAGTATTCATTCCATTTTCGAATTATTTTCATTTCGTCTCTAATTATGTTTCCTTTTTGTCTCTTATGTTCATCATGTTCCTTCTTCTGTCAGGGCCGTTTCATTGTTTCATAGAATTTGTACTCATAATTAGAAAATCTTTACCCTAGCAATGGAATATTTAATCACATTTAAGGATATTACAAGCAAAACAAATCCAAAAAATATTCGCTTAAATTCTCGTATTTTGGAAATTTATTATCATGATTTAAAAAAAGCAGACATTATATAACAAGTTTATAATATTACTTTTAAAGAATATTCCGTTTAGTATATGTTTTGCAGATAATTAACTGAAACCTTTTATTATTTTAAAAGATCAGGTCAGAAAATTATGATGTAATTAATTTCTAAATTTTGAATTATTGCAGACCATCTTGATTTTTCTCAGCTGATTCCGTTTTGTACAATTTACAATTTTGAACTTTCATAATCACCTTTCTTCCTATTTGTTTCACCTGATAAATCTTCAGGAATAATATATACATCCTCTAACTCAATTTTCAAGCATAGTATTTTATGATGCAATACCACCTAGTTAGGTTAGGTTAGGTTACGTTACTTCTTTCTAAATGTAGTTCCAGAGTATATGTGCATTTCTCTCGTCATTTTGATTATTTTCTCGCTTATGTTCCAAAAGAAGAATATTAGGTTTTGTGTGTTCCTTCCTCTGCGGAATAAATATGAGTGGCTTCTAATATGCTGAACTATTTTTCGAATCTTTTTTTCTATGATTCTTGTCAATATTTTTTCTGGGACAATTGATATTGTTATCCCTCTATAGTTACTTTATACTGTTTTGTTTCCTGACTTATATATTGGCAGTACCTACAATCCCTATATTCCATTATTTAGGTGTTTTTTCTTGCTTCATGATTTTGTTTAGCAGTTGTGTCAGTTTGTCGATTTCTTCTTCTCCTAGGTTTTTACCATTTCGGTTATCGTCTATTCCCGCTGTTTTTCATTTTTTCGTTTTCTTATTGCTTCAACTACCTCTTCTTCTTATATTTTGTCACCCTGCTCTATTCCTGGTTCTTTCTTTTCTTTTTCTTCCTCTTCTATTCCATTTCGCTCTGTTTTTGTTAATTAGTATTCATTCCATTTTCGCATTATTTTCGTTTCGTCTCTGATTTGTTTCCAATGAAATCATGAAGGAAGAAGAAACACAAAATAAATGGAATATAGGGAATATATTCATTCCAGCCGCGTTTCAATTTTCCGTTTTTCTTATTGCTTCTACTACCTGTTCCTTTTGTATTTTGCACCCTGATCTATTCCTGCTTCTTCTTTTTCATCTACTTCTATTCCATTTGGCTCTGTCTTTGTTAATTCTTCAAAGTATTCTTTCCATCTTCGTATTGATTTCGTTTCGTCTCTGATTATGTTTCCTTTTTGTCTCTTATGTTCATCATCTTCCTTCTTCTGTATGAACTGTTTCATTGTTCCATAGAATTTGTACTCATAATTAGAAAATCTTTACCCTAGCAATGGAATATTTAATCACATTTGAGGATGTTACGAGCAAAACAAATCCTAAAAATATTCGCATAAATTCTCGTATTTTGGAAATTTATTATCATGATTTAAAACAAAGCAGACATTATATAACAAGGTAAATATACAATTTTTAAAGAATATTCCGTTTGGTATATGTTGTGCAGATAATTAGCTGAAACCTTTTATTATTTTAAAAGTTGGCCAGAAAATTATGATGTAATTAATTTCTGAATTTTGAATTATTGCAGCGAATTTAGATTTTTCTTAGCTGATTCTGTTTTGTACAATTTAGTACAAAAATACATAGTATTTTATGAAGCTACACTACCTAGTTAGGTTAGGTTAGGTTACGTTAGTTCTTTCCAAATATCCTCTCTTCTTATTCTATCGAATTATTTTTCGTGGAATAAGTCCACAAAGCATATGTGTATTTCTCTTTTCTTTTTGATTAGTTTCTCGCTTATGTTCCAAAATAAGAATATAAGGTCCTGTGTGTTCCTTCCTCTTCGGAATTAATCTTGAGTATCGTCTAATACGCTGAAATATTTTTATAATCCCATTTTCTATGATTCTCGTTAATATTTGTACCGGGACAATTGTTATTGTTATCCCTTTATAGTTACTTTATACTCTTTTGTTTCCTAATTTATATATTGGTAGTACCTACAATCCCTATATTTTATTATTTTGGTGTTTTTTCTTCCTTCATGATTTCATTTAGCAGTTCTGTCAGTTTGTCAATTTTTTCTTCTCCTAGTTTTTTACCATTTCTGTTATCATCTATTTCCGCAGCCTTTCAATTGATCGTTTTTGTTATTGCTTCAACTACCTCTTCTTTTTGTATTTTGTCACCCTGCACTATTCCCGGTTCTTCTTTTCTTTGCAACAAAATTTGCAAGCATAGTATTTTATGAAGCTACACTTCCTAGTTAGGTTAGGTTAGGTTACGTTAATTTTTTTCAAATATTCTTTTCTTATTCTGTCGAATTATTTTTCTAAGTCCACAGAGTATATGTGTATTTCTCTCATCTTTTTGATTATTTTCTTGTTTATGTTCCAAAAGAAGAATATTAGGTCCTGTGTGCTCCTTCCTCTTCGGAAAAAACCTTGAGTGCTTTCTAATATGCTGAACTATTTTTTGAATCCTTGTTTCTATGATTCTTGTCAATATTTTTTTCTGGGACAAATGCTATTGCTATCCCTCTATAGTTACGTTATACTTCTTTGTTTCCTGATTTAAATATTGGCAGTACCTACAATCCCTATATTTCATTATTTTGGTGTTTTTCTTTCTTCATGATTTCATTTAGCAGTTCTGTAAGTTTGTCGATTTCTTCTTCTCCTAGGTTTTTACCATATCTGTTATCATCTATTCCCACCGCGTTTCAATTTTTCGTTTTTCTTATTGCTTCAACTACCTCTTCTTTTTGTATTTTGTCACCCTGCTCTATTCCCGGTTCTTCCTTTTCTTCTTCTTCTATTACAGTTTGCTCTGTTTTTGTTAATTCTTGAAAGTATTCATTCCAACTTCGCATTATTTTTGTTTCGTCTTTGATTATGTTTCTATTTTTATCTCTTAAGTTCATCATGGTGTGTTCCTTCTTCTGTCTGAGCTGCTTCATTGTTCCATTGAATTTGTACTCATAATTAGAAAATCTTGAACCCTATCAATGGAATTTTTAATCACATGTGGGGATGTTATCGGCAAAACAAATCCAAAAATATTCGTACAGATTCTCGTATTGTGGAAATGTATTATTATGATGGAAAAAACACACATTCTTTACTCGGAATTTTACATTTTTTTGTAGAATAGTACTATAGAACTTAATTATATAACTTTTAGGGCCAGTTGTACGATCGTGGATTATCTTGGTCATGGTTCAGTTGCTAAAGATACCATTGTGTTAACAATTGTATCCTAGGTAACTGAACCATGGTCAAGGATGATCCACGATCATTTTTCATTTTTTCGTTTTTCTTATTGCTTCGAATACCTATTCTTTTTGTATTTTGTCCCTCTATTATATTCCTTGTTCTTTATTTTCCTCTTCCTCTTGTTCTATTCTATTTGGCTCTGTTTTAGTTGATTCTACAAAGTATTTTTTCCATCTTCGCATTATTTTCGTTTCGTCTCTGATTATGTTTCTTTTTTCTCTTTTAAGTTCGTCATGGTATGTTCCTTCTTCTGTCTCTACTGTTTCATTGTTTCATTGAATTTGTACTCATAATTAGAACATCTTTAACCCTAGAAATGGAATATTTAATCACATTTGAGGATGTTACGAGCAAAACAAATCCAAAAAATATTCGCAGAAATTCTCGTATTTTGGAAATTTAGTATCATTATTAAAAAAAAGCAGACATTATATAACAAGTTATTTATTTAACTTTAATCCTTTTTTCTATGATTCTCGTCAATATTTTTTTCTGGGACAATTGGTAATGTTATCCCTCTATAGTTACTTTATACTCCTTTGTTTCCTAACTAATGTATTGGCAGTACCTACAATCCCTATATTTCATTATTTTGGTGTTTTTTTCTTCCTTCATGATTTCATTTAGCAGTTCTGTCAGTTTGTCAGTTTCATCTCTGAATATGTTTCTTTTTTTGTCTCTTAATTTCATCATGGTATCTTCCTTCTTCTGTGTGAACTGTTTTATTGTTCCATAGAATTTGTACTCATAATTAGAAAATCTTGAACCCCAGCAATGGAATTTTTAATCACATTTGGGGATATTATCAGTAAAACAAATCCAAAATATTCGTTCAAATTCTCGTATTGTGGAAATGTATTATCATGATGGAAAAAAAACAAATATACTTGACTCTTTTACATTTACTTTACATTTTTACAAACATAGAATATTAAAACTTAATTATATAACTTTTAAAGAATAATCCGTTTATTATATGTTGTGCAGATAATTAACTGAAACCATTTATTATTTTAAAAGTTTGTCAGAAAATTGTGATGAATTTTGAATTTATACAGCGAATTTAGATTTTTCTTAGCTAATTCTGTTTCATACAAATTACAATTTTGTACATTCATAATCATATTTCTTCCTATTTGTATCACCTAATAAATCTTTAGGAATAACAAATACATCTTCTTACTTTATTTGCAAGAATATAATATTTTGAAGCTACACTACCTAGTTAGGTTAGATTAGGTTAGGTTGGGTTAAATCTAATAAATCTTCAGGAATAATATACACATCCTCTTACTCTATTTGCAAGCATAGAATTTTATGAAGCTACACTACCTAGTTAGCTTGGGTTAGGTTGGGATAAATCTAATAAATCTTCAGGAATAGTATACACTTCTTCTGACTCTATTTGCAAGCATATAATGTTATGAAGCTACACCACCTAGTTAGGTTAGATGAGGTTAGGTGAGGTTAGGTAATATTATGTCAGGTTGTGGTACGTTAGCATTTTGGGTAAATCGTAATAATAAGCAGCTTAAACTAAAGAAGGGTGTCATGGGTGGATTTTTACATCAACACGTATTGCCATCATATGCAGTCACCTATTAATATAGCTGGAGAGGACCATAAACTAACCATTAATTTAAAGAAAAAAATCCTTTATACGTTTAATACGTAATATATTGAAATCTTGACAAAACACAATATTTTCTAGTTGTTCAATTTCCTCATTATAAAATATTGTGTTGTATGTAAATGCCCATAATGATAAATGATTGCCCAATCCCAAATATAACCGCTGACGATATTTTATCTTAAAAATTTTATTATACCAGGATTTATTGTCTCACAATGACTTGAAACAATAATTCCGCTAAAATCACACAAAAACCCTGAACAATAAATTCCAAACGAACAATTCCATCCATTAATAAAATGTAAAATTATGTAATTTAATCACGCCGCAGTCGCCGGAAATTTATATAATATTTACTTCAGAGGCGCAAATAAGAAAGTATCATCAATTAATGCCCATCGACCTTCATCTAGGAACGTGCAGCTTGACGACGTTTTCTGATTTATCGCTAAACATTGCACAACCGTTTTGCACAACTTAAAATATTAATGTGTGCACATACCCTCATAGCCTTCTCGTCAGCAGAGTAGTCCACGGGCTCACAGTGGAAGCTGTAGTCGAAGTACCAGCCGCTCATTAGGTGCTGAAACAAGAATAAATTTAGAAATCAATTCACGAGAGCAGATTGGGTAATTGTTAAGTATTTGGTTTTCCTATGCCAAAAATGTCAGCGTGTTATTTATGTTGTTGTGTGTAGATTTTGAAACCGTGATTAATTGCTTCATTTTGGTTTAATTCGTGAGTGTGTCAATATGCCAACAGCTACCGTCAATTTGCCAATAGGAGCTTTATTATTATCATCAATCATTAACTGATTCAACCTTGTACAAATTTGATGAACGACCTTTTTGACATTTCGATTTTTTTATTATAAATTATAAATTTTTAACATTTCGAAAATGTCATCAGGTGCATAGGAAATTTGGATAAAATGCTGTGTACTTCGTATAAAAATGTATTAATATGCATAATATTTATAAACGTGAAAAATCTTGCTTTAAAACTTTTGAGTTACGTCTAATATACGGAATGTAATAATAATAAATCTAGTAAGGCAAAACCCAATTTGTCAAATAAAACCGATTATAACGATGATTCGTAGTTTTTACGATATGCAGAGACCTCAGCGATTATTCCAATGGGCAAAACCAAATATATGCTCATGCATCTAAAATACATAGAACAAAAATTAAGGTCCGATTTAAGGTTGTACCTTCCTTTGCGATTTGTCAGTGGCAAAACCCAATGATATTTTGAATTTTAACTTATCGGATTTTGTCTAAGTACCACATAAATACCGTGCGATCAACAATTAAAAGAAAGCCCTTGAGATGTTGGAAGTATGTTTGCTAGGGTACAAGACGTCTGTTAAAACCTTCTGGCAGCAATTAATGATAGGTTTGTATTTTAAAGGGATGCATATCAAAGTCCTTCAAAATTATTTGGTGCAATGCATTTAAACCCCATTTATAAAGTTATACTTTTTTTAGAAAATGGCAACATGAAAAACTTTTCTATAACACTGACAGTCATATCCGCCCCTTATCTAGATAATTGTTGATCGCACAATATATAATCCAGTAAAAATACTATTAACAGGAATAACAGTAACAATATTAACAGCAACAACAGTAATACATAATTATAAACTTCGTTTTTACTTGGCTTAGTGCTAGATTGCCTAACAAGAGATTTTAACAGCAACATTAGTAATATTGCTCTTAAAATATGTTCAGAATGATAACAAATTTATGATAATTGAAAAAAATCATAAATGAAAATTAAATATTTAATGGTGCGTGAACATTCTGCATTAGCTTATTTATTATACATATTGTATTATTTGCACGACATGATGCGGAAAAAAGTAGCCTTACCAAATTACAAATCAAGGCAATGCTTGACAAAAATTCAAAAAAACAATTTGTATCCAAGGTCTGCTAAATTAATAAGTGCAAGCTGTAAGGTTTCCATTACGAAGGAGATAAATAATGAATGCTGATCTCAGTGTCAGAATAAAAGTGTTCCTCATCTCAGTGCAAATTAAATTGTTAACCTCAAAGGCACCGAACTAATTTACTTTTTGAAGGTAATGCAAATAGTTTCAAGCACATGCATTTTACTTTAGATGATGCTAAAATGGCAATGACATTTTTAGACAGTGAATCTTCAAGTTAAATTACTTAGATTTTCTACCCATTACTATTTTTGTATTTTGTCTTAAGTACTTTGTGTTTCAGTCTTACGTATGCATGTGTCCCCTTTTTGTTCTAATTTTATGTGTGATGCGATCAAATTTTCAGTATAAAATGATATTTTACGAAAATATCTCCAAATCTAGGTAAGCAAAATGTAGGATTGGATTTAATTTAGCTTTAGCTAACCTTATATAATCTAAGTTAACCTAAAATAATTACAGCAGTAAATATGCAGCATTTGGACCTGCTGATCAAAAATAGCAGATCTTAACCAAATCACTATATCGGATTTTGCATCCTGATGTGGTTTTCAAACGATGAATTGTATATTTCTTTATTGCATTTTGTATTTGAAAATAAACTAGAAGGATGCAGAAAAAGCTAATAAATCAAATATGCATACGCGCATATGGAACTTAATTTTCAATTTTGTGTGACAATTCAAATGTTAATCAAACATTTACATATATAAGTACATAAGTGAAAATGACATCATAATAAATATCTTAAATATATTTTTTTAAGACGGGATTTTTTGCACTCCCAGGTAAAAATCTTCCAAATAAAATAAAATGTTAATTATAAAGTGAATCAAAACTGCTTCCTAGATTAGATCTTCAAGAGTTTTATCTGTAAAATTCAAGTCTTCTACAATGTTACACAATTGATTCCTTGGTGAATTAAAGCTGTTTTTCAGATCAGATCTTCTAGAGTTTTATCTGCAAAATTCAAATCTCTTGGAATGTTATAAAATTGACTCAGTGAATCAAATCTGATTCTTAGATTAGATCTTCAAGAGTTTTATCTATAAAATTCGAATATAATGGATAGGTATACAATTTATTCCTTAGTGAAATAAAGCGGTTTCTTAGATCAGATCTTCTAGAGTTTTATCTGTAAAATTCAAATATCTTGGATGGTTATAAAATTGACTTAGTGAATAAAATCTGATTCTTAGATTAGATCTACAAGAGTTTTATCTATAAAATTCAAATCTAATGGATTGGTATACAATTCATTCCTTAGTGAAATAATGCGGTTTCTTAGTTCAGATCTTCAAGAGTTTTATATGTAAAATTAAAATCTCTAGGAATGTTATGAAATTGACTTAGTGAATCAAATCTGATTCTTAGATTAGATCTTCAAGACTTTTATCTATAAAATGCAAATCTAATGGAATGTTATACAATTGATTCCTTACTGAATTAAAGCTATTTCTTAGATCAGATCAATTCCATCAAAATTTCGTTTGAGTCCGGATTCGAACTCATCTCACTTGAAAACATAAGAATAATGTAAAATTTCTCAAAGGAGCATTTTTTTTTGCAGAATTGTAATCGGTTTTACAAACCAGAAAAAAAGGTTGCTGGAATCACTGGACTCGTATATTTTAAGTATTTTGTATTTTAAAGCTGTGTGGTACAAATGATGAAGGATACAATTATATAAGAACTGCTTAATGAAAATAGGTATGTCATTACTTCTCAGCAGTTTCTGTTCCAAGTGTGGTGGATCGCTGATTAGCGATAGTATTTAGCCATAGCAGCAGAATTAGGCCGGCGGTAAATAAAACAAATAATTTTAAAAAAATACACGGAACAAAATTCCTAACGAATCAACATTGTAAAATTTTAGAAAGTCGAGTTTGCGATCAAATTACAAAAAAAAACGAATTAATCAGTTATAAGAGTCAATTAGTCTTCCGGCATTAGCATTCCTGTAAATTCCGATACAATTATATAAGAACTGCTTAATAAAAATAGGTAGTTACGCACTTTATGTGCCTGAAAATGATAACACAGTGAAACCGGAAGAAGCAATAAAATCCAAATTGTAGCATTTTAGAAAGTCTAGCTGATGACCGATTAACGAAAAAAATTCAATCAGTTAAAAAATCGATCAGATTTCTGGCTCAGCATGGCTGCAAATTGCGTTGTTTTAATGGATGAAAAATTGCGTGACATAACTGCACTGAAAGTGAAATTACTTCTGTCGTTTATTTTAAACCAGCATTTAACTTAATTAGCGGAAAAACTTGAATATTGACGAGTCAGCGTTGGTGTAGTTTAAGGATTACGTAAAGTGTTACTATAATTAGTAGGAACATTTTAAAATCCAATTTACAAAATTTGATTACTAACGAGTCAGCAATCTTGTAAATTAGGGTTAATTTATTATATTACTGGTACGTAATTAAAGCATAATACATTAAAGTATAATTAAATACGGAAATTAATTTGCAAAATCTCCAATGGTATCTTGCAAAGTTGAAAAAAAAAGTTGTTGTGTGAGGTACCATTTTGTTTAAATCATCATTTACACAAGTAATTGGTGATTACTTGTGTCCACCACAAGTACCTACATACAAAGTCTATCAAAAACAGCAGAAAAAAGTGAGGGTTGTTAATTGAAAATGTAATGATGACTTCGTTGCGTAAAAACAAATTATGGATGATTTCTTCGAAACCTTCATGCTAGTGTAGCTCATCTTTTTAATTTGGCTCTATTGCCATTTTTTCAATAAATGGAACATTACGAACTTGCTGATTATTTTTTTAATGTTTTCAATAACGTTATAGAATAATACATCGGGAGATGCATTTTAAAATCAGAAATTGTCCTATCCAAGCATTTTATTTTAACCTAAAACACAGCGGTTATAAATTTTTGTCCCAAACTTTATTATCGCCTACATGAATACTGCAAGAACTTTTTATTATGCAATGCAAAACAGCAACATTTTAAATATTTATGTTAATGATTGAAATTTTGAGACACTACTTGAAATGGATGCAGAAATGATTCAAATTCTGAAAGAAATATTTGATAAATTTATAATAAACATTAAAAAAAATACAGTAACGACAAACTTTATTATCGCCTGCATGAATACTGCAAGAACTTTTATTGCTATGCAAAACAGCAACATTTTAAATATTTATGTTAAAGATTGAAACTTTGAGAGACTACTTGAAATGTATGCAGAAATGATTCAAATTCTGAAAGAAATATTTGAAGATTTTATAATAAACATTAAAAAAATTACAAAGTAATTGAGTAATGACGGTAATGAAATTTTGACAATAATCCTTATAAATTAGATTTAACGTTTGTCTATTTTATTCCATAATTGGGCATATTCTGTACATGTTTTAACAGCTACGTAAGCTAGCTTTGGTCTAGTTAATAGTTAACCTAGATAACCAAGGTCTAGGTAATATTTGAAACACTCGGAGCTTGATTGGCTAAAAAGTAAAAGTGATTTTAACAGCGCTTTTAACTAACACCGTTTCATACAGAAATTATTGGCATTTTACGAGAATAATTAGAAAGAATATTATAATTATTAAAAATTTGCAGTGAAGTCCGAAATGCTCACGGTCGATGATATCCCAATCAACATTGACTTTTCTCTCTTATTCAGAATTGATAGTAATAGTTGAAATTTTTAGTCATTTTTAAAATGTTGACAACAATTTGACAGAAATAACAGAATGTTGGTAGAAATAGTTGATATTTCACGAGAAATCATTCAAATGTAACAGCAATTATTAAAAATATGGCAATCATTTCTGTCAAAATATTATATATTATTGTAAATCGATTTTTGACATATTTTCAATTATTACTGTAATATTTTCAATAACTTCTATGAAGATTTATTTATTACTATTATTACAATGATTATTATTAACTTTTCGATTATTTATCCCAAAATTGTAATAGTTTCCACAAAACATGAAATTGTAGGGCGTAATTTACAAAAATTATAGGTTTATAATCTTAAGATGAAAGAGTACTGCCCAATTTGATTAACAGTCGATGGTTGCTGTCAAAATTTTTACGATTTGGGTAATTTGTTTCATTTTTCGACTAAATTGCCATAGGAACTTATGTATTTATTTATTTATTTATTTATCAATGGGAGCATTCCCAATATACAGTAATTACATGATACGTAAATTGCTGTACTGTACTGTACTGTGTAATTGCCGTAATTACTGTAAAAAAACATATCCACTAAATCTTTCATTTATTCCTCTCAAAATTTTACTAAATTTCTACCATGATCTCAATATATTGTCAAAATTTTAATGATTTCTATAAATATATCAATTTTCTGACAAAATTTCTCTAGAAACTGTAAAATTTCAACTTATCTTGTAAAATTTTCCATTATTCCTTTCAAAATATTTCTTGTTTTCTACCATAATCCTAATATATGGTTAAAATTTCAACGATTTCTGTAAAATTTAAATTGTCTGACAAAATTTCTATAGAAACTATAAAATTCCAACAGAACCTGTGAAATTTTCAATTATTCCTGCCAAAAGTTTACTAAATTTCTTCCATAATCTCAATATGTTGTTACAATCTCAACGATTTCTGTAAAAATATAAATTTTCTGACAAAAGTTTAATAGAAACAGTAAAATTTCAACAGATCTTGAGAAATTATCAATTATTTCTTTCAAAAATTAAATATTTCTCAAAATGTCAATTTTCTGCCAAAATTTCAGAAGAAATGTATATTTCTAATTTATAAAAAAAACTGAGATACCAGTTCAGAAACGAGGCTGGGTTTCAACGCTCATATATTTCAAATACTATAATATAAATATATGCAATATGAAGTATGAAATACTAATGCAATACAAAATATATAGATAATACTGTAAATACCATAGTAATAATATTATTTTATGTACCATTTAGCTGACATAAAATTTCATAGCACTTTGAAAATAATATTTTATCGCTTATTTAATAATTATTTTATTACTTACATGTACCTATTCTAATTTTTCATATTCATAATGGACATAAAATTATCTGCATAGTTTTTACAGAACAAGGAAAACTGCATTAAGATTGCAAAATGAAAACCGTGATAGAGCTTTCCTTGTCTTGATAATTTTTCACATAAATAATTATCTAACAAAGTCAAAGCCTTATCACGTTTTTCATGTTGTAATCTTAATGCAGTGTCTCTTGTTCTGTAAAAAATATGCAGATAATTTTATGTACATTATGTATAGAATATTTTATACAGCAATATTTGAAAATGACAAAGTAATAAATACATAATTACACAACTTGCTTGAACAATTTATTTATACAATAATAACTAAAAACCAAGACATCAAATTCCGTAAACTGTTTGAAAAAATATTGAATCAGAAAAAACTATTTGTCGTTATGTAAGTTGGTGCTGGAGATCGAATGCTGGTTCAAGGGACGAACCCAAATGGCAATTTCTGATTAACTACAATTATTTTAAAATATGTAAAAATATTGTGTTACAAGCCTCTCTGCACAACCTTACATATGCTTGCTCTAAGGCCCAGAGGTTGCGGATTCAAGGCCTGCTGGAGGGCACAATTGTAGACGTAATATTTTCATTTTCTACGCCTACATGTGATAATAAAATATGTTTTCACTCTACAGATAAAAATATTTTCACATCTAGACATGAGAAAATAATATACAATTTAATGGAAAGAATATATTTATTGCTAGCCTCTTTGGACGACCTAACAAGTGCTTGTTCTAAGGCCCAGAGGTCATGGCTTCAAGTTCTGTTGAAGATCACGATTATAGACGTAATGTTATCTTTTTCTACTCATATATGTGAAAATAGCAATTTTTCGTCGGCTTACTATACATGACAGGGATATTTTTTCACTCTAAAGATGAAAATATTTTCAAATCTAGACGTGAAAGAAGAATCTACAATTTAATGGAAAGAATGCATTTATTGCAAGCCTCTTTGGACGATCTTACACGTGCTTGTTCTAAGGCCCAGAGGTCACGGGTTCAAGTCCTGCTGAAGGACATGATTGTAGACGTAATGTTATCTTTTTCTACTCATATATGTGAAAATAGCAATTTTTCGTCGGCTGGAAATATTTTCATATCTTGAGGTTATAATATTGTAAAATTTAATGGAAATAATGAATTTATTGCTATGGAGACGACTTTACAAACATTCATTTTAGTAATTTGCATTATGATAGTTCTATTTGAATTAAATGGAACCAGAAAGTGTTCGAACTTTCCTGATATCTAATATTTTATAAACTGCAATATGTAGCAAAAATAGCATTTCCTTCTCGAGATGAAATACATTTTTTCATCTCTTGTTGCAAAATGTACCGTTTTACATTTATTTATTTCAAGCATTTATTGCAAACCTCTTTGGACGATCTTACATGTGCTTGTTCTAAGGCCCAGATGTCACGGGTTTAAGTCCTGCTGAAGGACACGATTGTAGGCGTAATGTTATCTTTTTCTACTCATATATTAGAAAATAGCAATTTTTGGTCGGCCGGAAATATTTTCTCATCTTGAGGTTATAATATTGTAAAATTTAATGAAAATAATGAATTTATTGCTATGGAGACGACTTTACAAACATTAATTTTAGTAATTTGCATTATGATAGTACTATTTGAATTAAATGGAACCTGAAAGTGTTCAAACTTTCCTGATATCTAATATTTTATAAACTGCAATATGTAGCAAAAATAGCATTTCCTTCTCGAGATGAAATACATTTTTTTATCTCTTGTTGCAAAATGTACTGTTTTACATCATCTGAGTTTGGAAATGATGTTTTCCTGAAAATTCCATAGAGTATTATCCAAAATAATCGGTTGGAGCTTGTGAAATATTAACACTTAAAGTGAAATAACAAATTATCCTTTCTCACAACGACAATTATTTCGTGTTCTAATGTCTACTGAAAATGACCAAGTAGTGGTTGAAATGTACATTTAGCGAAATAAATGTCGCTGTGAAAAAGGATAATTTGTTATTTTTCTTTAAGTAATATCCAAGTTCTGTTACTATTGCGATAATTGGTGAATGGCATAATTGTAGACTAAATATTCTATTTTTACATTCTCTGAGTTCGGAAATAATGGTTACCGGCAAATTTTCGAATTCCAAAACAATTATTTAAAAATAAATTTATTCACTATTTTATAAAAAAACGAAATATACAATAGAAAACAGAATGCAGTATTAAAGTTTTTATCCATTCCTGTTGTATTTATATGCGTGCGGATTATAAATAGTCGTTGCATCAATGCATGTTGTAGTTTAATAAAACAGTTATATTTATACCGTTGAAATAATGCAGTTTTAAAATAGATGTGGATTTCTATTACAATGACATATATAAATGGCATTTACTTACAATAAAATATATATAAGAGGCATTTACTTTAAAATAATGCATATCTAATACTTAACGATTAAAATTCTTAATCGGAGGCTTAGTCTATTAATTATACTAAATAATAGATTAGTATCCGGAAGATATTTATGTATATTAACATAATATAATTTTATAATTTATAAATATATATACAGGGTGTCCAAGATAAGGATCAACATCATGGGGATCTCGGAAACAGTAAAAGTTACAAAGGCGGTTAAATTACAAAAACGTTGCACAATTTAGTGGTCAGTAATATTCTGTTGATAAAACCAGAAATTTCCGCGTACTTACGGAGATATTTGACAAAATCCGAAAACTCGTGATATATTTTTTATTTTTTTCTGAAGTTATTTGAAAAGGTAAAGGAAAACAAAAGGCACTTTCTCATTGCCACGTTTCAAGCTCTATAAGACAGTGTTTACAAATATTCAGTACAACGTTTCGTTTCGATGAAACCATCATCAACTTTATTTTTTTATAAGGTCCGTTATAAAAGTACACCCTGTATTAGATGGCATTTCCTATTTCGAATTCAACGATTTACATCACAGTTTGTTTTTATGCAGAAAAAGGCTTGTTATGCCATTCTAAGTAACAATAGTTAGTCAGTTCAAAAACGTATCCCAGATGAAGTAGGATTGTCGTTTTAAAAACGTAGGAAGGTATTTTATAAATACAAATATTGCAATGTATCCTGTGATTGAGATAAAAAAATTGACAAATTACAATGTAAAATGACGTAAGATGAGATATAGTGTGTGGCAGTATATTAATCATTGCATAAAAATATATAATATTTGATAATTGCATATTTTTCGCAAGTTTATTTTATGTTAGGCTATTTCAAATCAGTCGTAACGTCGAATTAACAAGTTACAATGTAAACAAGATTTGTGATATGTGATGCATTATGGAGTAAGTAAGTAATGTATAATAATTGTTCTTACTAGACGCACTTGACATACTAAAATTTGGATTCAATTCCAGTATGTCCAGTATGTGTATAAGTTTGGAATACAATTAAAATTGAATACTGCAAATTAATAAGACTGGAATATTTAGTTTTTCTAACATAATTTATTAGATAACTCTAATTGTATATATTTTTTTTGCTGGATATAGTTAACCTTCCTCTACCTCTAGAGTATAGATTATTATTTGCACCTACTAAGGATGCCGGCAATTAAAACTTTCTTAATATGTACGTTCTTTATAAAAAAAACAGTGAGTAATTACTATTTGTTAGGTTTTTAGCGTTTAACTGTATATTGCAACCTAATAATAACTATAAAAAATATCCGTACTGCAAGGTCAGCTAACCACTCACGCAACAGACGAAGCCGCAATGACCAATTAACACATTTTTCTAGATTTCGTTTTCCCTTTAGGGTACGCGTATTGGCAATATCGTTCACCTTGGACGCCTTCCGAAATGCGTGCTATCTTCTGGAAAAGCCACGCAACGCACCTCTGTTGAAATCCTGCTGACGCGAAAAGTGGAGCGGACCGCGGTCAGTCCTTGAGCCGGCCTTGCGAGTCTGACCGCGAACTCGTCCGTCCTTGAAGGAGAAAGTCCTGCCGAGCGAAACGGCACCTGTTTCACCTAGACACTTGCCGTGTGGAATATTATGCAAACGGATAAATTCGCATTCCACTGCGCTAGAAGTGCGCTCAGGTTCATGGGTGAACGCACGGTTCTAAATGCAACTTGTTACACCGCAATAAGTGCCTTGCAAATTGGACCCACTTTGAGCTTGGGGCTTACATTGCACAAGTTGGACACTTATTTATTAATTGGGCAATATTCCATATTGCCTACAGTTTTCAATATCACTTAAATCTATCAAATAATTTCATCGTTGACATGACACATGACAAATAAGAATTCATTTTTTTTGTGTAAATAACACAAAAACAAAAAAAAAATATATACAGCGTGATCTGAATAATAGGCAACAAATGGACAACTTTTTTAGCATGCATTTTAGACGAAAACGTTGTCAGGCAAAAAAGTCCTGCATTATCTCAAATTAATAATAGCAATATTTGAAAATTGAAAAAATTGAAAATTCAAACTTTATTTTTTTTTAGTGCCGAAAAATTGAATATTTTTTTAATAGATTAAAATAGGTGAGCGTTGTCTAAACTTACTTAGTACTTGCGTAATAGTTTTGCGATTGAAGATTTTTTCAAGATGATTTACATTTCATTTATTAGCTGCTTCTCTGCATGTTCTGTAATTATTCCCTACAATATGAACAGTTTCAACCATTTCTGAGATAATAAACATCATTTGACCAGTGCAAATGACTACTAATGATAAACATATTACAATTCGAAAAAATAAACTGGCAAACCAGATAACGCAATTTATAAATGTTATTAGAAGTGTGAAATGCATTTGACACAAGTGAATGATAAAATAACCCGTAGAAGGTAATAATAAACTGTACATTATATCTTTCATTTAAGAACATAATTTGGCACATCAATTTCTAATTTTTAATTTTTTTAGTTTACAAAAAATGATATTATTAATTTGAGATAATGCAGGATTTTTTGTCTAACAACTTTTTCCTCTAAAATTCATACCAAAACAGTTGCCAATTTGTTGCCCTTAATTATGATCGAGCTGTATATGAAGGTACTTTAAAAAAATTAACGCAAACTGTTTAATTTCAACTGTTTAGGTTTCTTAAAGTTAAAATTTTAATTTCAAATTTTGTCGTCAGTCGTCAGTCATTCTCTTGTATCGCAAGTAAAAGCCTCTTACCCGGCTTATAATGCAAAATACTATTATCTGACTTGCTACTTTTAGGTCCAGTTGTACATACATTCCTGCATTAACTTTTAACATGCAACTAACAACACATAGACTCTGAGCACATGGTTCAGTTACGTAAGATACAATTGTTCAATTAATATGTTAACAATTATATCCGTGGAAACTGGATAAAAAAATCACGAATGTACAACTGGAATGACTAGGCTTTAATTTCTGTTTGGGTTCGTGGCTTCGATGAGCATAGAGTCTCCAGCACCAATTTACATAATGACATGTAATTTTTGTTTTGTTTTCAATTTTTTAAAAATTCTTCCGGATTTTGCAAGCTAGATATTTGTTCTTTATTGTGCACAAAAATTGCCTGTGCAAATTATATAATTATGTATTTATTACTTTGCCAAAGCAAAATATTGCTTTATGAAATGTTCACACATTACTATAAAATTCACATTCATGCTATAAAAATATCTCATTATCATTGTATAAAAAATTGTCAGCATTAATTATGTAATTATAAAATTATTTATATTTCAACTCCATATATCTTAAATAAAATAGTTCGTACACAATTCACATTGTATTCACATTATAATTCACAACAAAATCATATCTTGCATAAACTCTTAAAATGGCAACTCTTTCCTCGTTTAACCGAAAATCTATGTTTTATGGTTTTCCGAGATCCCAATGCGGAAAATGAAAAAAAAAACTCACCCTGTATATTGCATATTTATTAAGTATACAAGGTATCTCACGCTCATTGTTCATTAAAAGTTGATTTGGTTCCCAATAAGTTAAATTTGATAAAAAAATCATCCAACATGACTGACTACGTTCTCTTCAGGTGTAATACTTCTAATCTTCTATCACTTCCGGTTCTACTGGACGTAGCCATCATCTTTTGTTTTTTAAATGGAACACCCTATATATTATTATATTTCTGGCTTTCCCGTTTAATTTAAAACATATTTTGTAGAAATGTGTGTACACCTACAAAATTAAATTCCAAGATTTTGATCTCCTTAAAAAGCCTGAAAAGAAACATTCAAAAACATAAATCATAGACGACTTTATTATCAGTATTTTAATTGTACACCAAATTGTTCAACCATTTTCTCTTTGAAATATTTAAATACGCTAATTCAAGTTCATAAAAAACAAAACAAAAAAACTACTTAACACTTGATTGGCATTTAATTTCTTCTAGCAGCCCTAATAAACTTGGTGTAATGTTACATCTTTCGCCAGCAATATTTCGAAAAGTGTAGAACAAGAAATTTTTATAGTAATTGTTAAGGACTCAGTTGTCAGTCACATGTTACGTCCTTTGAGCTTGTTCATAGTTTTTCAGATACCCTGTGTATGGGAAACATAAGTTATATAAATATTAAATACCTATTAAGCGAAGGAATACAAAAAAAAAATATTTCAACATCATTCTTTCGGTAAATCAAGAGTGCTATGAAATTTTATGTCCGATAAAATATCTGCAGTATGAGTATCCATTAGTTTTAGATTTTTCATATATCTATACCTAATCTAGTTCTAGTTCAACAGTGTAATAACTATCTGAAGTTTTAGAATGTGCCAACTATTTTATTCAGAAATTGGATGTGTTTTGGATCTTATATATCACTGTATTTAAACGCATTTTCAGTGCCATTTACTTCAATAAACTCTGAACTTAATGCAAAGCTGTGATTTATACAAGGTTTTTTTTTCAAAAACCAAGTTTTGACTTGTTTTTCATATTCACCTGGAGCATCTGTACAAGTTTTGAATTTTATATGTCTGGACCTCAGAGCCAAACAGTATTAAGTCCACTTTTTTCGTTTTTTTAGGTTATGGTTGTTCCTTTAATATTTTTTCACACTTTGAAAGTTATTAATATTTTTAATAACTTCAAAGTGTGTCTCTTATAAAATAAAGAAGAAACAGATAACAAAAGTTGCTATTTTATTTTGAAATTGGCCTATTGTTTTATTATTCATACCGGTACATTGCAAATGAATTTATCGGTGCAATGCACTTCAGTAAACTATAAACTTAATTCAAAAATGTGATTTTTGTAATGGAAACGTAATTTTGGAATTCAACTTTCACACAATTTTTCATTTCTTTTTTTGTTGAACTAGAGCATTCACACGCTGTAAGAATATGAACTGGATAAATGTCACTTCCATTTGGATGAATTCCTTATGACCTAATACATCAGTCTATTAATTTACTTCCAAGTACCAATCTATCCTGTTCCCTGTTTGTCTTCATAATTGATTCGCTTTTGTTCAACACTGTCCACTGTTTTGAAACTTCTTGTGTATTTTTGTATAACCAACTAAGTAAATTGTGTATTTTTTTGACATATTATTGACCTGTGCCATGTGAACTGCACTTGTTTGTTTTTCCACTCTACACCAAATAAATAAATAAATATTATCTTATTATTGATCTTTTTGGTTGACATACCCACTATATGTTATTTTGTGGGAATAAATGATTATTATTATTTTTAATACTATTATTGTTATTATTATACTATTTATAAATTTGATTCAACTGGCCCAATTCACTATATATTTTATCAAAGATGTTAGTTAAGAGTGCTATTAGGATCACTTTATAGCCATTCGAACTACGAGTTTTTCAAATTTTACCCAGGAACGGTCAATATGTAGCTAACGACACAGTTAAAATATGTACAAACTAAGGCAACTAGACAAATCAAAATAATTTTACAATAAAAGTATAACATTATGATTACATAAATTTCAAATCAACACCTTAATCTAGAAATACTATTATTATGATTCAATTTGTCGTAATAAAATTATCGTAGAATTTTTTATTAATTTTATAAAAATAAGTGAAAATTTATCATTACATAAGTACCGAATACTTGTATTATAATCTGTGTCCTGCATTCAAATAATATTAATACAACAAAAATATTGTTGAGAAATTCAGTTACCATATGAGTACGCTAAGCCGTCGATATATGTTTTTTATGTAAATAGTAAAATATCTATATCTGGTGGACCATGACATATGAAGGAAAGTTATAGCTTCTGATCCGGAAATATCTGCACATGTCTACAATAGATAAATGGGACCTTTAGTCGAGGTTCTATTGTACGTGTTTATATTGATATTTTGGAATAAATCGTATCTTTATTTCGGAAATATACATGTGCTATAAAACGTAATTAATCAATTTCAATGGTATAGTGATTCATGAACAGTGTTTCTTCCCCAATATGTGAACATTTCTATTCAATTTCCTGTGTTAATTATTGAACTTATTGAATTTTTGTTTTTTTTATAAATGTCTGTTGAAAAGTTTTCATTAAAACATTTCATTTCAATTTTGTTTAAAGCCAACTTTGCTTGAGATGAAATTGAGAAGAGAGTTTATGCTGAGGCAGTATAAACTAAAGATAATTCCAGCCTGTCAAGTGTGAAAAACCGTTCAAATTGAACTAAAAAATGCTATTGAAATGTAAAGGTACAAAGTCCAAACAATAAAAAAAAAATTGAAAATCATGAACTAAAATTAATTCCCAATAGTCAAGTGTGAAAAACTGTTCAAACTGAATATACATGTAAGTATAGTTCATGTAAGCTATTGCTTGTAATACCGTTTTAATTTGTTTTCCATGTGTAATTTAATTTGACCTGTGAGACATACTAGTGTCAGAAATATCAATAAATTATTATTATTATTATTATTATGCAAATGCATCCATATAATTATATAAAAAACAAATACGAAAAAACACGTTGTATTTAATAAAACAAAATCGAATCGACGTGGAAAAAGATTCAGCACTTTATCGACGTAGCACAAATAGCTGAAACGAGAATGTGTTTTCAGAGTTTCAAAATTATTGTAACTAAATTAAGAAAAATTATACGCGTAACACGAGAAACTGTTAATTCAGGATTCTCATTTTTCTACAACCCTGCAGCAAATATTTGTTTTTTTTTTGCAGATTCTAGTACAGCTTAGGTATGAGACATTTTCTCTTACGACCTACAGACCTAAAGATTTGGCTTAGCTCTTCTAAAAGAACTAAAGCTCTTTGCAGACCTTTAAAAGTACAATTGTTGCAGCAAATAAAATACGTTATACAAACCGCTTAAGACAGTGGTCTCATCGTTTCCAGTTAGTTTCAACGAAATATTGACAAATAATGATATTTGAAAAATTTACGTAAATTATTTGTTTGTATCCTAGGAAACATTTCAGCCACGTTGCAAAACACATTTGAGTTAAAACTTGAACTTGAACTTTGAACTTGTTATCTAGTATAAAGCCCAGTTGTAAGATCGTGGATCATCCTTGACCATGGTTCAGTAACCTAGAATACAATTGTTAATACAATAACATCCTTAGAAACTGAACCACGATCAAAGATAGTTCACGATCGTACAACGGAGCCTTTAAATCCGGCGTAAAAGTTGACACCACTTTTTTGAATAGAATGGATGTATAATGTATATGACCAATTCCATTACTTTTCGACAACTTTTTATTGGGTCTAAAATTTCTCAAGATTGAAAATATTAGGCTTTTTATAGCGAATTAAATGCGAACTTTTACCGCAAAAAACATTTTTGTTTCGTTAACCTAAATAAAGTTATGAATTTTTTATGATTTGAAATTAGGTGATTTTTCTTTAAAAATAGCGCAAGTAATGGAAATGCTCATATGTTATAGGGAATCGAAACGTTTAAATAGAGACAGAACATAGGATGAGTACTGAAAATCTGAATTCGTCGAATTACATTAAATTTTATTTAAAGAAAATGCAAATAACTTCTTTTCAAAATTTAGTTGAGACAAAATAAGAATAAAAAAATCGAAAATGTCATTTTTTTTTCAGTAGCGTCTGAACTACGTGGAATAGCCAAAATATTTATTTATGGAATTTGGTACAACTTTAAGTAAGAACTACTTCATGCAGTTTATCCAAATTCTATGTACATAATAATGGATATTAATAATTATTATTAGTAATAATAAAAATCATCTTACTTAATATCTTAATATCATTAAGCAATATTTTCTTACCTCATAAAACATATATAAGCTGAATAATACTTGTGCTCCATTATAAACTATAAGGATCTGTCTTAGCTTGAATGGCTTCCGGTTTTCCATCATCCTCGGAATCAGGAATATTACAAAATACAGGTACACCAATACCATGGATAACGTCGGTATTGGGCTCTGTATAAAGGGCCAGTGTGTCGTTCTTGGATCTAGAATATAAGAAAAATATATAAATTGATATGCTTCTAGTATAACAATAAAATAATAATAAGAATAATAATAAAAATAATAATAATAAAAACAAATATAAACCGTCAGTGGTCAAGAGGTCTGCGCCATAGCAGCAGGAATTAAATAGACACATTAATAGCAAAAAGTAGAATAATATTAAGAGAATGATAATAATACTAAGGAAATAATAATAAAAAAAAAATATTAATAGTACCTGAAATCACATTATTCAGTTATAACTATACAACTTAAAATCCATGATAGTTTATTAAATACAAACAGAAACGATAAACCAAAATACCTAATTCTGGCAATTTCAATACTTACGAGTAAATCGTGAACACATTTTTTTTAGTTTGTAATTTTCATTGTTTTCTAATATTTTAATTAGTATTCCTGAATGTTTGTCATATGTTGATTAATCTGTATTGATTCAATTTTGATTAATGAATTTTAAAAGTTTAAAATTGATGAATTTATGAAGATAATTAATATTCTTTGGTTTCGTTTTAAATGAATGAAATTTTGTTTTCTTCTTAAATATTGCCGAAATTATGTAAGATTCTTCAAGTTTTATAAAAGATCTGCAAGTGATTAATTTTCATATGTGGATTAATCTGTATTGATTCAAATCACTTTTAAAAGTTTTACGTTGAGACGAACTTAAAAATAATATATACCGACTTTAGTTTGGTTTTTAATCAACGAATTTTTCTTATCTTTTGAAATATTGCAGACATTATGTAAGATGCTTCAATTTTTTTTTGTTTTAATGGGCATGGTCCCATAAATAAATAAATAATAAGATTTATAACAGTTCTGCAAGTGATAAATTTTTGCGAGAATATTTGGAAATCGTGAAAAAAAAATTCATGAATACTTCTGTCCACGTCTAACTCTATCTATAAAAATAAATGGCGAATCGTGAGGTATTCAGATATTTGGAAATATCTCGTGGCACGGAACAGTCTGACCTATACCATCCATATAATAGCAGCAACATATGAGTATGCCAAAACGATATGATCATGCTCACCGAAACTGCTTTATAGTGGCGAAAGGTTGAAATGCGGCTTCAGCCATTTAATTTCGCCATCATACCATATGCCCCAGTTTCTATTTTTTCCGACAATACAAAACATATCGCAGTAAAAAGTATGTTCTTATCTAGAGCAATCATGAGCGGAGCATGTGCAAAGTTCAAACTTTTGCAGGTGCAGTTAACTTTGTAAATAAATAAATAATCTAGGGCAGATTAGGCACGAAACATAATAGAAGTAATAAAATTAAAAATCGTATTATGTACAGGGTGATTCATTTTGGAGATATTTTTATATTGGTAATACAATTTAGTATGTGTCTGTGATACTACTTTTCTTAATTTAATATTATTAATTGTGTACATTTTTATATCGAGCGTTCAACAAAAATCGACGACGAAGCTGGCGTTGGCAATCTCAAGTCATGTCTGCACTAAGATCACACGCGCACGCGTATAATGCCGGCTGTCATGTTGACATGTCGTATTTAATCTTAGTGTAGACATGACTTGAGATATCCAACGCCAACGTCGTCGTCGATTTTTTATTGAACGCTCGATATAAGTATAAAATTCACTGTCTTTCAGACAGATCAAATTATTTGACAGATTGTCCTTTATTTTCAACATTGCTTATAATAAACACTAACCTAGCTACATCATTTTTGACATTTTTATATTTATGACACGCAAAGCTGCCAATTGCTGTAGGTTACCAACCTAAATTACAATCTTAAATGGATCACTCGGTATACCGACTTGATAGTAAAGTGCTCGACATTTTTTTAAATAAAAATATTACCATTTACTGAGTGTGGTAGATTCCTCCTTTGCGATGGTAATCAACTATAGCAGTAGAAATGGGCCTTTGTTAAGTGATTGATTTAATTATAATTAATAAACAATTTGATCCATAAACAACTACTTATTTCATTATGTACCTCAACAATTTCTCGTTATGTGAGTCTGCTGTTATTAAATTTTGTTATATTTAGGGAGTAGATCAATTTACAAATGATATTTCAATTCTCATTGTAAGAAAGGGAATTTGAATTTTTTAAGTTTTCGAGAATTTTCCATCAATTTTCTATTATTAGCACATTGTGTCATCCGTATAATTACAGAAGGCTCCATTACAAATATAGTGATTATATAAACTTAGGCCTATTATTAAAATTACCAACAATTACGGGCCTTGGGTATTTTCCTGTGCAATTCTCGAAGACATCTTCACGGCTTCCGATGTAAAACGTTTTTCGTTAGAGTTATTCTCTGGATGGATATTAAAGTAGTTAATAATTAGCATGTGGTGCATCTCAAATCGTCTGCACCAATTTAGAAATTTTAAACGTTTGAGATAAACGAATTGAAAATGATTTAATTACTTAAAACCTAATATGTTCACAATAATGTCCACTTACTGCTTTATAATTCATTTTATCGACCTTTTTTTAACACTGGAACCTGTATTGATACATTCATTTGAAAGATCAAGCTTAAATATTAACATTTTAATTTCGGCCTGTAAATATTTTTTTTGTAAAATTGCGAAAAAGTGAAATCAGCAGTGAAATGCATTGACCTTGTATCGACAGTTTATTTTTTTAAGCTACTAAAAAAATATCGACATCTAAATGATATAAATCAGTTGTCAAAGTGACACGTTGTTCACTAGATGTAAAAGTCCTTTAGAATGTAGAAGAAAAAAGACTTTTACGTTCAGCAATTTTTGATGAAAGAAGAGGTCACAATTTGAGGGAATCTTTATTTATTAATTATTATGCAATATTATTTTTCGTGATCAAAATCTGTCAATGTTTTAACTGAAACTATCCAAATTTGTCATTTTAACTGTAACTGTCAAAATCTCACAAGCTTTTATGTTCATCTATGAAAATATATCACATTTTCTACTGTAACTACTAAATCTGTCAAATTTTCGTTTGCATCGATCAAAATCTGCTAATCTTTTATATGGTACTGTCGAAATCTGCCTTTTTCAACAAGAACTGTGAAAACCTGTCTGTCTAGTTTTCACCTAGAGCTGTCAAAACGTGTCTGTCTAGTTTTCACCTAGAGCTGTGAGAATCTATCAAATTTATAGCTTTATCTATCTAGCTGTTTATAGTTATTTACAGCTTTTGATTGAAATACTGAAACATTTATGGTAATTAATGAGATTGAATGAGACACAAATTTAATTTGCGTCTTCAGTTCAGAGTATCAATCTGCTAATGTTTTTAATTGAACTATCCTACTTTGTCATTTTAACTGTAACTGTCAAAATCTGGGAAGCTTTTATGTTCAACTATAAAACTCTATCACATTTTCTACAGTAATTTCTAAATCTGTAAAATTAACTCTTACTGCTGAAATCTGTTAAATTTTGGTTTGCATCTATCAAAATCTGCCAATCTTTTATGAGGTACTGTTGAAATCTGCCATTTTCAATTAGAACTGTCAAAACCTGTCTGTCTAGTTTTCATCTAGAGCTGTTAAAACCTGTCTGTCAAGTTTTCACCAATAGCTGTGGGAATCTATCAAACTTATAGCTATATCTATCTACCTATTTATAGCTATTTACAGCTTTTGATTGAATAACAAAACATTTAATGGTAATTACACCTATAATATAAAACTCTATCATATTTTCTACTGTAACTACTCAATCTGTCAAATTAACTACTATTGCAAAAATTTGTTAAACTTTCGTTTGCACCTATCAAAATCTGCCAGTCTTTGAAGAGGTACTGTCGAAATCGGCCATTTTCTACTAGAACTGTCAACATTTATCTGTCTAGTTTTTACGTAGTGCTGTGAGTATCTATTAAAATATTGATCAAATACTGTCAAACTACCAATGTTTTAAGTGGAATTATCGAAATGTGTCATTTCAAAAAGCAACTATATAGTACAAAATATGTTTAGATGTAAAAATTTACATTGTATCCACTATCCTTTAAATATTCGTTGTCACCTGACAATGTGACACTTCATGCAAATTCTTCAATTCTGATAACGAATTGGAAAATATCTTATATGATACACGTGAACAAAGCAATGTTATCCACTCGAAAACATTGTCAAATTATAAAATTCGACTTTATTCACTTATACCATAAATAGCTATTTTTATACAGATAATTATAGATAAAAATTGTCGATGACATCATAATTAACAAGAAATATTTAAAACACGTTAAGTGTAGGTAACTATAATAGAAACAAAGTTCAGTTTAATAAATTTCGTCTAAAATAATAAAAACTTTTGAACTCGATATATTTTATGATCATATTAGATATTTAATATTATTATATTTAGGATATTTTGATTAAGCTTGTAAAATCGGTCTTAAAAGTTTTATATAATTTGTAAAATATCTGTAACTAAGTTATGTTTATAAAATCGGCCTTAAAATATTTTATATTTCATTCTACTAAAAAATTGCAATGATTCAGTAACGGATTCCACAAATCAAATCAATTATGTATAAAGCACATTTCCAGATTACTGAGATCTAATTATCTTTTCATTCTCAAATGTCTAAAAAAAATGCTATAAAAATGTTGCAGAATATTTCGATTTATTAACACGTTTCTCTTGTGATTATTATATTTAGCAACTATAAATATATCATTACTATCAAAATTAGATTCGCACTGATTCATTAAAAGTTTATTACACATTGACGCACTTTTACAATATCAATATATAATCCATTACTGTCAAAATTAGATTCGCACTAATTCATACAGTGTATTACACATCGAAAATCACTCTTACAAAATTATTAAAATCAAAATCATGAAGCAACAGCAACCGCTTTCATCAAACATTATTAATTATGGTAGAGTAATGGTGAAAAGTGCAATACAAATTGAGTTAAATTGGAGTGTCAGTAAAATTTCATAATTTGCCAGATATTCGATGAAATAAATTTAATAATGAATTTATGTATTATATTATAAATAAATAAATGTATTTAAAGTAAAAGAAATAGTATACAAAAACTAATAAATATATATAAATAAATACACATAAGTTATTTACAAAATTAAATAAAACAACTTGACTTTGTAACATCCACTAACACATTTATTTTACAAAAAAAATTAGAGGGTGTAGTTTCGACTACTCTGTAGTCATTGTCAAACCAAGTATTTACAAATTTTATAAATAATATCCTTTGTGGATATTTATTTCTAGAAATAAGCAAATATAATTTGAGAAAAAGGCAATTATTATTAAATATGCATTGCCATTTCAAAATTTTCTTCTAAATTTGTTTATTCTTCTAATATTCAAATCTTCAAAATTGGGACTATTTACAGATATTTAGTGACTGTGCGAGATATTTATCGGTTTCAAAAGTTTTAGAACTGCGCTTATACATTATTCTCAGTAATAATATAACAAGAGAGTGAGAATAAATTGAAAATAATTTGACAGATTGTCGAAAACTTGTCCGAAGGGCTCGAGTGACTATTGCCAAATGGCAACAAGTTTGAGACATAATCTGTCAAATTATTTTCTAATTTATCGAACTCTCGAGTTATATTTGATTAGATTATTTTTTGACGTTTTTTGCTTTCTAGTATTTCTTTATCAATTTCAGTATGCGAAACGCAGCTAAAGCGACTTTTATTCATTTTGTATGACACTTTAATATGATTGATAAATTAATAATTTGACAAATATTTTGATTGACAAGAGTGAACCTAGCTACCGAGATTATTCCCACTATAATAATCTCTAGAGAATATTCCCAGTATAATAATGACGGGATTGGTCCAGAAGTATCAATATGACAAAAATCGAAATATATCATTGGTTTTGAGAAACGTCAAAAAATAATCATATTTATATCCTACAATTTTCTATATTTTTTTCTCATCTAAATTTGGCATACTTGATGCCAAACTGTGAACCCATCAAGTCTAGCAGATGTTTTAAAATTCGAAAAAATCTAATTGTATTTGATATTTAAATTAATTTAATTTAAATTAAATTAAAATTTTAAGTCGACTAAACTGTTAGACAACACAACTACTGTTAGTAACAAATTATTTTGTGTATTGCTTCGTACATAAATTATACCATATGAGCTATCAATCGTAACCCACCTACTGAGAAATAATTGGACTTTGAAGATGCAATTACTCAGGTGAAAGCCGCGTTTAATTAAACTTAGAAATGTCAAACCCAGCCAAAGGTGAAAATTGGTAAGATTTTTCATGATGCAAAGACGATCGTTTCATTCTTAAACCACGGTTAAAATCATTTAATGGCGCAATCATCATTGCGCCAGATGCACTAAAAAAGTGTCCACTTACGGGTCATCCGAATGATAATAAACGGACTGATGCGGTGTCCAGAGTTGTTAGAATTGCATCAGAAATTTTAAAACGCTCCCGTCATGCCGAGTAATAAATTGCACAAATTTGCATGCTGCAAGTGATGTTTGCTCGCGGAGAAATTGAGGGTAATAACTTGCGACGAGATTACTTTTCGCAACATAATTCTAAACATCCTTGCGATTGTTCAGTCGTGACATGCGTACAACATTTAGCACATCAAAAGTACACAGTTTTGGGATGCGGTGCAACATTTTTTACGCCAAATAAATTATGTGGAGCAATGAACGCTTTAATTTTGTTTCAACATCTGCCTTCTTCATTCAACATTAATTCTAAGAGAATTTCGGCAGAATGGCCACGGTGGCTGATTATATGCCGAAAACGAAATAAAATCGTTGCACCAACTTTACAATTAGGCGTGCATTGCATTTTGTTATATAACAATTATGTAAATTAAGTGGGCTAATTAAGGCGACACGGACATTAAATTCGTTTGAACGATGATTTGCTAAAAAAAAGAACTACAATTGTATTCCGCAAGTCAATTTAAGTAGAATTCATTAACGCATCAGTGCATTACGATAATTACAGCAATGTTACCATTTTAACAGCACATATGACATAATTGCTATCATTTACAAAACGCAACATGCACTAATTTAATTTAAAGAAATTGCTGTAATTTCAAAATAATATAATCGAATCAATGCTCATTAAAAATAAACAAGTATTTTGGAATACAAAAAAAATATATATTTTTGTTTTCAGTATGATTTATTTTTAATGTTGCGCACATATTTACGAACATGAAATAAGATTGAGATATTTAAGTCGTTTAGTAATTACATCTGGTATAACTGAATGTTGGTAATAAGTTTGGCCATGATGAATGGTTCAAAAAGAATTCATAAAGTACACAGGAACACATCTGCAGTCGATAACACTTGAAATACCGCAAGGTCTACTAATGGTACTGCCATGGTACTGCCATCGTACTGCAAGGCCTACTTGAGCACAATTTTAAAGGTCTAGTGGCCGTAAAGTAAACGTTAATTAAGTATATAATTGCAATGCACTCGATAAGTTGAAGCAAATTGCATCGGAGCTTTAAAACCCGACTTCCGATTTGCATCGTTCTTACGACAATCGTATTATTAAACTATTTCCTCGTAATGACCAAGTTTGTAATCCTGATTATGACGCTCGAAGTTATGAATATGTTGTACGCATTACATTAATTGCTTTCTAATGGCGGCCAAATACTCCAGATTCGATGGAAACAGCGCTTCCTTTCAGCTAATGACAGCCGATAAATATAGGTTTTATAATGGTAATTTCCCTGTAGTGATGTCAAATTTACATGAACGTTCTTGTATGAAGCACTCACCGCTTATCCGATCCAGTAAGTTTCCGTATGAGTCAATGGCAAGCCGGACCAGCCCAGACATTTCCTGCAAACAGAAAGTAAAATTAATACAAATAAGAAGAAAATTCAGAGAGCATATTTGACACAAATGAGTTGAATGGGGTGATGCTGAAGTACATAATCAATCAGTGTGTGAAATATGTTTACGCATGGTCATAGGTATGGTCCAAAAATGGTGAGGATGGAGAGTGAAATGGTGAGGTAAGGTTGGTCACAATCGTAGAATAAAATTTGCTTCAAAATCATGGCAAATTATGAAAAAAATTGTATAATATATCTGGATAAATGTATTGATAGATGCTTTAAACATATTGTGCCAATGGCGTATTTCCGAATTGAAAAAAAAAACTACATATGGCGATGTTGTTCACAAAATTCTCGAAAATTACAAAATTAAAAACTTAAAAAAAACATCCAAAAATTATGTATTATAAATATTTTGGTATAAATATTGTCAACTCATAATTTTAATTTAATATCGCCACGTGTATATTTTTCAAATCTAGGCTAATTTTCTAAATTGGCCAAAAAAATACACATGGCGATGTTAAATATAATATTAAGATTATCGCATTGATGAGGCTGATACATGATGAAACTCCATGTTAATATATAAATAAAACACAATTTGTGTGAGTTTCACTAAAGTTGAAATTTTCATCTACTTGATAAAGCCACTGTATGGAGAAACAAGTGTCGCAGTACAATATTAAATATTTTTGTGAAACTCACACCAATTGTGTTTTATTTATATATAAAATTACGAGTTGACAATCTTTATACCAATATATATATATATATATATATATATATATATATATATATATACTAAATATATGTTTAAACTAAATACGAAATAATATGTTTTACCTCACCAATATTTGTAATTTTTTAAATTGATCAAATTTTCTGCTCTTTATACTATCATTAAATATACATAATATGTACCTAGTACATTAAACTTAACCAGGAAATTGTTTCAAACTCACCTGACCTACCTAATCCCCCCAAAAAACAAAATATTAAAGAAAAACATAAGTTTTCTAACAACTATGGAAAACAATACCATATTCTAAATATATTAGGTCAATAACAGTTCACATAAGAGGTTTTATACTTATTTGTAATCTTCATGAATGTACATAACCTTTCTGAGAATAATTTTCTTTTGTAAAAAAACAGTAGTAATTCTTTTATCATAGTTCCACTGTTAGTGGATAACGGTAAACGAGTACTACGAAATTTATATCTTCTTTCCGCCTTTCCCCAAAATATTATACATGATTGTTGGTTTATTTTTATCGTTTTTATTTTGAAATATTCGAGAAAATTATGAACAATATTGCCACATGTAGTTTTTTCTTCAATTTAGAAATATTCCATTGACACAATTTGTGCCTTGGATAGTATCATTACAAAAACTCTATTCTCGAATGCCAAAGTTTCGAATTTCGCACTCGAGTATCAAACAACGTTTTTTTTAGAAAATTACAGCTCCACATGAGTGGAACCTGAAAGAAAAGCTTCTGACTTTTAATCGAGATCAAAGTATACAATCATATATGTCTGCAATCATCAAAAAACATATTTGATGTTGCGAATTCTGAAATTTCTTCAATGACAGGGACTGATGATTTTCATAAGGACAATACTCTTGTAGTAAATCAACCAATGCCAACTTCATCAATGGAAATGGGTCTTGAAGAACCAACTACTTCATTAAGCTTGCTAGGGTCTTTAAGGGGTATAAATTTCTCGAATTTACAGTTTACAGTTTACACTTGATACATTTTCAGAATTTAGCCATTGGTCAACCAGAGTGTTGAGTTCTTACAATTAGTTGCAAACTCATTGTTACCTAAAATTTAGTACTACGCCTTTACTTTTACATGAATGACAAATTATACAAAATTTTCATAATTAGCTAGTGAAATGTCTAATGTTAGCAAATAAAATTCTCCAAATTTGTAGAAAGTTGCAGATATAGAAGAACAGATATCGATATTGTATTGTATTGTATTGTACTTTATTGTAGCATAAAAAATGTAGTACATCGAAGTTTGATATTGGTGAAGTCATAAAACTAGTTTGAGAAAAAAACACAAACACAGTTATGACAACAACACATAAACATACATGACAATATAAAGCACAGACTATCTATGAGCTTAGGTCATATTTTAATAGATACTCACAGCTCTACGTAAAAACTAGACAGATAAAAGTTGACAATTCTAGTAGAAAATGGCAGATTTCGACAGTACCTCATAAAAGATTGGCAGATTTTGATAGATGCAATAAGAGTTTTACAGATTTCGGCAGAAGCAATTAATTTTACACATTGAGTAGTTGCAGTAGAAAATGCGATAGAGTTTTAAAGTTGAACATAAAAGGTTTAATCACCATTAAATTTTTAGTTTTTCAATCAAAAGCTGTAAATAGCTATAAATAGGTAGGTAGATAAAGCTATAAGTTTGATAGATTCTCACAGCTATAGTTGAAAACTAGACAGACAGGTTTTTTCAGTATTTAGCCATTGATCAACCAGTCAGAGTGTTGAGGTCTTACAATTAGTTGCAAACTCATTGTTACCTAAAATATAATACTACACTTTTACATTAATGACAAATTATATAAAATTTTCATAATTAGCTGGTGGAATGTCTATTGTTAGCAAATAAAATTCTCGAAATATGTAGAAAGTTACAGATGTAGAAGAACATATATCAATATTGTATTGTATTGTATTATGCTTTATTATAGCATAAAAATAGTAATACATCAAAGCTTGATATTGGTCAAGTAATAAAACAAGTATAAGAAAAAAACACAAACACAGCAATGACAACAGTACATAAACATACATGACAATGTGAAGCACAGACTGTCTATGAGCTTAGGTCATAGAAATGTATGATTTAGGTCATACTTAGTTATTAAAAGTAAATGCCAGCTGTCGAGAAACTGAAATATTGATTGATTTTTAATGTAAAATTCTCGAAATTTCTAGAAAGTTACAGGCATAGAAGAACAGATATCAATGTTGTATTGTATTCTATTGTATTGTACTTTATTGTAATATAAAAATAGTAATTGATATATTACTATTTTTATGCTACAATAAAGTACAATCCAATACAATACAATATTGATTTCTGTTCTTCTATATCTGTAACTTTCTACAAATTTCGAGAATTTTAGTATTGTAGTTAGTACAATAGTTGTATTTTTTAGTTAATTGTATTGTATTGTACTTTATTGTATCATAAAAATAGTAATGCATCAAAGTTTGATATTGGTCAAGTCATAAAACAAGTATGACAAAGAAAACACAAACACAGCAATGACAACAGTGTATAAACATACATGACAATGTAAAGCACAGACTGTCTATGAGCTTAGGTCATAGACATGTATGACTTAGGCCAAACTTAGTTATTAAAAGTAAATGCCAGCTGAAACGTGAAATGTCGAGAAACTGAATATTTGATAGATTTATAATGTACAATAGAAAATATGATAGATTTGATCTGCTGTAGATGAAAATGTGTTGTAATTTTACAGCTGGGGTGTATCATTTGATTTTTAATGCTGCAGTGCACTAAATAAATAATTATTTTTTTTAAATTAGAGAACTGGGCAATTGCAATTGAAAATTTAAGAAATTTGGATGCTATCATTTGAATATTGTTAATATTCAATATTGAAGTTAATATTGTATGCTTCGACAGATCCTATGTAAATTAGACATTTTACATCGGAACATATTATATACATGTTTACATCTGAACATATTTTGTACTATACAGTTGCTGTTTGAATTGACACATTTAGATAGTACCACTTAAATCAGTTTGATAGTTTTTGCTCAAGATTTTAAAAGATACTCACAGCTCTAGGTAAAGACAAGACAGACAAATGTTAACAGTCCTAGCCGAATATGGTAAATTTCGACAGTACCTCATAAAAGATTGGCAGATTTTGATAGACAGATCGACATATCAGATCGAGGCAAATGAAAATTTAACATATTTCGACAGTAGCAGTTAATATTACAGATTTAGTAGTTACAGTAGAAATTGTGTGAGTAGAGTTTTATAGTTGAACATAAAAGCTTGCCAGATTTTGACAGCTACAGTTAAAATGACAAAGTAGGATGATTCCAATTAAAACGTTAGCAGATTGACAGTCTCATCTGAATATTTTGATAGATGCAAATTACATTGAACAGATTTTAATAGCTGCAGTTAAAAAATGCAATGATTACAAGCACAGTTTCAGCATGACTTTTGTTTTTATTTGTAGCGTCAAAATTTCTGTTAATGCAGTAAAATATTCAATTATTTTTGTAATCTCATTAATTACCATTACATTTTCAGTTTTTCAATAAAACCAGTAAATAGCTATAAATAGTTAGATAGATAAAGCTATAAATTTAATAGATTCTCATCACTCTAGGTGAAAACTGGACAGACAGGTTTTCACAGTTCTAGTTGAAAATGGCAGATTTCGACAGTACCACATAAAATATTAGCAAATTTTGATAGCTGCAAACCAAAATTTGACAGATATCGGCAGTAGTAGTTAATTTTACAAATTTAGTAGTTACAGTAGAAAACGTGATGGATTTTCATAGATGAAAATAAACGCTTGTCAGATTTTGACAGTTACAGTTAAAATGACAAATTTGAATAGTTTCATTTCAAACATTAACAGATTATTGGCACAAGATAAATAATATTGCATAATAATTAATAAAATAGATTCCCTCAAATTGTGAACTTTTCTTAATCAAAAATGGCTGGACGTAAAATACCTTTTTGTTCTAGGTTGTAAATAGATTGTACAATCGAAAATATGATAGATTTGATCTGCTGTAGATGAAAATTTGTTGCAATTTTACAGCTGGAGTGTAATATTTGATTTTTATTGCTGCAGTGAATTAGTTAAATTAATTTTGAGGAGGAATTATTGAGGAGTTCAGTTTAAAAGTATTGTATGCTTCGACGGATTCAATGTCAACATTTACATCTAAACATATTTTGTACTATATAGTTGCTTTTTTAAATGACACATTGCGATAGTACCACTTAAAACATTGGTAGTTTGACAGTTTTTTTCTCAAAATTTTAATAGATTCACAGCTCTAGGTAAAAACTAGACATACAAATGTTGACAGTTCTAGTTGAAAATGGCAGATTTCGACAGTACCTCATAAAAATGGTGAGGATGGAGAGTGAAATAGTGAGGCGAGGTTTGTTACAATCACAGAATAAAATTTGTTTCAAAATCATGGCAAGTTATGCAAAACATCATATAATGTATCTGGATAAATGTATTGAAACATGCTTTAAACAAATTGTGCCAATGGGGTGTTTCTAAATTGAAGATAAAACTACATGTGGCGATGTTGTTCATAAAATTCTCGAAAATTTCAAAATTAAAAATTAAAAAAAAATTAAATAAACCAAAAATCATATACAATATTTTGGTATAAAGATTGTCAATTCTGAATTTTATATTGAACATCGCCACGTGTAGTTTTTTTTTCAATTTAGAAACACCCCATTGGCACAATTTGTACCCTGGATAGTATCATTTGAATATTTATAAGACTTGAGGAGTTCAGTTTAAAAATATTGTATGCTTCAACGGATACAATGTAAATTTTATGCATTTTTACATCTAAACATAATTTGTACTATATTGTTGCTTTTTTAAATGACACATTTCGATAGTACCACTTAAAAAATTGGTAGTTATGGCTCAAAATTTTAATAGATACTCACAGCTCTAGGTAAAAACTAGATATACAAATGTTGACAGTTCTAGTTGAAAATGGCAGATTTCGACAGTACCTCGTAAAAGTAGTGAGGATGGTGAGGTGAGGTTGGTCACAATCATAGAATAAAATTTGTTTCAAAATCATGGCAAATTATCCAAAAAAAAGTAGAATGTATCTGGATAAATGTATTTAAACATGGTTTAAACAAATTGTGCCAATGGGATGTTTCTAAATTAAAGAAAAAACTACATGTGGCGATGTTGTTCATAAACTACTCGAAAATATCAAAATTAAAAAAATAAAAATAAAAAAAAATAAAAATTTACCGAAAATCATATACCTAAAATACTTTGGTATAAAGATTGTCAACTCAATATTTTATATTTAACATCGCCACGTGTATTTTTTGACCAATTTAGAAAACCCTGTATAGGAGTGATTTAACATCCCCACGTGTGGGATGTCCCCACCTTTGGCCAATTTGTAAAGCCTTGTACAGGAGTTTTAAACATTCTAAAATAATTATATAATTTTACATAAAACCTCTGGTAAATTATAATAGATTATATAACAACTGAGATAAGTGCATGTTT
Source organism: Othius punctulatus (assembly GCA_951805005.1). Taxonomy (NCBI): domain Eukaryota; kingdom Metazoa; phylum Arthropoda; class Insecta; order Coleoptera; family Staphylinidae; genus Othius; species Othius punctulatus. The sequence goes on from OX638141.1 coordinate 37,472,047, forward strand.
AGTTACGAGAATAATATTCGAGTGAAAAACATCCTTAACGTATTTATCCCTTCGTTTCTATGACTAGATAGTAAACTAGACCCCTATTGTGAAGAGCACTTAACGTAATTATGCAATAATTCACGACTATAAACAGCTCATTAATTTTGTATTAATTATTCACAAAAGCGGCGTTTTCTCAATTCTCAGTCGATAATCATAGCCTGCTAATGATCGGTTTGCGCATGTTGCCTCTGCTGTATAGGAAAGTCATTTACGCTATTTGCAAATTTCGCAATCGGCGGGCCTCTGACAATGCAAATCCACCGCTGGATATAAGAAATTTAGAAGAACTGCGTAATGTTTACATTCTGTGTGCAACAGAGGTAAGTGTTGGGAAACCTTGGAAAACATCTTTCCTAATTCGTGGTGGACTATGGACCACGACTTTCTCAGCATGGTCCCCACAAAATTATGACGCCTGCTTGTATCGGTCACGCATTTGCACAATGTGGCTATAATATTTCACTTATTAAAGTAATTATTTATTTTGCTGACAATGCCATTTGAGGTCGCGTAAATTAGACTCAACATTTCCTAGCTATAAGTTCAATTTGACACAAGATAACATCACTTCCTGGCTATAAGATCAATTTCACACAAAATAACATGAGGACTTGTTCATTGTTTTATATTCAAGGTTATGCACTAAAACTTTTATAATATATTTATGGGCAGACAATTATTCAACGTCAAAGTTTCATTTGCACATTCGTATTCACATTCATTTTCTAAGTTCTACACTCAATGTTTGGATTATGTTATAAATTTCTCGTTGAGTTTTCATGTGCGAAATCTAAAATGAGCCCTAATACACTTCTAGTGTTATGGCAAAACATGTAATCTGCCATTTTTGTTAGTTTACAAGAAAAGCAAAAATTGTTTTGTATTTATAATTGTGATTGTAGGTTATTATGTATCATTGACATAGTCATTTATAATACATAGGTACAATTAAGAAACTTCGTTTATTCATACTTAAAGTATGCTCTATTTGTAACCATTTAATGCCAAAAAGTGCATTTTGAAAAAAAAGGCAGATAATCATGTTTTGCTATAACACTAATAACTTCACTGATCGCATTTTCAATCAGGCCATGAGTTTTACTAATGCGAGAATGGAACGAAAATGAACTAATTTTCCTCATTATTCTTTCTTTCAGCCATCCTAATTATTTTATGAATGCAAGAATAATGGTAATAATGAACTGATTAATTAAGTCAATATCTTGAACTTCAAAATTCTTGTTGGACTTTAAAATAGATTTCATTATGATGCACGAATGCATTTGTTGTTTTATTTTGGAACACTGAAAGAAACAGAATTAAAGTAAAGCGAAGAAATAGGCAGATGACTGGCTTTGAACACGAAAGTAACTTTTTACTGCAAAAACTCGGCAATCTATTGTTTATCGATACCTAACCTAATTTGTATTTCGAGCAAAGTTACATTCGAGCAATGGATTTCGATCAACTTATATCAAGCAATTGCAATCGGGAATTTAGCGCAACAGAATTTAGCGTAACAGAGGGCAAGACTGTCAAATAGAACCACTTGAAGAAGATTTGTTGAGAAATGCAGAAGAAAAAAAGGATAAACAATAATCCTATGAAGGTTCTAAGTCAGTTTAAAGAAAAAAAAAACACAATAACCGTAAAATGCATAACAAGCAAAATTTGTACTACTATTTTTTATCAACATAAAATATAAGAAGCACAATTTAAATTTTTACACCTTGTACCTAAAATTCGAATCACATTTCAGTCATCGCTATAATTAATAAATTTCTGACACAACATGTAATTAGGCGGACTCGCAAATTATTAATCTCTTAATAACTAAATGGGTTCAACTTGGGCAACAGCACGATGTGTTCACTATTAAGTAATGGTCAGCCGATAAAATAAGAGGACCGTGTCAAAATTTGTTGCAGTCCAAATTCCAAAACTCTTCTCCTAATTACAAAATACGTTCCGTTCCGTCGTGCCATAATAAAAAAATAACGCTAAAATTTATTTTGAAAGTAGACCAAACGCATATTTTTTCATATAAATATGGCACAACACGCAAGGTGAATTAATGATGTTGCGCTTATAATGCGGATTGCAATTGTTACCATGAACTCAAAAATGAACTTTGTCTTAAGTATGCAATTATCCTATTTGAATTGTACGTAAGCAGGATTATTATCCTATGGTTTTGTTGTAAATTATGTTTGTTAAGTTAGAGTGAGTTCAAAAGTTGGGAGTGAAACTTATTATTTCTTGTATTTGACTCATATTAAGGTAATTTAAACTATTCAGAAAAAACACCTGTACTTCCCTAATCCAAATTTTTAATTGCTTTTGCAACCAGTTTCGATCAATTAATTGTTCATCATCAGGCAAAACAAAAAAGAACAACAGATTACAATTTGTACATTAACAATTTAAAAAAAAACAAAGCAATGATGAAATGCGATGTGTAATAATAATCCATTAAACCGGTTTCGATCAATTAATTGTTCATCATCAGGCAAAACAAAAAAGAACAACAGATTACAATTTGTACATTAACAATTTAAAAAAAAACAAAGCAATGATGAAATGCGATGTGTAATAATAATCCATTAAACCGGTTTCGATCAATTAATTGTTCATCATCAGGCAAAACAAAAAAGAACAACAGATTACAATTTGTACATTAACAATTAAAAAAAAAAAACAAAGCAATGATGAACTGCGATGTGTGATATTAATCCATTAAACCGGTTTCGATCAATTAATTGTTCATCATCAGGCAAAACAAAAAAGAACAACAGATTACAATTTGTACATTAAGAATTAAAAAAAAACAAAGCAATGATAAAATGCGATGTTTGGTATTAATAAGTTACATTTTTAGTTAATATTATTGATTTTTAATTTTAAATCAATAATATTAAACCACTAATACAATTCATTCTATTCTCTTGAAAACACGTAACTTATTAATATCATTTTCGTTAATATCATTTAGCTTCGTTTTTTTAAGATTATTAATGTACAAATTGTAATCTGTTATGATTTTTAGTTTTGCCTGATGATGAAGAATTACTTGGTCGAAACTGGTGCAAAAGCAAGTACAAATTTTAATCAAGGAAGTACACGTTTTTTAACTGAATAGTTGAAACTTATTATATTGAAGAGTTTTTTAAATTTAATAATAGTCCAATAGGTCATTAAAGGTTTTGTCGATTTTTTTGGTTTTGTTCAAGTTATAAATTAAGTTAATATAATATCACATAAGTTAATATAAGTATACTAATTATTCTTAATTATTACTTATGTCATTGATTAATTTCTGATAATTTCTATAATATTTGCAATTATTTCTGTCAATCAGTATTACAATTAGATTTGTTAAAATATTGTTCGAACCATCCAGTAAATCCATGGTTTCGGATCAATCCAGGGGTGATTTCAATTACTGACGGTTTATATTAATGGATGGTTATACTAGTTCCCACCGACCACCTTGAATTGTAGTCGAATAATGATTAACACTTGAACTGCAATGCTTTTCAAAGATGATTGCAAGTTATTCATCATAGTTACGGCCATTGCAAGAAATTGAACGTCCAATGCTTTAGTTTGCATTGAATTTGGATTGGAGGGAGGGTGGGTGGGGGCACACTATAATCATCCTCTAATTTGATCAAGCTACGTGGAAATCTAACACATATTTTCCAAATATTCAATTGTTTCTGTAAAATTTTCAGTTTTTCTTCACAATTTTAAATTGGTGCCCTTCAGTTTATTTTTATTTTATTGCGTAATTTTGAAATGTGAGATAAAATTTTGAATTGGCTCTCTTCTCTCGAATTTTCAATGAAAATATTTAATTGTCAATTGCTTCTTTCAAATTCTTAAATTTCTTGGCAAAATTTAAAACTCTTAAATTTCTTTGCAAAATGTTTCATATTTTGGTACATATAGTTAAGGTCAGCCAATAACAGTTTATATTGTCTTACTATTAACAAAATTTGCATTACACAATGCTTCAGCTACAGTACTCTTGCTTTTTGGTATAATAACATAGTCTTAAATTAATTTGCAATTAAGAAATTAACAATAAGAGTTTATTAAATGAAATGACATTTCTACAAGTAATAAGGTTGCTTAAATGTATGTATAGATGTTTAATGTAGTTTAATGTTAAATGTTAAATGTTAAATGTTTATTTTTTAATGTTTAATGTTTAGTAAGGAATAAATTATTATTATTATTTTTATTATTATTATTATTACTGAAAAGGCTAGTGAGTTATAGAAACCAAGATGAAAAACTAATTGTATTTTAAAATGTAATAAATGAACTGCCAATAATGAAAAAAATATGTAAATAACAATATAACGATAAATTATAAAACAAATTAAATAATAATAAATAAGATTATAAGAGATAAATAAAATAAGACTATTATTATATTATTATACCTACAAGGTGTACATATTTTAGGAATATAGAGAAAAAAATATATTTTTAGTATGCACTTTAGTTTAGACTTTAGATCAATAATTTCTAATTAATTATAATTGACATACTTTTTCAACAACAAAACATATGCAGTCTCACGATCATGCTAGTTGGGTTAATTATATAATAAATTGACATGTTGTACTTTAAAATAGATTTCATTATGATGCAAGAAAATTCATTTGTTTTGTTTTATTTTGTCAACCATATACGAAGCAAAAGTCGAGTGGAGTGAATGCAGCAGCAAAATAAAAAGAAAACTCACGAAGTGAATGCATGATTTACGATTACAAGCAAATAGATTGTATTTAGTTCCTGCATTTGTGCAATGCAAATATTTATTATCTAGGCTGTTATTATTATTATCTCAAATTACCACATAAATGTTCCAGATGTGATGATTGAGAAATTTTTAGTTTAGGTGAGGTCCACTTTTCAATAATTCAATAAAATATCGGTGTAAGAGTTGGCCTACGTTTTTTCTGAGACAACTGTACAGTCGTGTTCAAAAATGTGTTGTACACCGATAATTGCCTGTTGTAAGTCGTGTTTAAAAAGTGTTGTTCAAAAATAGGTAATTGGCTGTACTTTTTGTCAATGGTAGATATATTTCAGAACTGTCAAAGTGACAACTAACATTGACAAAAAATATGATTATTGAATTCTTTATATGAACATTAATTACTCAAGATCCTTAATGTATTATTTATTCTGCCATTAAAAGTTTATCGGTGACTGTGTTTTTACTCATAACTGTATCATTGCACCGTATAATTAATTAAATATACCCAGATCTAGCCTTTCACAATATTTGTATGTACAACACTTTTTTGAACATTGTGAAATTAAGTCACATTCACACTGCAGAAATGTTGCACAACACTTTAATGAACACGACTGTGCATTCTGTCATTGTGTACATTTTGAACAGTCGTGTTCAAAAATGTGTTGTACACAGATAATTACCTGTTGTAAATCGTGTCTAAAAAAGTGTTGTTCAGAAATAGGTAATACACTGTTTTTTTTGTCAATGGTAGTTATATTTCAGAACTATCAAAGTGACAACTAACATTGACAAAAAATATTATTATTGAATTTTTTATATGAACATTAATTACTCAAGATCTTTAATGTATTATTTATTCTGTCATTAAAAGTTTATCGGTGATAGTGTTTTTACTCATCACTCCTTACGCCTTCCACTCTATTTGTATGTACAACACTTTTTTGAACTTTGTGAAATTATGTCACATTCACACAGCAGAAATGTTTTAAAACACTTTAATGAACACGACTTTTTTGAACTTTATGAAATTAAGTCACATTCACACAGCAGAAATGTTGTACAACACTTTAATGAACACGACTTTTTTAAACTTTGTGAAATTAAGTCACATACACACAGCAGAAATGTTGTACAGCACTTTAATGAACACGACTGTACATACATTCGGTCTATTGAAAGTTTTTTTTTTGTTTCACGCCTTTGATTTGCAATAATATTAAAATTACATACATTCTCATTACACCATTTTAGTCTACTTTCCATAAATGGCTAAGTTTTGTGTTTACGTCGATTCGTTGTTACATTGAAATGTGTTTTATCACCGTCACCAGAAAATCTCCAGTCAACTTTAAATTTTCTAATGGGTACCATATTTTTTTATACAATTCGATAGCATTTACTTTTTCATGATATACGAAATTTAGTGGGAAATACAAATAACTGTTTTTTTTTGTATTTTTCTACAAACCTGATCTAATGCTTTCTCAGACTGAAAAAAAAACATGGTTGCAGAAAATTACAAAACTTGTTCATGTTATTGGAGAGGTCACAAAAATAAGTGCTATTGCTGTGTGTAAAAAATGATTGCAGGATTTTTATATTAACAAAACAGGAAGCCCAATATGAATCACTCTGTATACTTTTTTTAAGATATGGCAATTGGTGCATAATTTCGGAAGTAACCGCAATTGTAACGTATAGTGTTGAAATTGTATGCCATTTCAGATATATGCCTACATATTATTAGAAATTGGTGTGATGTAATGATATACGATTATTAGTGGGAGATACTAATAACTGTTTTTTTTTGTATTTTTCTACAACCTTGATCTAATGATTTCTCAGACTAAAAAAAAACAGGGTTGCAGAAAATTACAAAAGTTGTTCATGTTATTGTAGGGGTCACAAAACTAAATGCTATTGATGTGTATAAAAAATTATTGCAAGATATTTATATTAACAAAACAGGAAGCCGAATATGAATCATTCTGTATGCTTTTCTTCAAGATAAGGCGATTGGTGCATAATTTCGGAAGTAACCGCAATTCTAACTGATAGTGTTGAAATTGAATGCCATTTCAGATATATACCTACAGATTATTAGAAATTGGTGTGGTGTTATGATATACTATACTTAGTGGTAAATACAAATAACTCATTTGTTTTTGTATTTTTCTACAACCCTGATCTAATGCTTTCTCATACTAAAAAAAAACAGGGTCGCAGAAAATTACTAAAGTTGTTCATGTTATTGTAGAGGTCAGAAAAATAAGTGCTATAGATGTGTATAAAAAAATATTGCAAGATATTTATATTAACAAAACAGGAAGCCGAATATGAATCATTCTGTATGCTTTTCTTCAAGATAAGGCGATTGGTGCATAATTTCGGAAGTAACCGCAATTTTAACTGATAGTGTTGAAATTGAATGCCATTTCAGATATATACCTACAGATTATTAGAAATTGGTGTGGTGTTATGATCTTCTATACTTAGAGGGAAATACAAATAACTGTTTTTTTTTGTATTTTTCTACAACCCTGATCTAATGTTTTCTCAGACTGAAAAAAAACAGGGTTGCAGAAAATTACAAAAGTTGTTCATGTTATTATAGAGGTCATAAAAATAAGTGCTATTGATGTGTATAAAAAAATATTGCAAGATATTTATATTAACAGGAAGCCGAATATGAATCACTCTGTATACTTTTCTTTAATATATGGCGATTTGTGCATAATTTCGGAAGTAACCGCAGTTTTAACTGATAGTGTTGAAATTGAATGCCATTTCAGACCTACAGATTATTAGAAATTGGTGTGTGAAGAAATTGATTTGTAATATTGCGGCACTAAAATTGGGAAAGTAAGACACGAAATCCGTACACTGTGCTGGTCTGGTTTAGAAAAAGGTGGCGATTTGAAGATTATAGTAAATACGGCCTTGAACGTTCTTATTTCACCAACGAAAATGCTATAATTTAATTTTGTGATAATATTAATATGATATAAACATGTTAATTGAGTACTATGGACCCTATGGTCGCTAACAATTTTTTATTTCTTCGATGGTAGTAGATATTTAGAATATTCTCAATATATTTGTATATCTAATACTAATAATAATAATAATAATAATAATAATACTAATAATCATGTATTGATGCTTCTGACACTAGTATGTCTAAGAGAGGTCAAATATTCAAATAAGTTTATCATTAGATATACATCTATTGTATATTTCTATCTATATTTATTGTATATCATTTGTATGAAAAGATATTTGCTTCTCATATAAGTTATGATTTTAATTTCAACTTTTATGTCAAAATTTTCATAATTTTTAAAACTTTATGATAAGTATTTTAATTTGTGTCTACTAAATTTTTGATTATTTTTGTCCAATTTCATTTGTGGTCAGACAATATTGGTTCCAGTTTTTAATTGCTACAAAATTTTATGTTGAAAAATGTTGGAAAACTTATTTGAAATATTCAACTTACCGATCAATTATTTTCAAACTTTCCGTTATTTCTGCCAAGTGGAAACTTTTTATTAATTCTTCATTGTCGTTTTCCTCATTTTTTTCTGTTTGCTTTTAAATTTTCAATTGATGCATAATTAATACTCAATTCTTTTTTTTTAAATGATTTATTATTTATTATTATTATTTTTATTATTCGAATTTTGTATGTTTTGTTTGTTTTGAAAACTGTTTTATTTGATTTCTTCCAAAACAGTTGTCGTTGTTTTAAAAATTTCAAAATATAGTTTGGGTTCATCATCAAAATATCATCATTTTGAAATATCATCAACATTTTTGGAAATTTTTGGAGAAAGTAATAAAAACAACAACAACATAAAAGTACATTAATATTTTTACTGGTTCAATATTTATGATGATGATTGAAATCCAAGCTGGTGAATGTATGACCTTCAGAATTGTTGTTCAATAAATTAGTAAATATTGCTCGGAGCCAGCCGAAATGTGCAAGCATCTGTAACAGACTGGGCTGCACTCAGGTCGGTTCTGCGCTTGCCACATTATCTAGGCCAAATATTATATAATGAATCGTATCTGCTATGCTTTCATTAACTGATCAAGTGACTCTAAAAGGATGGAGACATCGCCTAAGTTGTTGGTATTTATAAAGTGTTCAAAAATAAAGTTATCATTGATTTTTTTCAGTTTTCTGATCTTATCGAGGCAACCATGTACTTGTATTATAAAATTTCGCGTAATTTACAAAATTTAAAAAAGCGCAATTCAAAATATCTCGTGTGCAATATGGTTATTAACCCAATGACGAAATTAGGTCTAGCATATCCAAATAATCTAACGCCTCAATGTTACTGGAATGCCGCCGCAAAAGGAATGCAATATGTTTACTAATGACGCCCAGGGATATTAACTTAATATTTCGTGGCTGCAACAATTACGAAAGAAGCAAGCAGAAACTAATTTCAAACCTCTGTGGCAATGAAGTACGTACAATTATCCATAAGTTGCCGCAAGATAATTACCTTATTTTCGGTAAATGTCAGGCGATACACAAATTTCAATGTGCGCAATATGCGATTCACATCCGAACGGTGACAATTTGAGAGGCAAGGTTGGAATCGTTAAGTTATTAAAAAATGTCTTCCTATGTTACTTGTATCTAACTACCATTATTACTGAGGTTATTGTATTCGCGTAACACTCCATGGATGGTTGGCTAAAACATACACTTGCCGCCAATTTGGGTTTTTTCTGTTTGCAATTACTTTGATTGAAGATAACGAAAAAAATGCGGTTAAGTAGTAGTCCGAATTCTTATAACTATTTTTTCATGGTTCAGTTCATGGATTTATGAATATCTGTGTGCGTATATTTCGATTATAACAAAGAAAATTTCTTAAAGCTTAAATACAATGCACAAACAAAAACACCAAGACGATAATTAATTACTTGAAATTTACGGTTCGTTACATCAGTCATTCGGAATAAATGCTAAAATTTGGTGTGTCACATGTGCGTTTTTAACCTTGCCATGAGTGTCGAAACTATTTGTTCGGATTGTTAGCGGAATCATCTCTGCAGGAAGTGTTTCAACACTTGTTCACTCAGAGCAAAAAAAGGGTTGCATCGTGATATTTGCATAAAACCGCTTACAAGTCACCGAATGGAATCAATAGTTAAATCGCGTGTTTATATACGACGGAATTGTGTATTCATTTATACGGATGTCATTGAAAATGAATGAAAATTGTGTAATAAATATAGTGTTGCTGACAAATTACAGCGCCTTTACAACTATTTAAATTAAACAACCTGTTGTTTAACGCATATTGTTAAAAATCAGGAAACTAGCCTTTAACCTCGTAACAATATACGGATACTTATTCTTCGTTTATTGGGTATAATTTTGTGAAGTGATCTCATAATTTTTCGAGATTTGACAATATTACAGTACAATTAATTCCTTGACATTCAGCTTAAATATAAGCATAAAGTATTTAATTATTATATTTCAACATTGTTAATTGGCGGCATAATTCATGTACTTATCCATCATTTATCATCATGAGAATTTACGAATGCAACTATGACATTTGCAAAATTTCCCAATTACTAATAAACGCCATATACATGCACTGGCTTGGAACTTTCACAAGAAAACGACGCTTACAAAAATCAATTAGTGCACATTGTTAGAAGAATAGGTGGGTAATAATAGAGCATTTATTGTTAGCTCATAGGTTAATGGCTCATTAATTAACGTATTAATTGCATGACTGGTTTGTTGCCGATACGATCTGCTTTGTGCGGAGGTATTATTATATATGTCGTGAGCTTAATTAAAGTACAATAAGATATCTTGCCTGTTTTGAAGTTAAGACAATTGTTTTTCTTTTATGAATTATTAGCAACAAAAAGCTTTGCCGGACAAATTTCATCCTCATGAATATCTGCCATCCTGACTGCCCCAGCAATTATTAAGTTCAAAGTTTGGTTTGAAATTAAAAAAAAAAAAACTATTTCAGTAGATCTTTGCAGAGGTTTACAAAAATATATAAAAATATAAAGTTAAGACAATTGTTTTTTTAATAAATTATTAGCAACAAAAAGCTTTGCTGGACAAATTTCACACTCATGAATATCTGCCATCCTGACTGCCCCAGCAATTATTAAGTTCAAAGTTTGAAATTAAAAAAAAAACTATTTGAGTAGATCTTTGTAGAGGTTTACAAAAAATATATAAAAATATAAAGTTAAGACAATTGTTTTTTTATAAATTATTAGCAACAAAAAGCTTTGCCGGACAAATTTCATACTCATGAATATCTACCATCCTGACCGCCCCAGCAATTATTAAGTTAAAAGTTTGAAATTAAAAAAAAAAAACTATTTGAGTAGATCTTTGCAGGCTTACAAATAAAAAAATTATTGAAAACTTTTAGGGAAAAGTTTAAAATAATAATAAAGAGATAACTAATATTTTGTATAATAAACTTTGAATTTAAGTAGTTTATATTAGTCTTTGGAATATTAGTCCATAATAATTTATTTTAAAGTAATACGAAGGTGAATTATAAACAGAATAAAAGTGGGTGTTTTCTTTTTGAAATAATGATTACGGCGTTATTAGACAAACATCGTTAGTATAATAAACAAAATTACATCAGAATATTAAATTATTTTTTAATTAAGCTATCTCAGTTATTTTCTTAAAACAGTAGCATATCAACTTTGCTTCAAACCTGATCATTAATACCTCATTGCCTCATTAATAATAATTTAAATTTTTCTATCACATCTGAATATTAAGATAATTTATAAATTATTTACGCATTAACGATTTGTATCTATATGTCTGGATGTGATAATGAAAGGTAAGACATTTGTTCATTTCATGCTTCAGTGCTATTGGAGCGGGTTTTTCTTTTAAACAATCGTATTACGTTCCAATTTAGTAGATTATTAAGAATTGAAAATAATATATGAATATAAAAATGCGATTCTGATACAATATTTTTAATTTCCGGCACACAATTAAGCAAGCAATTGAATTTATTTCAATACCTCTTGCAGCAATTAGATTGTATTATTCTTTATTGCTAATATATCTACGTGCTAAAAAGTACTTGAATACAATATGAAATTGTCTCTAAAATTAATCATAATGAAATATGTCCACAACTCACAATCTCACAATATCACAATCTACAAATATCACAACTAAAATTATTTCTCAAACAAAATTATAAATATTGATTATTTTGTAAATTATGTATATTTATTGTATATTGGGAGGTCTTCCCGTGGATAAATAAATAAATAAATAAATAAATAGAATGGTAAAAAAAGTGAAAAATTTCGAATAATATTCTATTAAATGAAATAATATATTAAATAATAATATTATCCTACTCATACCTATTCACACATATTAAATAAGAACTCTTGATAGATTATGAAATTCTAATTAACCTCAACTATATGTAATTACAATATATAAAAAAAAAATGAAATGCACGAATGACTGAATTATTGCGAAATATTATTTTTGATATTCTTTTAATTAATTTTTTTAATTTAATTTAATTCTAATATAAAATACATTAATAGTGAATTGTTGTTTCTTAATCTAATATCTACTTATAATAATTTTATTACCTAATCGTACATCATTTGTATTTTATAAGGTAAGTAGGCTAATTAATTTAGTGAATTTTTGATTACATATTTTCATCTCTGCTATATATAATAATGATTTGTGGTATATTAATCACAGTAGTTTATTATTGCCTTAACCGAAAAGGCTTTTTTATTTTTTTGTAAATATTTTATGTATATTTTGTATATAATTTGTCTATAAATATTAAACAAGCACTTGATATGGGATATGAAACTTTAACTCGTGAGCATACTAATTAATAATAAAAAATATTATAGAATTACAAAAATACAAAATAAAATAAAATATTTACCAACGATCCTCAAAATTGTGCAAGTACAAAAATGCAAAAGAACATATCAATTCTTAAAAAGAAAAATTGAACAAATTTTGGGCAACTCTGCCTAATATTTAATTACGATATACAAACATATATTAAAATATTAAAGTAAGCTTTAGGAACCAAATTACTCCAAATTATTATTTTTGGGAACAATTTCTTCATAAGTATGAGACAACCACTCGACTTTGGGTAGGAATTTTGAACTCATACATAACATAAATAACAATATACCTACAAACAAAAAACTAAAGCAAACTTTTGACTTACAAATTATTATTTTAGTGAACAATTTCTTCATAAGTATGAGACAACCATTCGACTTTTTGTAGGAATTTTGGACTCGTACATAACATAAATAACAATATAACTACAAACAAAAATCTAAAGCAAACTGTTGACTCACAATCGCTTTGACGTTTTTGACGTACAAATTTCAATAGTTTCAAGTAATAAGATCGTATTTAAATAACGATATCTCAAAAACTAACGTATCAATATTACTGCAATCTGTTACTTATATTCCATGATATACTTATTAGTATTGAACTCCTTAATTTACTTATTAAATCTGTTTCTAATGGATGATTCCAGAGATATTTAAATTATAATGTTATGTGCAATTTGAAAATCTAATATATGTGTATCTCTCACTATTCTCATATTTAAATTTAAATACTGTTATCTCTCGATCGAGCGTATCAATATGAATACAATTTATCAATTATGTGAAATTGTATGCTAGTATATATTATGCGTAATTAAATTAATATCCAATGAACGATTTTTAAAATATTTCAATTTTCATACGAACTGCGATATGTTGGTGTAATTTCAAGACTTTTTACACTAATATCGTATTTAAATAACGATATCTCTACAACCATCAATACCATCAATATATATATGTAATTGGTTAGTGGTATTTCATGATATATTTGTATTACATTTCTCTAATTCAATTTGTACCCAAAGCGCGATTCTAAAGATATTAAAAGTTTAATGCAATATGCATTTTTTTTAACTGATATGTATAAGTGAACCTCACATTTTTCTCATACTTAAACACTGATATCATTTGAACAAGCGTATCAATATAAATATAATTTATCAATTATATTAAGTTATATGCTGGTATATATTACGCGTAATTGAAATAATATCCAATGAACGATTCTTAAGATATTTCAATTTTCATATGAACTGCGATATGTTGGTTAAATTTCAAGACATTTTACACTAATATCGTATTTAAATAACGATACCTCTACAACCAACGTATCAATATAAATGTAATTTGTTAGTGGTATTTTATGATATATTTGTATTAAATTTCTCTAATTCAATTTGTGCCTAAGGCGCGATTCTAGAGATATTAAAAGTTTAGTGCAATAAACATTTTTAAAACTGATATGTATAGGTGAACCTCTCATTTTTCTCATACTTAAACACTGAAATCTCTTGAACAAGCGTATCAATATGAATGTAATTTATTACTGATATAAAGTTACATAATATCACACAATATAGTGAATAAAATTATTATCCAATGAACCATTCATAAGATATTTCAGTTCTCAAACGAACTTTGATATTTTGGTGAAATTTTGAGACTGTCTCCAATTAAGATCGTGTTTAAATAATTATATCTCAAAAACCAGCGCATAAATGTGAATGTAATTTCTTACCAATATTTTATTATATATTAGTTTCCCACTCGTATAATTTAATTTGTACTTAATGGGCGATTCCAGAGATATTTAAATTTTAGTGCCAATGTACTACTTTAGAAACCTATACAAGTGCATCTCTCATTTCGTCATTTTTCTCATACTTAAATACTGATATCTCTAGAACTTGCGTATTAATATGAATGCAATTTATTCCTAATATTATGTAGGATATTGATATTTAATACGAGTCATTAAATTGATATCAAACTAACGATTATTAAGATATTTAATTTTTCATGTGAACATCAATATTTTGGTGCAATTTCAACTCTCTACAAAATTACGATCGTATTGACTAGTTAGTAACGATATGTCATAAACCTATAAACTGGAATAAATTAAAAAACATTACTGAATTACAATAATACAAAAAAAAACTACTAACGATCGTCCTAAATATAGAATTAGAAAACTAACAAAAACATTGAAATATTCAAATAATATTTTTCAAAAACCAAAATACTACAAATTATTTGTTTTTGGAATATTTTTTCTTTAAATATTTAACACGCACCCGGGATGGGATGTGAAATTTTGACTAACCAACATACCAATTAATTAAAAATATGAAATAAATTTTGATTTACAATTGGACCAATTATCGAATTACAAAAACACAAATCAATCAGCAATCAACAATGAAACTATTTTGAAAATTACTAACTTAAATTACTAAAATAAAAATCAAAATTTTTCGTTTTGCAGTAATAGCTTCAGCATTCTTCAAACTTCGAAAGTTAAAGAATATGTAAAAAAGTATTATTTTGAGTATATCTATCCTCTATAAAAATTTGACAAGTGCTGGAGATGAGATATGAAAGTTTGACTAATCTATACACCTATAGGTAGAATTACGAATATATGTATTAACTAAAACAACATAAATATAAAAAAAAACTAATTATGTGTAAGGGTCCGGTAATTACATAAATACTCAAAACATAATTTTTTTATTAACGATTGTATCACTTATGTAATTACAAAAATAAAACAAAAATTGTCTAATGAGCTCACCAATTATTATATACCTACGACGTAATTACAAAAGTACTAAACAATACAAATTTTATCATTTTCGTTCTGAAAACGTATAATTTTATATTTTAGGTTTAATCAATGTGGTGGTTAATGCATTCTGTTACTAATAGTGCATTAAATATTATTATACGAAAATATACCAAGTTATTTGCCACTATACAACGATGTTTACGATATTGGAATTTATCTTATTGACCTCGATGTGTTGGTGCAATTTAAAGAGTTTTTATTAATAGTATAATAATAAGATAATAATTTAATTATCTTATTTATAATTATAATATAAGATCGTATTTAAATAACCACATTAAAAAACTTAAAAAATAAGGAATTACCAACAAAAATACAAAATATAACAAATTTTGACACTTCTGCGTTAACAATAAATCATTGTATATATATATATATATATATATATATATATATATATATATATATATATATACACAAAGTAGAGCCAACATCGTAAATGATATTCTCTTATTTACTTCTACTCTACTAACTTCTTAGGAAGTTATTAGAATTATAGAGTATCATATTTGATTAATATTAATACTATAAGAACTAATTAGTATTACATTCCTAAATTATACTATTTATTAAAATTATCATATTTCCTCTCATAAAAAAATGTATATACAAATAAACCATTTCCAGTCGATAGCTTTATAATTGTATTATATTTCTAATATAGGAGTATATTCTCTTTAATATTCATCAATAATGTTATTTGTGCTATATTAAGAATAATTGAATTGAAATTGACTGTAATTAACCAAAACACGTGTCAGGAATTTGATAATAGAAGCACATAATATGCCTTAATTATGTAATATAGAAATATTGTTTCATTAAGTATTTATCTTTGAAATATATATATTTTTTATTAATTATTTATATCTACTTATTTATATTAATTGTGTTAAGTAATGTAGGTACATATTGTAACATTTACCAATAATGTTATTTGTGTTACTTACCGTACTATTACTACGCATTTCAAAGTTCATTTTTGCAAAATTTGCTCACTCAATTCACAAAAGTTTGGTTTTTTCAACTTCAAGTATCAGCAGATATCGGTTTAAAAAAAAACTTAACGTTTCGCTATGACCTACTCAAAATCATCACAATCAACTAATCCGGCTTGGCTCATGAAAAAGTACAACCGCGACGAGTTACGCCTCGCACTAAACACCTCATATCAATAGAATAAATTCTTATAGATAGTTTTCGGATGGAGGGCATTAAGCATTGTACAAATTTGATATCCCCCCCAAAGACGATGCGATTTCCTCAGGAGGATTTGAGCCGTGGCGTGGTGGGGCAAGGGCGTTATTTCGACGGTGTCTTAACCGCTTATCGGGCTAGTAAAAGTACGAAAATGGGGGGACCGGTTCATTTGGAAGCTTAGCGTTATAAATTTTTAGGTGATTTGTTGTTCTGATGGCTTGGGCAAGAGTTCGTCGTGGTTTGAAAATGCGTTTACACATGTGAAGCATTAAATCGCTGTGCGCCTCGCCTGTCAGGTTGAGAAATGCTATTGTACACGAACATTAATATGCATGTGAATTACAAGTAATAAATATAAATATAGGTACTTTAATAATAAGTCTTACGTGCACCACGAAACACACGATAGGCTAGTGGAGCCTAGTATAAAACCATACGAAAGTATGAAACAATTTTATTTAAAATAAATAATAGTAATGAAAATAAAAGTAATGTTCAAAAACACATTTTTTTTAATGCTCCGAAGAACAATTTCGTGAAAAATTAATCACATTTTTAGTCGATTTCTGATCGTCATTTGTTTTCGAGTAAAACGTCCTTTAATTGTCAAAATTACAACATGAACATTTCGACTCCTTACATTAGAAAATTTTCGATCAAATGAAAACGGGAAATTTGAAAACGTAAGTAATGTGTGAACTTCCTACCATCATTAATTTCCACTACATTTCGTCGTTTATATTTTTTTTACATGACGACCCTGGGGTTGTCCCCTGTGTACATAATAACAGTAATAACAATATTAATAATATGGATGAAAAAAGGGATTTTTGTCTATAATTTTGACTTTAATTGTCAAAATGATATGTTTTTAGCGGTAATTGTCAAAATCTCAGAGGTTTCCACATTTGTAGCTTCATAATGTCAAAATTTGTCAACTGAAACAATCAAAATTGAAAAACTTTTATGATTATTTGTCATATTTTAACTGTTCAAATTGGTCATATTTTTAATTGAAACAAAAATCAAAAATCAAAAATTGTAGAAAACCTAAAATCCTGAAATAATAATGGCTGACGAATCAACAAATTTAGTCAGAATTTGTCAAATGTATAACTATAACAGACAAAAATTCTGATATTTTCAATGGTAACTGACTAAATTTGTGATATTTTCAACTGTAGCTGTCGATATATCCGCTCTTTTCAATAGTAACTGACAAAATTTGTGATATTTTCAATCTAAGCTGTCGATATTTCTGATATTTTTAATTGTAACTATCAAAATCCCTTATATTTTCAACCTTAACTAACAAAATCTGCGTGGTTTCCACATTTGTGGTTCCATATGTGAAAACTTGTGAAGTATACAAGTGTAACAATCAAAATTTAAAAAATGTTATACCTTTACTATCAAAATTCGTAAAAATTTTACCAACAACAATAAAAATCTGTCAAGTTCTATGCCCAAGTTGTAAAAATGTATAAAATTGACTATGGTATAATTATTAAATAATAATAATTTGATTTCATAACAGAATTTGACATTTTTTAAATTTTTTGACATAAGATATATCGCATTAAAAGTTTATTTTACAATGTGAGCATAAAACTTAACAGATTTTGACAGTTGTTAGTAAAATGTTTACGGATTTCAATAATGAATTATTTTTTAGACAAATTTTTACATATGTAGCTATAAATGTGGAATTTTGACAGTTACATTTGAAAATATAATAAATTTTGACAGTCATAGTTGCAAATATCAGAAATATTGACAGCTAAAGTTGAACATTTGACAAATTTTGACAATTTCCGCTAAATATATGACATATTTTGACAGTTACATTTAAAAATATTATACATCTTGACAGTTGAAGTAAATTAAGTCACATAATCATAATAAACTTTTAATGCGACATATCTTATGTAAGAAAATACATAATGTCAAAGTAAGATTAGAAATTAAAATATTACGATTTACGAACTATACTGTAGGAAATTTGATAGATTTTCACAACTGGAGCATATAACTTAACAGTTGAAAAATGACAGAGCAAGAATTTAACAGTTGTTAGTAAAATATTATATACAGATAAAATATATACAGATGTATACTTCACAAATTTTCACAAATGAAGCTAAAAATGTAGCAAGCACGCAGATTTTGACAGTTTCAGTTGAAAATGTAGAAACATTTCTCAGTCACAGTTGAATATATCAGAAATATTGACAGCTACAGTTGTTAATATCACAAATTTTGTCAGTTACTGTTCAAAATATCAAAAATGTTGTCAGTTACAGTTGAACATTTGACAAACGTTGACCGAACTTTTTGATGTATTGTCAGCCATTATTATTTTTTCAGAGAGTTATGAAATATGAAAAATGAATATATTTTGACAGTTACAGGTAGAAATATGACACATTTTGGCAGCTGCAGTAAAACTATGACAAATAATCATAATTAACTTGTAATGTGACATATGTTATGTAAGAAAATAAAAAATCTCAAAATTAGAAGTTCTGATATCAAATTATTACGATTTTAGTCAAACTTGTACTGCAACTGTCAACATGTGTTATATTTTTAATTGTAACTGTCAAATTTCTAATAATCACAGTAACTGAGAAAATTTGTGATATTTTCAACAGTAGCTGTCAATAATTCTGATTTTTTTAACTGTGATTGTCATTTTTTTTATATTTACAGCTGTAACTGTCAAAATCTGAGAGGTTTCCACATTTGTAGTTTCATAATGTGAAAATTTGTCAAGTATACAACTGTAACAATCAAAATTTGAAACAAATTACCCTCATTATCAAAATCCGTAAACATTTTACTAAGAACTATCAAAATCGAGTTGTGAAAATGTATAAAATGTACTGTGGTACAGTTCTCAAATCGTAATATTTTGAATTTATAACTTCTAACTTTGACATTTTCTACTTTCTTACAAAAATATATGTCACATTAAAAGTCATAATTTTGTTGCAACTGTCAAAATATGTCATATTTTTAACTGAAACTGTTAAAATATGACATAGTATTAACTGTAATACAAAATATGTCATATTTTCAACGATAACTGGCAATATTTGTCATATTTTCAACTGCAGCTATTTTCAACTGTATCTTATGAACTACTGTACTAATAGTTCATAAAGATATAATGGAAAATTTACGCACTGACGAAAATTGTTGAGTATATTTTACATGAGAGTACTGTAAAGTAAGTAAGTTACAGAAAGACTCGAAATAAAATATTTACAAACAGTGCCAAAAGCAATCTACTGTAGTATCAAATACTCTTTCTGATACTTCACATTAAAAAAATTTCGAGTAAAACTTAATGTAGAAATCGAAAATTAGTACAAAAAAAAATAATCAAAACTGTTGCTAAGTAAAATAAATATCCAAGAAGTGTTTGAACACCGGCTTCTACACAATTTTATATTTTGTACTTGGTTAGCAACAGAGTTTTTCTTTTATATCATGCCAATGAAAAACAAAGGTTTTTTTTTTCGTTTGTGTTTTTTGTCAATTTTAAAGACTTTTTCTCCCGACCGGGAATAAACTGACACCTTCATCACACCACATCTGACAATCGACTTACACTAGACTACTTTATTCCCGAATGGAAAAAAATATCAATAACATATTCCCTAGGGAATAAAGTAAATCGGATGTAGTTTATTTTATTATTTTGTACTAGTAACAGTAACCATAGACGAATTATAGACACAATATTAACCCACAGACAATTATCTGATATCTTGGAGGTTC
Organism: Othius punctulatus; assembly: GCA_951805005.1. Taxonomy (NCBI): domain Eukaryota; kingdom Metazoa; phylum Arthropoda; class Insecta; order Coleoptera; family Staphylinidae; genus Othius; species Othius punctulatus. Next base: position 37,492,653 of record OX638141.1, read on the forward strand.
GATGTTACTTCGAGACGTGTGATATGCATGGTCGATGTTGATACTCAGCTGTGGCTATGTTGTCGCTATAATAATTTTCAACAAGCATTTGAGCTATTAAATTAAAAATCGAAATAAATATGTAAAATGTATTATTGAGGAATACTCCTCAATAATCCCTCAGCCGCAAACGTTTTCGCGTCCTATGGTCACTCAGGCATAGTTTGATGTTTCGGGGTTAAAACCTTCCTTTATTCTATAAATGCATAAATAACTATTTTATGCTATAGTATCAAAATGTTTTATATTTAGGTCATTTGAAGAAAATAATGTTAAAATTAAGACAATTAAGACAATTAATGTCAAAATTAAGGACGAATATGGGGATGTCATATAAATACAGAGTGGTCACTTTTACGATGAACACTATTAGGATCTATTAAACGGAAATAAATACAGAGTTGGTGAAATGGGATAAAAGATTAACATTTTTGTTCCTTTCAATATACTGAAACGAAATCCGGGATATCTTGCACAGTTCCTGATATATCGTTGAAAAACTGAAGAAGTGCACTTTCCTTTTCCTTTTATACCTTTTTTACTTTTGACGGAAATTTTACGAAACTTGGCACTCTTACATTTTTCGACGTCAGTTTTCTGATCACAGTGCCAAACATTTTCTGCGCCAACTAGATGCCCAAATTTTCGTAATCAACTTTTGATTTTCTTATGGCCGTAATATTGGATTTTAATAGCATTCAAAAGAGCGAAAAATTCCGATGTCAACCTTGTATAACACATGGGTAATCTGACATTATTTCCTACCAAAAAACGATAATTTAAAAATGTGTTGCAAAAATCAAACTGCTGTGGACTGCTCTAAAAATCAAGTTGCCATGGAATAACAAATTTCACATTTCTTCATACAAAGAAAATAACTTCCGAGTCATTTTATTGTGTATAAAGTGCAAAAAAGGAGTAAATATCTTTAATTAGTAAAAATGGCAATACTTAAGTATCCTAAATTTTAATTCAAGAATGGTATCTGATCAGATTATTTAATGAATACAATATGATTTATGATTTATGATTGATGATATACATGATTACATTATAGAGATTGTACATATCATTTTTTTCATGCTGAGGATAATATCTTGCCATTTTTATTAATCAAAGATATTATCTTATGATATAAGATATAAGAACACACAGAAACAATGAATATGAAAAAAAAACAATGAATAAAAATCGGAACTAGCAAATTTAAATGAATTCGTTACGCTAAGTGTCAAAATTTGATACTGACATAAGTGAAGTTCACCGTTACCGGGTATACTTATTATGAAAATAAGTATACTAACGCTTATTACACGACTCGATGTTAAAACTTTGAGGAACTCATGCAGACTTAGGAAACATAGTTCAACATTTTGGCATTAAGATTTTCGACTCCGAATTCTATAAGCAACATCCTCGCGTGTAGTCCTATCACCAATTTAATCACACCAATATTATTTTGTTGTTGTAGAAATATAACCACATACATACAGACAGACACCAAATAACTGTAGAATCGTTGATATTAAAATCAGCACTTGAAACTCAAAATAAAATTTTGCTCATCATTGGCAATATTCAAATATTACCTAAAAGTTTTAAGATTGTCTTCAGATTTTCATAGAAACAAATGACATTTGTAATAATACATAGTTTGCACTCTTCTTATGTAGGTAAAATAATTTCAAGACCAACAGTTTTAATAGTAGTAGTTACAATCTTTATTTGCTATAGCCCAGAGGTATTTCTGCTTTTGCAGTTATAGTTTATTTTTATATGTAGTTTGATGTATCAAATATTAAAATTAACAATTAAATCAAATTAAAAATATTAATTAGAGGGTTAATAATTTCTTAGACAACTTCTGGATACAGCGACAGTCACTGACAACATAGATTAGGTTAAATTATATATCTCCAATAATGGAATGAATTTCAAAATTAATTATTCAGATCTGTCTCCGAAAAGGTTACTCACTTGTGACATGGACAATAACACCACTGCAGTATTTCGTAAGATTAACTTTACCATTTGTCTCATTATATTATGAGCCGAGATGTTGTACTGAGTAACTACATACCGTTAATCTGTTATTGAACAAATCATAAATTAATTAGCCGAGCATTACGACGATTGCGTAACTGCTGCAAACTGGGAAAATCTTCAACAATCAATCGATTACCAAATCACTCTCACAGCTCCATCAATTTGAATCATTACGGCTTCTAGGTTGTTCATGTAAATATAAGTTGCTTTGTGTCCTAATCCAAGGTACGTGTTGAAAGAGTCGCGTTCGCTTCTCGCCGATTTCTTCATCTCAAGCGAAGAGCGCACGATGAACCGTCGCTCTTAATGGTTCGGAGGCAAGGTTCGAAATCCGGCGACTTTTCTTATGTAACGATTGAAATTTTCAATGGTTGTGCAGTAATTGTATCCTTTTTAGTAATATAATTTTCGCCGGTTGCTTATCTCTGGTTTGTGCAGTTAACTCGTGACATTTGCAAAATTTCGGCTTTAATTGAGTAATCGAGAAAGAGACAAAAATATAGAATATAAAAGGAACGTAGGTATAGATACAACTGTAAAATAATGACAATAGTAAAAATTAGGGGCTTTATTAATATTTTATAAACATTTATCAGAATGCTCTGTTACACAATTTACGGATTGGTTATGAAAAATATCACTTCTTCAAAAAATATTTCAAAAGTAAATTACCATTTCTGTAAGTTTTTGCGAAAATTTGTCTGATGCATTCTGAAAAGATTTAAAATGATAATTTGTAATTTTTTGAAAATATTGGCAAAATTAATTTAATATTTCATGAGTAACCTACCACTTCCAGTTGTAATTTTTTTTAATCCGTTTGATGGTTGCGTTCTTATAAGATTAAAATATTTATGATAATTTGTAATATCGAAAGTATTGGGAAAAAAACTTAAATATTAGCAGTGCACAACCAAGAATTGTTTGTTTTTTCGAAAGTTGTTTCGTCTGATTGATGCAATCTGAAACGATTTCAAAGATTTATCATATTCTGACAATTTTCATATAACAAACAAAAATACAAAGTAGACTTACACTTTCGGTTAGACATTTTGAACGAATCAGCACTATGTACAGTCATGCTCACATAAATCTAGTACAAACAATTTGACATTGCTATATGAAATTGCTATTGTAACCTAGTTTCTTGTACTAGATTTATGTGAGCATGACTATACATTACGAAACTGTTAATTATTACGTTTCATGCCAAGATTCCTTCACGCTAAAAATTTAAAAATCAGTCGCAATAAAGACGACACCTAATGAATTACAATCGACACTCCGTTATATGGCTGAGTTTATGGCGTATTGTTATAGCGGTAATCAATATTTTACCATAATCGTAAAAAATCGAATCACTTCATTGGAATAACCCTGAAGACCATGCGAATTCTGTGATAGTGAATCCTTCCGTCCGAAGGTTTACGATACAATAAGCTCATCGCCGAATCCGTAACGGCTCTCATAACCGACCGTGAAGAGGCCAGAAATTCACCGAGAGAGTTAATTTTCACTGCCAACAGTGAAAGAACTCTCGACTTTCAGACCTTGACTCTCTTGCAAAACACCATTATTATGCGGTTACCTAACTCGCGCGTAATAGCAAAGAAATCCGTGCCAGAGGGACGATTTCTGTTTGGCCTGGCGGAATGAGTGTTATTGGGTCCGGTGTGTTGTCATCGTCGAAATTGGGTTTACCGTCGTTTACGGACGAAATTAATTGCGAGCTAGGAATAGCTGCAGTTCTTTTTTGTGTGTCCGAAAGTAAAAGTGGAGTAAGTCGGAATGTTTTAATTGCAAGTGCAACGTCGAACATGCAAGAGAACATTTATTAGTTTCAAGATACACCGGCATTATTAATCACCTGGCTGAATTAACTATCACCTACCAATAGGGTTATTGTGAACTTAAGGGTGTTAAAATATACGATAATCAAAAATATATTGGTTTTAAATCAAGAATTCTAAAATCAAAATTTCTAATAATTGAACCATTGAAAAACAGACTGGTGTAAGTCCTTTTATTTAAATTGAGTTAGGTCCACAAAATATACAAGGCACAACATCCCTTGTATATTTCTGGACTTATTTCTCTATATTACCTGAATTAAAAAAATGGACTTATACACCACTCTGGTTTTCAACGTATATGTATAGATTTACAATATTTTGGCTTTGATGTACTCAAATATTCTCAAAGAAAGAATATTGTTTAATTATTATTATATTGCATTATTTATTTTTATTTGGATAGAATATTTTACAGAAGAAAATAAAAATAAAATCTCAAATCTTTCTGTATTCAAGAATTGTGAAATCACTCAAAAAATAATTCTTTTTTAATTTTATTTTATGCAAATTAATTAGATCTTAAAAAATATTGCAAACATATAAAGTAAAATATATAAAATTATTTTAACTACTTATTAACACCTAATTATTTAGATTGTAAATCTATTATTTTGTTAATGATTATGTATTGAAAATGAATTTTGATTCAAACAGTTCAAGGAATGAAATTTCATAAGAACAGGGATACACGTGGATACCATACTAGATACGGTGATAGCTTTCGTATCACGCCGCAAAATACAACACTGTACGAAAAATCAACAATGTTTTCATGTATATCTACAGGGTGGCCCACCTATCCTCGCTCTGACAATTGCTGCTAGAATAATGAAAATAGAGGAAAAAATCGTATTGGAAGTTATTGAAAACTTGATGTTCTACTTTTTAAAATGCAAGTACCCAAGCAATGTGTCAAAACATACACAATATTCAGTGTCACGTTAAATACACAGGGTGTTCTGAAACTACGATCGAATTTTGCGATTTTCAAATGGCTAAATCATATCGAGATTGATCGTTATTTACCTATTAAAAAGTAATATTAGATTACAGTCTATATGCTACCATTGAATAGTTCATTAGATGAGCACTCAGAATATGATACAGTGTGTTCTATTTGAAAAAAAAGAAGAGTTTTAGCCATTTGAAATTAGCAAAATTGTATCGTTGTTTCGGAACACCTTGTATATTCTACGTGACATAAATTATTGTGTGTATTTTGGCACATTGCTTGTGTACTTGCAGACGCAGATTCTTTCATTGATCTCTTATAATAAGGTTTCTTTGAATATTTGTCCACGTTCATGATTTTTCGTTAAATTTTATAAAATGTGAATAACTTGGCAACGTAGCATCTGATCTCAAAAAGTAAGAATGATGTGTGAAATTCACATAAAGCATATTCTAAAAATAAAATAATATACAGGGCGATCAATTTTAACAAGAGACCAAATTTTGTATCCCGTATTTATGGTACACTCTATATACTCGAAAGTAATTTTAAAAGGTAGCACATCATGTGTCGAAATACTTCCAATCAGATGTTTTCCTAAATATTCATTAGTCTAGCAGCAATGGTCCGTGCGAGGATAAGTGGGCCATCCTGTATATATAACAAAATCGCAAACCATGTAAAAGCCAATCAAAATATTAATGTTCTTATAAATCAACTCGGAGCATCTATCTTTGATATGTGTCTCTACTCAAACTCAGAATTTGAATGTATGTAACAAAGTATCATTTTTTTAAAGTGTTATATAATTTTGTATTCTTATATTTTTGCATTTTTATATTTTTATAATATATTGCACCTGACATGTCCAATCAGCAATGTATGTTGCTTTTCAGGATGAATAAACTGAACTGAATTATTACATAATTACCAATTCTTTCCGGTGATAATGCTAAATTTTAATATTTTTAAGAATTATTATGTTACTATCTCCTCCTCTTTGTTCTGTTAGCTCTTTACGTTCCATGTTCCTATCCTTGTCATGTCTTCTTTTTCTTTCTACTTTTTCTTTCTATATGTTTTTCTTAATTTTTCCTTTTTCGTTTCCTGGATCATTTTCCTATTTCCATGTCATTGTCTTATTTTTGTGATGTGTTCAAAAGTCACTAAATTACAATATTAAGTTTAAGGTTTTATCCATGAATTACCAGTTATGTATTTAAGGTTTTTATATTATTATTAGGTACTTACTGGTAAAAAAAAAATATTTTTATTTAATTTTATTATTTATTTATTTAATTCGCCTGACTAGTTTCGGTTAGTATATAACCATCTTCAGAGGCATCTACGAAGAATACACTAAATTAATTAGGTTTAATATATAAAACTGAAGTACCCTACACCCTAACGGGTAGAAAAGGGTCTTGATTATATATATATATATATATATAAAACTGTAGTCAAGTTTCTTACAAAATGTTTAAATATAAATTATAATAGTATTTGTTGTTATCTGTTCAATGTTATAGCGTGTATAAATGAATTAGTGTTTATGTAATTTGGGGAAGAATTAAAATGTGTGAAAGTTATTTTTATGGGGGTATTAATTTTGGTGATATAATAATATTTTGGTGATAGAAAGTAAAATCAATTCTTAAATAAGTGTTGTAAGTGTTATGTATAATAAGGGTTATTTTATATGTATATATTTAGAATTATTTACTTGCGCATTTCACGTTGATACATCTTGAATTCCCTTTAATTGTAATTTAATAATGCGAAATGCGAAATAAAATAAATAAATAATAATATAAAATATAAATATTTTTTTACTAGTAAGTACCAAATAATAATATAACAACCATAAATTATAATAGTTATTAAAATTTTTAATAGATTCCAGATTTTGATCTAATCAGAGTTCATTGAACAAATTATTCAATATTTCTGGCAAGACGAATTTTAAAAAATCGAGATTTGCGAGTATTCTCAAGAATATACCTTTTGTATGTATTCATCCTTAAAAATTCTTATGGGTAGTTAATTTAGTAAGTCTTTGATTTCTGGAGGACGGTAATTTAATGAAATAATTCATTGTAACTTTCTTGGTAATTCACTTTATTATTATAAGTTACATAGTAACCCCCTTGGATCTACTGCATATATTGAATGTTTTTATATTATCATATGATAGTGTCCAGAAAAAGTTTTTCTAAAAATAAAATATATATTACGAAACAAGATAATTAAACATATGAATACAAGATAAAATTCTAAAACCTAGTGATGGGCTAATTCGAATTTTAATAATCGAATAATTCGATTATTGGCAGCATTCGGAATAATTCGATTATTAAAATGATTCGTATTATTATTCGTGAAAATCATTCGGATTATCATTCGTGAAAATAAATCATTCGGATTATTATTCGGTAAAATAATTCCGATTCTCATTCGGATTATTATTCGGTAAAATAATTCCGATTATCATTCGGATTATCATTCGGTCTAAAACCATTCGGATTATCATTCGGTAAAATCATTCAGTAAAATCATTCTAATTATAATTCGTGAAAATCATTCCGATTATCATTCGTAAAAATCATTCGGATTATCATTCGGTAAAATCATTCGGATTTTCGTTCGTGAAAATCGAATTATGAATGATTTTAAATCGAATGATTCATAATTCGAATTATAATTCGATTATTGCAATAATTCGTAATCGCATAATTCAATTATTATAATCATTTGATTATTCCCATCACTACTAAATACAGAATTGTGATACACTGTAAATTTCTTGGTATTACACTTCATTATAATATATTTGATAACAACCCACTTGTATTGTTGAAATTATAATCACTATAATAATACAGTGTAATGTCGATAAAATTAAAAGCACATTACGAAATTGATTCGTATGTTTGTTGTCAAACGAATGAAATATAACGAAAATAATTGCGCGAAAATTTTGCAAAATCATTAATCTGAATTAAATAATATGTACTTAGTATTGCAAGTCATGCGCGACATAATGCAAGTGACTATCATATCTTAATTTAGAATCTAATTTTTATTAGAGAATCGTGCAGAAATTGCTTAATCAAAACATACGACATTTAATTAACCTGCCATTATAATGCGAGATGTGACTTTTATAAAAATCTAAGCTGAATTCTTGAATAAATTACAACATATATTTGAATAATCTTAATTTAATTAGTGACTGGATTACATTGTTAGCAGTGCTTAAGTTTAAATATTTAAATCAAAGAGCGAATTATGTGCCGTGACATCTAATAATAATAATAATAATAATCCCTACTACTCCTCCACCTAGGCGTAATTGGTTACTGTCATTATTTGACATTTCTGCAAAATGTATACTTTAAAAAAATTAAATTGGGCACCGTACGAGGTTGTTTTTGGATTTTATGTACAGTCATGCTCACATAAATCTAGTACAAAAAATTGACATTGCTATATAAAATTGCTAATGTAACCTAATTTCTTGTACTACATTTATGTGAGCCTGACTGTACATATTTTCCAAAACTTTAAAAGAAAATTTGTTTATTTTGATGAAAAAATGAGTTAAAATTTTTGGCTGGTTGTTATAAAGTTTGAGACAAAATAGTTTCTTTTGTTAATACGTGTATGAATACGAACATATATTTGTACTAAGATTTGATACTAGATATGCATTTTTTTGCCGTTTCAGTTTTATAATAGTAGGTATTATCATTGATTATAATAACCTTAGGGTATTATAATCAATGGTATTTGATTCGTAGCGTTCTGTCGCGTAAGAAATCTATGAATCAGTCTTAATTATTTTCTATATTTGGCATTATTTTCCACTATTAAAAATACTTTATATGAGCTATATAATAAATCACCAACTTACAGTGTCTAGTATACTTATGTGCACACATAATATTCTTAATAAATTCACCAGTTTCCCGATGATATCATATGCCATTTCTGTGACGGCAAGTAATTAAAGTTGCCTATGGACATACACCAACATTAAATTAAAATTTGCAGTTTTAGAATCCCTGTATTACATAAATATATATGTAATGTTCATACTAATTACAGTTATTTAAAATTGATATTGATGATAAATCATGGTATTTTCAGAATTGATTAGTCTACAAATTCGAGTAAATTAATTATTGTGAAATTAAATTCTCTCCATGAGATTTGAATGGTATTAATTCATGTGTAGGTACTGAAAACGAAATGGAAACCGACTTTCATTCCGTTTTGTTGTATGCGAGAGATTGAAATTGCTCCAGCAATAATGCTAATAATAAGTAATAATAATAATGATAATAAATAATAATAATAAATAATTATAATAAGTAATCATCTAAGACGATATAACTTAATCTGGTGAGAATTTTTCATTATCCAAAGTAGCCAGTGATACATGCAGATTTATTACAACAAAATACGGTTATTATCTCCTTATAAGAATGAAAATTTTTTTAATGAAAATTTTCGAGTTCCAGAATTTAATGGAAATATTTATTTCTGGAAGTCTAAAATGGCTCAAGATAATTGAATTAAATTTTAAATTTAGAGTTCTAGAACGAAATCTAGATTTGAAAACGTTTTCGAATATAATCTATAAATGGATATAGGTATTTGACTCTTATCATATTTTTGTTCTCGTGAATAATTTCGAAAATATTACTTATAAATTGGTCAATGTTGGAGCATTTACTTCGTGATACACGATGAAATTAAATAAAACAAACACTTTTCTTTGTTTATATCACACTGTTTATTAAAATTAGTGACTATTGTTTTTCTTACTCTAAGTTTGATAAAGATCAGAACGTGATTGAAAATATAGTCACTAATTTTAATAAACAATGTGACATAATCAAAGAAAAGTGTTTTATTTCATATTACTCAAAGTTACAAATATTTCAATATAAAGTGAAGACAATCTTGTTCTTTCGTAGTTTGTTCTTTCGTTGTTTGTATGAAACATGATTTTCAAACAATGCCTCTCTTAGTACTGGTTTTAGTTTTGAATGGGCTTATCTGTTTTTGCGATTCAATTTCTTATAATAGTGCGTGTATTTTGCACACACAGTGAAGTGGGCTTTTAACATTTTTTTTTTTGTAAGAAATTTCGAAAATATTACATGTATATAGAAATATTTGGATATCTGCATGATATATAGGTTTGTAGGACACATGAATTTCAAACAATGCTTTTCAATAACATTTGGGTATTACTGGTTTTAATTTTCTAACGGACTTCCGTTGTAATAGTGCGTATATTTTGCATATTATTTGAATAAACAGTCATGAAGCTTAATATTTATTCAGAGGATAGAAATACAATGCAGTTTTATGAGCATTGTTTATTGTAGGTCTTCGAACTAAAAGTAGATTAATGTATTAAAATAACTGCTATTGAAAATTCATTAGATTAATGAACTACTGTACCAAGTTGTCACCTAATTAATACCCATAAATGAGCATAAATTGTAATAATTAGTTCTAAGCAGAATTTACAATTACTGTTTTTTTCTTGTAAATGGAACAGGACCAGGCCATTTAATTGATTTGTAGATTTTCTAAGAATTTACTGGTTTGCCAGTGGAAGGTTATTTCATATCGTTAATGCTATAACTGGATAAGTCTGTAGGTACTATATAATATTAAGATTAATATTTAATAAATATAACTATCGATACTTACTCGAAGGATAAATCGTTTTACTTTAATTTAGCTTTCGTAATCCTGTAATCCGAAAAAATACTGTAAGTATAAGTATATGGCAGTAAAGTAAAGAATACAGAAAAAATAAAATCGGAATAAATTTCAAATTGATGTCAATTCAATGTTAGACAAATTTAAAATGTTTCTACAACTTTCAACATTTTTCAAACAAAACTTATTTGTCGTAAAGACCTGAATTACATTTAATATATGTTGTTGGTATTTAATACTAAAAAAATGTTATACTGGTCAAACAAAATATACGGAATTTTGGCAATATTGAAAATAATCAAAAGCTAAAAGTAAGTAATTACGAAAGAAAAGTAAAAAAGTAATAACAAAACTAATAAATAAATCAATTAAAATATTTCTATCTCCAATTTCTATTTCCAATAATTCCATCAAAATTACTAATTTAGTATCTTTAAATATAAACATAAAAATTACTTAAAAATGATTATAAATAAAAATTTAAGTCAAAAGTTTTCATAATCTGAAACTTGCAAGAAAAACTTTTCGCCTAATTGCGAAAACCAATGCTCCATGGGAGATTTAAGTATCTAGTTTGATACTAAAGACATCTTATAATTCTAAACTTGAAGGAAATACTTTTAGTTTAATTGCTAAAACAAATCCTCCATGGGCGATTTGTATCTAGTTCGATACTAAAAGACATCTCATAATTCTGAACTTGAAGGAAATACTTTCCGCTTAATTGCTAAAACAAATCGTCCATGGGAGATTTGTATCTAGTTCGATACTAAAAGACATCTCACAATTTTGAACTTGAAGGAAATACTTTCGCTTAATTTCTAAAAAAAATCTTGAATTGTTAAAAAAATTACAAAATCGACTCTAGGTGTACAAATATCAGGTTCTAAACAAAAAAATAAGTATTTTTTAATGCATCATTCTGTCTATGTGAACAATACCTAACCCTATCTAACCTAATCTAACCTAATCAAAAATAAGTATTTTGTTATGCATCATTCTGTCTATGAAAACAGTACCTATACATAGGCAGAACAAATATGAACATAATAGACTATATATGTATTTGATACTAAAAAAATGTTATACTAGGTAAACAACATATACGGAATTTCTGTAATATTGAAAATAATAGTCGAAATTTTCCGTCTTTGTGATTTGATATTTAAAAGTGTAATCAACACTAAAAAGTCTTTAAGTCTAAAGTTTTTATAATCCGAAACTTGCTTTAGCGACAATTTAAAAAAAAAACAGCAATATAAAAATTTAATAATAATTTATCAAAGAAAAGTGTTTTATTTCATATTACTTATAGTTACAAATATTTCAATATAAACTGAAGACAATCTTATTATTTTGTAGGTTTGTATGAAACATGATTTTCAAACAATACCTCTCCTAGTACTGGTTTTAGTTTTGAATGGACTTATCTGTTTTTGCGATTCAATTTCTTGTAATAGTGCGTATATTTTGCACACACAGTGAAGTGGGTAATATAATAAATTAATAATGAATTATTACAATTGATTTTATTCAGATTATTCACATATATATCTTGCATAATATGCAAGGGAATGCCAATTTATTAAATGCTATTCAAGAATGTATATGAATTAACGTTTTAAAAATAATCCATTACGCAACAAAACCTTATTTATAAAAAAGCTCGTAGACATTAGTCCACTTAATTGCGAGCAGCTTTCGTCCATTTCTGCATAGTTTTATTTAACGACAGGTTACATATTCCCTCGTTATTTCCGGACATCCTTCGGGAATTTCGTACATTCTAAGCACTAATCATCATTAGTTTAATTAGGAATTTTTGAAATTTTGGACGTACCAAAATAATAATAATTAGGCCATCACAATCGATTTTTGTGATCAAAATTGTCACGAAATTATCATAACTATTACGTCACAATTGTCACGTTCCAGTATTATTGTATCTTGTCAGATGCTGAGATACAAATTTGAGCATCCATCTTATGTTTCATTTATTTTTGTGAAATTTAAGAAGCTGGAAATCACACAAGAAATGAGTATAAATAAATCATAAGGCCACAAAAATATTATTATTTAATTAACCTGATAAAAAAATTACTAAGACATATTTTCTCAATAATTGGGAATGTGGAAATGCTCGTCTTATATAAACAATGTCAAAATGTTTCAAAACTATGTCAAAATTTGTGGAGCTATTGTGAGTGGAGCTGATTTTGTGCTTGTGGAGAATGTTGAGCTTGAAGTACTATAAAATCTGCACATCTCTTTGTTTTAATTCTATAGTTAAGATTTGTAGATTTTTTCAAAATATTGTAGAATACATGCGGAATTTTTAATAATATTTGCAGAATTTTTATTGCAATTATGAAGTTCTAATGCTGAATTAGGATCCGCAAAAACGTACTACTTAGATATTTAGTACAGGTATAGGAAAAACTGAAAAATCAGTTTTACGTGTTCTGCTCACAGTGTCTATATTTCCATGATGAATTTTTAAAGATACTTAAGGGATTTTCATAAAAAAATTATAGAAATTACAAAGACAATAGAAATTGCTGCAATTGTTTTTCACATATCGTCGGCTTAGTGTTATAAGGTTGCATGTAACATTTTTTCTAGTTTTAGGTGTACAACTTTACAGGACCATACGTTTTCAAAGCAGGAGCTTTGAGCTTGTTGGAAGGTTAAAATCGGAATATTAAGAACCTGTGATATATAAAAAAAATCTAATTACAGTGCACAATAGATCATTTTCTGTAATAACAAACATATTTAAAGTCATTATTCCCAAATTTACAAATTTTCACATACAACCTTGTAACATTAAGCCGACGATATGTCGAATTAATGCAGTATGGAGCAATGAGCCATTGTCAGCTCTTAACGGGCGAATACAACTTTTATGTATTCCAGAACAATATAACATACAGTATAACAAAATCACTATTAGAGGGCCAACGACAAAATCATGCAATATGGAGCATTGAGTCATTGTCAGCTGCCAACGGAACGAATACAACTGTTATGTATTCTGCAAGAGTATAAAATATAGTATAACAAAATCACTATTAGAGGGTCAATGACTATAAAAAATGAAACACAAATTTCTTTGTAATCAACTCCTTATATTGAAAGTGACATAAATATGGTAAACCAAAGTTCTTTGAAATCAACTCCTTATATTGAAAGTGACTTCAATATTAGTACCTACGTCACTTGTAATGTCTTTAACTTTTAATACAAATATTTCATAATATTTAAGAAGATATTGACGAAGAACAAAAATATACTTAAAGTAAAGATCAATTTCGCGTTTGATTGTTTTCCAAAATCATACCAAATTTTGTAAAAAAATCTTAATCTTAAAGCATCAAACTTAAACTTGAATTGCATTATCTCGATTTTTTATTTTACATATCAAACATTTTTTTTTAATTTCCCACTAGTTAAAGGTAGTTACCAGAATATTTTTAGAATAGGTATTTGGTTTCCTATGTAATTTTTTAACTTATGTCTTTAATATGTCATAATATTATAGAAGATATCGACAAAGCACAATAATACAATAAAAGTAAACATCAATTTCGCGTATGATTGTTTTCCAAAATTATATCATATTTTGTTTTTTTAACACATGTTTTTAAAACGCATTTTTATTTCAAGTTTTTATTCAGTTAAAAGGGCAGAGTTAAAAATAATATCGCGGAATTATAATAATTAATAATAATTAAAAATAATAAAGGCAGCATACCAATAATAATAGTTGAAAATTAGTGAATTATTAATATGTTTAATTAGATTAAAATTCTTTCTCACTGTTGAAGTGAGAAAGAATCAGAAAATATATCAGGAAATATCAGAAAATATATCAGAAAATAATCAGAAAATATCAGAAAATATATCAGGAACATGACTAGGTCACACGAACTTACACCTGAAATTGGACTAAATAAATGAGATCATTGGTCTTTCTATAGAAAATCGTAGGTATTGGACATTGCAACGTCAATTATAGCAGCAATCGCACCTTAAATCATGCAAAATTGAAAGATAAATCGAAATTTTGCCTCATGGTCAGAGAAGTTATTATTAGGAAAATGATAACGCCACTGATTAGTGATTGTGGCAATTGTATAGGCTAATGATTGGCGTATTGGGAGGGTCCAATTAGTCTAGGCATGTGCCTCTAAGGTCATTTGGAGCAACATGAAAAATCGCGATTTTTCGGATTTTTGTTTTAGTCGAGTTGATCGGAAAATCATCGATATTACGTTTTGCCATGTAGGTGGTCTGCCAAGTGGCACATTTTCAAATCATTCTATGGGGACTTAGCCCCCATAGCCCTTGTCCATTCTCGTATTCCCACAACTCCCCGAGTTATCTCGCTTTTTGTGAAAAAAGTACGTTTTTTTGAAAAATATTTCTCTCTTCTTAAGGCCCCCCTGTACAAACGCGATTGCCTACGGGGGCCCACTATGACTCATTGTGCTTGTATTTGGGCCCTCTATGTCCCCTCCAAATTTCGTCCGAATCGGTTGAGGCGTTCTCGAAATGGAATTTCATCGAGATGGCAAAAAACGCGACATTTTCAAAAAAATTCGAGAACCGCTGGGGCTAGGAGGCTGAATGTGTTCTCATTGGAATCAGGACCAATTAGTGTTGGCATATGCCCCTAAGATCATTTGGAGCAACTCGAAAAATCGCATTTTTTAAAATTTTAGTCGATTTGATCGGAAAATTATCGATTTTACGTTTTGCCAACAGGGTGCTCTCCCAAGCGGCACATTTTCAAATCATTCTATGGGGACTTAGCCCCATGTATGGCGCATATTTTAATAATTAGTATCAATTTAACATAATATAAGCATGGAGCAAATGTTTGTTGTATTTTCTGTTATAAATATCTGTATATTAAATATCTTTTGTATTCTGTTATAAACAGATCAGAAGAGCAGCATTCAAATATGTTATATTATCATTTTTATTCATGCCAGTATCCAACGGATTTTCATATGTCATCATCAAATATATCATATCTAAATATGATATACATATTTGCAAATAAATTTGGCCAAGTCGTAGGAAGTGATTTTTTTTTATGAACTATGAAGTCATATATAGTGTCTGCACAAAGAGCTGCATTTGAATAATAAAATTTAAAATTATAAAATGCCAATTTATGGCGTCTCAGGTAACCTACAGATATGCTAAACCAAATATTAATTATCAACAATAACTCATCTCCAAATTACTTTCACGTGCCGACTTGGCGCTGTGACTTATTGTGATTGTTATTGCTCGCCGAATCTTGCACGAAAAGGAATCCGCGTTAACCTTGATAGACTCTCACTAGCTCCGCCGAAAACGCGTCCGAAAACCCGATTCTTTCACTTTAACACACATTTGCATTGCAATAATTGCGTTTCGACATGAACCACAAAAAATTTGTACTCAGTTTCTAAATAGCATGGAAAGGTCGAAGTCCAGGCTTCAAATTATTGGGCAAGAGCATCTGGTTTCATTCCAGGCGTAGGCCAGACGCATTGCACATAATCTATGCCACTGCCATCTTTACTATATGACAAAATTGGAATAACAAAGAAAAAATGATAGATTAGTAATAAGTACAGAGGATGTCGCACTTTTAAGGGTGGGACTTCAACTATCATTAGAAAGTCCCATTTTAAATAAGTATAAATATTCCTATAGATACGTCTCGTAGAGACACTTCGATTTAGAATTCACAAATAAAAAAAAGAAGTTTTTTGTAATTAAATGAGCGCTCGTAATACATTTATGTAATACTTAGTATTTGAGTGCAAATAATTAGATGCAGAAAATATTTGATTGATAGTTCCAGTTACGTATGTAGAAATCTTTTTGTATCAAAACAAGCAGTTTTTATAAAAAAAGTAGTTTTAATAAAAAAAGGGATCAATATTTACAAAAATTAAAAAATATATTTAATTTCATATTCAATATTGTCTTACTAGCGTGCAATTGAACCTAAAATATATACTTATAAGTAATGGTAGACATGCAGCGTAATCATTTTATATAATTTCAGTGTGTCGCGAAAATCAGTCAGTGTCGTATTATTGTAAACGTGTTAAGGTAAGTCTGCTGTTTCTTTTGCAATATTTTGTCTGGTGTGAGAAAAACTATTCGGAAGTAAATTGCGTTGACCATGAAAATTTTGTCATTCAAATAAATGTGTATAAAAAATTGGTCCTCGCAGGTGATTAAAAATCCAACCTTGTCCATTTTACCAATCCAAATCTGGAGGAATTGCATTGCAGCTTGCAAGGTTCAGTCAACCTCAATATCACTGTGACCAGACCGATTGAATAAGCCGTACGCTTAGATTCACTGGTTTTACATATTTTAATTTTGGATAATTTGGAAAAAAATTGTAAACAAATCGACTTTTGTACTGAAGATAAAACAAGTATAATTTTCGAAGTAGTGAACTAGAAAATTGCACCTTGAAGCTGGATTGAATGGAGGGACGTAGTAGAATCAGAAAATAACCTTCACCATTCATGGAGACTGAACATTATTTTCCGGTTTGGAAATATATTTAATTTTTATATTTCTTCTGTGATGAAGTCACCATTGATTTATTACATATGTGGCGAGATAAATCAATTAATAACTTTTTGTTTTCTTTGTTTTTTTTAATCTTTTCGTGAAACAGTGTAATCAATTAATGGCTTTACATAATAAAATTTAAAAAAATATATAATTTATCACTGAGCAACATTAAACAATCAACTTTAAATACAATCAATTTTTATTAAACAGTAAAAAATCAAATCTGGTAGATTACAATTATTATTATAAATTGATGATATTTCTATTTATAGTTGGTGATGGTGTCCAAAATGCAAATTAAAATCAAAATGTTACGTATTTTGGTTATGGTTATGCTACTGGCACGAATGTTAATTTCGTATACTCGTATGAGTTTATAATCTCAAAAAAGTAGGGCTTTATAGCTTATAAATAGACAATTGTTATATAAAAATAATAGCATTTGAAGATATTTTTTTTTATTCAGGATAAATTTCGATATGTTTTTTAATCTAAAATTTTTAATAAGTTTGAAAGATTTAAACAAAGAAACTTAGCTTTATAGCCTAAAGACATAGAAAATTTTATAAAATTGATTGCATTTTAAGATATATTTTTTTCTCGATAAATCTCGAAATGTTTTTGAATCCAACGTTTTTAAAATTTAGACTCATGTCTTAAGTATATATTACTATGTTATATATTAGTATGTATATATATATACTATGTCTAAGTATTTAAAAATTGTGTTGAGAATGAAATATTTTTAAATTTCTTAAAACTTAAACTTAAAACTTTACTTAAAACAAATGAGATTTTTTATTAAATAGTAAAAAACAAAATCTGGTAGATTAAAATTATTATTATCAATTAATAATATCTAATCATTGCCCATTGATGGTGCCCAAAATGTTAATTAAAATCAATAATGTTATGTATTTTGGTTATGGTTATGCTAATGGCACGAATGTTACTTTCGGCAAGTATACTCGTATTAGACTATAATCTCAAAAAAGGTGAGCTTTATAGCTTATAAATAGAAAATTGTTATATAAAATTAGTTGCATTTGAAGATATTTTTTTAATTCTGGATAAATATCGATATATTTTTTTTAATCCAAAGATTAAAGATTTAAACAAACAAAGTTCAGTTTTATAGCTTATAGAAATAAAAAAAGTATACAATTCATTGCATTGGACGATATATTTTTATTCATTATAAATCTGGAAATATTTTCGAATCTTACGTTTTAAAGATTAAGACTGAGCGGATTGTAAGTCTAAGTATTTAAAAATTGTACTGAAAATGAAATATTTTTAAATTTCATGTGTTATCAACGTTCTATCAATGTACTACCGTTCTACATAAAACAAATGAGAATGAAATAATTTATAATTTCATCTATTACAGTTATTATAATATTAACAATTGTTATATAAAATTAATTGCATTTGAAGATATTTTTTTATTCTGGATAAATCTCGATATGTTTTTTAATCCAAAATTTTTAAGATTTAAACAAACAAAGTTAAGCTTTATAGTTTATAGAAATAGAAAATTCTATAAAATTGATTGCATTGGAAGAAATATTTTTATTCTCGATAAATCTCGAAATGTTTTTGAATCCAATGTTTAAAAATTTAGACTTATGTCGAAGTATATATGTATTTAAGTATTTAAAAATTGTGTTAAGAACTAAATATTTTTAAATTTCATATGTTATGAACGTACATCAATGTACTACCGTTCTACTTAAAACAAATGAGATTTTGTATTAAACAGTAAAAAACAAAATTGCAATTATTATTATACATTAATGATATTTCTATTTATAGTTTATGCCCAAAATGTTAATTATAATCAATAACGTTACGTATTTTGGTTATGGTTATGCTAATGGCACGAATGTTATTTTCGTCAAGTATACTCGTATGAGTTTATATTCTCAACAAAGTTGAGCTTTATAGCTTTATAGCTTATAAATAGAAAATTGTTATATAAAAATTGTTGCATTTGAAGAATTTTCTTTATTCTGGACAAATCTCGATATGTTTTTTATTCCTAAGTTTATAAGTTTTAAACAAACAAAGTTTAGCTTTATTAGCTTATGGAAATAGAAAATGGCAAAAAATTGATTGCATTGGAAGATATATTTTAATTCTCGATAAATATCGAAATGTGTTTTAATCAAACGTTTTAAAAATTTAGACTCACGTCTAAGAATATAAGTCTAAGTATTTAAAAATTGTGTTGAGAATGAAATATTTTTAAATTTCATGTGTTACCAACGTTCTATCAATGTTCTACCGTTCTACTTAAAACAAATGAGAATGAAATAATTCAAAATTTCACCTATTATAGTCATTATAATATCAATAAGTGTGGCGTAATTTCGTTAACCCGAGATCTTTGAAAATGAATTGCACATAATGAGAAATAAAAAATCAATATCTTTCACAAGATTCAGCACAAATTTCATCTTCGCCAGGCATAATGTCCCATAGAAATAAGTAATCGTCTATTAATTGGATATGAAATACTGACCCGCTTTTACTATTTCAAAAGCGAAACAGCAACATTTGTAATAGCACATTTGACACTTTGTGTATTCATTTGCCTAGAGCGAACAGTTCATTACCAAATTGCTTCAATGCGCTGTACGTAAAGATACACACTGGAAAAGTGAAGGGCAATGAGTTGTTGCATTACAAAAGCCATGACTTTGGCGTAATTATGGTATAACATTAAATGTATAAATTGTAACTTACAACGTAAATTTCAACTATACCTTTTCAAGTTCAAATTGAGACCAATAAAGTTCAAATTGAGACCAATCAATTGCAAATTGAGGCCAATCAAGTTCAAATTTAGACCAATCAATTTCAAATTGAGACTAAACAAAATCAAGTTGACACTAAACAATATCAAGTTGAGAGTAAAGAAATAAAATTTATCATGACAACTTGATATTGTTTAGTGTCAACTTGATTTTGTTTAGTCTCAATTTGAAATTGATTGGTCTCAATTTGAAATTTATTGGAATCAATTTGAACTTGATTGGGCTCAATTTGAACTTGAAAGGTATAGTCTTCTTCTTCTCTTCCTCCTCCTCCTTCTCCTCCTTCTTCTTTTTCTTCTTCTTCTTATTCTTCTTCTTCAGTCCTTGATCACCCAGTGCTGGGTATAGGCCTCTTTCAGTTCCTTCCATACTTTCGTTCTAAAATTCCTCCAAGATATTATCTTTACATCGTCTATCCACCTTATTTGATTTTTGGATTTTATTGAATTAATGTTTATACTTATACTATTATAATATTGTTAATTTTGTGAATTGCAAATGTTTAAATATTTTTAAATTTGGCATTAATCAAAACCCTTCTCTTCTTAGGGTGCCGTCTTCAACGAAGGTTGGCGACCATCATGACAATCTGGATCTTATTTACTGCTGCTTTAAATAGTTGGTTCGAGGTACAACCGAACCAATCACGGAGGTTACGCAGCCACGATATTCTCCTCCTCCCAACGCTCCTCTTCCCAGTTATTTTCCCCTGGATTATGAGGTGCAAAAGCTTGTACCGTGCACCTCTCATAACATGGCCAAGGTACTCGAGTTTCCTGGTTTTAATTGTTGTTAATATCTCTTTTTCCTTTCCCATTCTTCGCAGTACTTCCTCATTAGTATCAAAACCCTGTAACTTCCATTTACGTACCCAAACCTACATAAATACTATTATGATCATTAACAAATTATAAAAATACTTGAAATATTTTTGAAATTAACCTCTATATTTAGCACTGGAGGAATCAGTCGTTTAATGTGGGAAATTGGCCAATAATTGAACAATAATTAGCAACATTTATTGTTTCAATATTGCTCCCACCAAAATTGTTTTACATTAATGTATTTTCAAATTTGATATTATTTAATGACAACATGAATTTGTTTAATGCTAATATGGTTTTGACTTATACCAAATTAATAATGATGAATGCCAACTTGACTGTGATTAGTGCAAAGTTGATGTTGAAAAGATATAGTACTCAAATGAAATTCCAATTTGATTAAATTATTCTAAAGTTACATTAAAAACTAATACGTTTTTAATTAAAAGCCCATACTTCTGAGAAATTAAATGAAACAATAAGCCATACACAAAAATTGTATTTCAGATAAAATGTCCCAGTAAACTAAAAATAAATCCTAAAATGTTGCAAAAGTTCGGGCACAAAAATGGCGTTCGAACAAATCCATACCTCCATCATAAAAATGTAGCAAATTTTATGCAAAATTACTGCAGCTATAAACAAATTCCAAAAATTTTAACAGTAAAATTCTACATTATCAAAAATCAAATTTGCATATTATATTTGAAAACTTTGCATAACTAATTCATAAACATAACTTTAGATATAAATAAATTCCAAAACTACGAACAATTATCAAAAATCAACATTGCATATTATACTTACAAAAAGTGCATAACTAATTACAATTTTTGACACTAAACAGTACGTACTGAAAAATACCATAAATTTCCGAAATATCAACCATCTGCAAATTTTATGCATAGCTACTGCAACTACAAACAAAATTTAAAAATATGAACAATACTACTCTGAATTTCCAAAAATATTAAATGTGCATGTTATATTTTAAATATAAAAATGTGCCACATAAAAATTCTTGGCGTTTATGAGCCAAGAATTTTTATCAGTAATTTTATCAATCTATAATATTGACAAATGCCATAAATTTCTAAAATTTGCAACATATGAACAATCTAAATTGTAAGAACAATGTAAATTTTATACATAATTACCACAACTATAAAGAAAATCCAAAAATGTGAAGACTAAAATTTCACATTATTAAAACTACAAAATTTGCATGTTATATTTAGAAAATTTGCATGACTACTAAAAATTCTAGGCACTATAATTCTACTGTTCTGAAAACTACAATAAATTTCAAAAATTTCCGAAATTTGAACAATATTCACAACAAATTCTATATTTACATCGAATCCTTACAAGATGTTCACCATGAAAATCTAAAAATTGCAAATATTCAACAAGTAACCACAATAAAACATAACCACAGTTAATCAATATATTTTTTTAAGAAAATCCACTGTTGTATTTATATTTGCAAATTTATGGTATTTAGTATTAAAGGGCATTGATTATCATAATAATTTCCCAATTTATGGTATTTAGAATGAATGGTCATTGATTACGCTAATTCACACACCTCAAATGTGAACCATAATTAAATATACAATAAATTTGCCTACTAAAAATTTTCTTTGGGCGAAAATACGCTTCCACGGAATATTTTCGTAGAAAATTTCAAAATAAATGTGGGAAAATGAGTTAAATTTTGCAAAAAATATGTGCACTAAAATTCCACGCTTCCATGGGATATTTTTGTAGTAAATTTCAAATCAAATGTGGGAAAATTAGTAAAATTTTGCAAAAAATATGTGCACTAAAATTTCTGTTAAACTAATCCATACTTCCAAGATTAACACGAGGGAAATATTACATATAGCTTCTGTAACTACAAATAAAATCCAAAAATGTAAACTGTAGACTATTTTTTTTATAACCGCTATTAGGTATTATAAGCACCTGATAGTGCTGATTCCCCAAATATACACTTCAAAATTAATAAAAATCAGGATGGATCTCAAAACTTTTCAATGTAAAGTTCTACATTGCCAAATATATACAACTCGTGTGATGTATTTAAAGAAATTTGCATAATAACTACACGTTCTTGTTTAGCTTCTTTAGCTTCCACAGCATAATTTGGTAGAAAATTTTAAGCAAAAATGCAATTATTTTGGTACTTAGCTTCTATCTATCAGATCTCTCATCCTTATTTCTATCTCAGTACCTACAATTTATTATTTACATTTTTTTTAAATGCAGGCAATAAAATAATTTTACAAATGTGTTTATACTGAATCATCTACTATACACGAAAATTTCAAAAAAATCGGCGATAAATAATGTTACATATCATAAAAATAATATTTTTTTTAAAATATGTACAAATGTGATTATACAGTCATAATTTACTATAAACTAAACTTGAAAAAAAAAATCGGCGAAAAATAATGTTATCATAAAAATTATTTTTTAAAAATATTTTTGTGATAGAAGACTATCATAGTTAAACATATCTATATATTTTCACCAAATATATCCTTATATTTCTTTTTTTTAATGATATGACATTCGTAACATCACTATTTGTTTAAAAAATATATAAATATCTAAATATATATCATCATAAAATGGATGAAATATAATGATATCTTAAAAAGAATCCATTTAAAAAAATATTTTGTCTATGACAGTGGAGTACATATTTGTACAAAATATATCCTTATATTTCTTGGTTATAATGATACGATATTATTGTCTATTTTAGACACAAATCTAGAAAGACAAATACTTGATAAATATAATGTTTAAATGTATATACTAAATTTAAGTATAAGTCGTAAAGTATAAGTTGCATTAACTTCAATGCCAAAGAAACTTACTTTCCAAGCCAATAAAAAAAAACGTATATACAAAGTTAGCTATGACAAATGAACGTATATGCACAAAATCTAGTATACGTATCATTTGGTTAATAATGCAATATTAGTTTTCATAGAAAATCCCGTTAAAATATATATTTTTTAAATTGCTGATGACTATCTCTCTATATGATAAATATAGTATTTTATTATTAAAATAAAAATAGATCTTATATAAATGTTAAATTATTATCGTCTTTCATCATTGTTTTATAATTTGCATACAGAAAATATTGTTATCCTTAAAAGTATTCAATTTTCTTAAATATTTTATTTCCAGCTCTCCCGGTTGAGGTTTTTTGTTTCAATATGAAGAAACTTACAAAGTATGTCTGTGAATAGTTCAAATACACGACTTTTGTTGTTGAAGTTACTTAAATTTCAAATAATTTTATAGCAATAAATAAAATTTACTATTCTCTGTTATAAAGCAAACATTAAAACATTTCGAAAATTTGATATGAAATTGTAATTAGTAATGTATGAATAAGAAAATTCATGTATACTGGTAAATCGAAATTATAAAAAAAAAAAGTAAATCGTAAATTTTAAAAACAAGTAATCTTATAATCATAATTTATAATTCCATAAAATATTGATGGTTTTTCCTATTACTGAAGTGAACTTTATTTTGAGTAACGACAGTGTTATTTGAAAGTAATTAAAATGCTTACAATGGAAATTCTAAATTACAACTCTCCAGGTATCCGTATGCTTGTACATTTGCACGCAATACTAATCTGAAAGTATTGTTTTTATATTATTTGTTGCCCCTTAATTCAAGGCAATTCCAGAAAAGTGTACCGCAATAGTTCGTTTGCAATAATCCTACACGTGAATGCATTAAAGTGTACAATTGAAAGGAAAAGTATCAACAATTAAATGCCCAATCTTCGTATACCTATAATGGTCAATGAGCTTACTTTCATCGTTTATTACAAAACAAATACGCACGATTTTCATACATTCGACATACAGCGCGTTACATGTAATTAAGTCGATTGCTTAAGTAATTGTTTGCTTAACGAAAACATCGTAAATGTGTCGATCTTCGATGTCATTGTGACTGAAGGTTGAATAATTCCGCAAAAAGTATCTTCGATATTCCGGATTATGCAAGACGTCGCACCAAGCTGTTATCCAATATGAACAAAAACTACTTTTTGTGCAATAAGAAATTCTTTCTAGTTGTGCGTGAGCCAATTATTTTGGTTTGAATTACAGATTTCATCGAGGTATGTATAAAATGTTTCTATATATAATTCGGCTATAATTGATACAAAAGCAGCATTAAATAACTGATCAGGAATAGTGAGAACTAGTCATGAATATGTGAAGTTATTTATTGTACTGTCCTGGTTGAGTTCCCCAGTCAAATATGGGTCAAATATACCAATTAAAAGGGTCCTAAAATAATTTAAAAAATAAATGATTAAATAAGATTTTTAAGCCATAAAATAATGAGACAACATCTTTATGTTAATAATCTACAATAGATTAACTTATTGCATGAGAAACTTATACACCTATGAACTTAATAATAACAATAACCACATACTCAAACTTAAAATTCAAAAATTACATGTCTATGATGGAGAATATTATAATATAGTATAATACACTAAGATTGTTTTGACGAAAGTTATTTGGTGTCACATATATTTTGTTTGAAGCCAATTAAAAAAAGTATCGGAGATTTGACATATTAATTTAATTATATTAATTGGCACCATGTGCTTTCAAATACATAAGAGAAATATGAATCAAATGGTACAAACATTTTTAAATAGTTTACTTTTTATAATATAAAAAAAATCAAACTGATTACTTTTTTTAAATAAAAAATATCATTCATACAATAATGTTTGTTGCATATTAATATGACAGTAATTTGAATTTTGTTTAATTTTCAGTTTTGAGATATTAATTTAAATTTGTGTCTTATAATGCGTAAACAATTGCTATTATGTGTTTTCCATTTTCGTCACTAATACCAGATATAGCTCGTCGATAACCAGGAATTAAATAAACCCACAAGTGGCTTATAGTTAAATTTGGGTTCTAAAATAGTTAATGAGATTTTTTAAATAGTAATTACTATAGATTATCAATGACGTGATTGCGTCTATTGATATTTATAGATACAGTGATGCTATTCAAATTTCCTCATTAAGCGATATCTATCGACAGTAGCACTAATAAAGTCGTTAAATACTTTGTGATTCCTGGAAGGTAACTGCAGCTTTGCACTGTGGGTTTAATATTATTAATAGTAATATCATAAACATTCGATAAACGATGTAAACGTTAAGAGAAAACACGATAATAATAATAACAAAAATAATAAAATAAAAACACAAAAAAAAACGCTAGGTAGCTTGACAAAACTACTGTGGCATAAAAAAATCGACCACAATAGGACCACAATATTTTTGTATTTAGAAAATTTTAAATGTTCGATTGAATCGAATCGGAAATTGATCCATTAACATTTTAAAATCCAAATTTATTTATTTAATTTAATTTATATAAAGTATATTATTGTTTATTCTAAATATACAGGGTGTCTCAAAATTGACATCCGTGCTTTTGGGATCTGATTCAGGGAGCTAAAATAAATTGAAAATTAAAAGTGGTAAATATTTCGTTTGTCGCTCGTTATTGACTTAATGATGAAAATTAAAAAAAAATAACATTTCAACTTTAAACGTTATTAAAATCTAATAATATTAAAAAACAAGATATAGTCCACATATGTCAAACAATTATCAAATCTGACAGTTATGTCTCTAGATTTGACAAAATGAATAAATCAAAATCGTGTTTTGAGTAGGGGTGTTTTGAGTGGTCGAAAAAGTTATTCAACAGGTGAGGTCAGCACTATCAGGTATAAAGTCAGTCTACTACCTGATAGTGCTGACCTTACATGTTAAATTCACCTATAATCAGAATGGATCTAAACACTATTCAATATCGAAAAAGATATTAATTATATTGATCCCATCTTGAGTCAATTTGAATTGATGTAAAACGATATATGCAACTATCTCATGCATATATTGTTTTTCCACTCCCTGCATGGTAAGTACACTGTTATAACATTGATTTCGTGGAAGTAAGTCCCACTTACCGATACAGCTTTGGTTACTATGAGCAACGGGAAGTAAGTAATCACCTACCTTCCTCAGGGAAGTAAGTAAAATAATTTCAATAGCGTTCTTTCTCTGGCACCAGTCTTTGAAACACTTTTGATAACACCCCTTCGACTTCTCCGACAGTAGGAAGGAACAGGCAGCATCTGCAGCTTCTTCAATTGCCATTTCTTGTTTATTTTCATTGGAATTCATTTTACAACTGAACGAATGCAATTTCTGACATTCACACTTTGTTTGAAAAATAGTCTTAGCAACCAAAGCCGTACTGACATTTTGTTCATGTTGCGAAAATAAATTAATCAAACACAAACAATTAAATCAACTTCAGGAGTGGAAAAACAGTTATAAGCAATTTGAGAGGTAAGTTTTAACCAGTCTCGGTCTTTATTGCTAGCCCTCGCTGTCGCTCGGGCGCAAACTCGACCTCGACTGGTAAAAGATACTTACCTCTCTTAATGCTTAAATAACTATTATTACATGCATTCTCATGCATTACATCGAAAAAGTTATTATATACATTTTTATCAATAACTCTATAACGAGGGACAAACGGAAAATTTTCCACTCTTAATTTTCAATTTGTCAAATGTCAAATTTGAGATACCCTGTATGTTTATAAAATGTTTAAATTTTATGTGCTGTTTACCAGATTAAAATTTCAAGATATTCACAAATCAATTATCAATTAAAATTTTATCAATACCAAATTTATTAGAAAATTTACCTTTAATTTATTACCTTAAATTGAATAAAAAACCTAATTATTTAGTTACGTATTTAATATTTTTTCAGATTACCTACAAAAGCATCACAGCTGATATTTTACTAAATGGATCGCTTAATTATAACGCTCAAAATTGCTCAATTACAGTCTATCACTTTGATGATTAAAAAACATGTTTCAATTATATTTTATCTACGGGGAAATTTTTATATTTTCGAATTCGAAAAAATAACCTATAATCTAAACACTTTTCAGAATCGAAAAAGTAGTTATTGTTTTCATTTTTATTAATAACTCTATCAGTATTTTCAAATTTGTAGTATTTAGAATTAAACGGTATTGATTACTATAATCCAAATACCTTAAACTAAAACTCAATTAATTACAAATGAAATTTACGTACTGCAATTTCATTTTGAGTGAACATTAATTTCAAAATTTTTTTATTTAAAAATAAGGGAAAATTCCTCAAATAAAAATAAATGTGTGCACAAAAATGAACCACAAACATGTAGACACTTTTATGCATAAATCTACTGCAATTAAAAAATCAAATCTACAAATATGACTGTAAGTTCTACATTACCAAAAATATCAAATTTCTATGTTTGTATTTCAAAAATTCGCGAAACAATTAATCATTCTTGTTTAACTATCACACTATACCTTCGCAGAAAATTTCAATCAAAACTGAATTTAGTTTGGTACTTAACTTTCATTATCTATTAAATATTTTGTTTACTACGTATTTCTAAAATTGTGGACAATAAAAGATATCCACAAATGTGTTCAATTCTAAATACTGATAATTAGATTCGAATTTCAAGCAGTTCATAATTAAATTATCTTGGTATTTTAGTATAAATATAGCACTTGGTTAAGTTTTACAAATTTTTAATAGAAAAACTCTACAATTGTTTCGGTCTCACGACCTTTATCAAGAGACAAATAAAAATGAAACATTCTATTTAAAAATTGTGAAACTTAATCAAGTGCCTTATTTATACTAATTTAAAGATATTTCACCAAGTATTAACCACCGATTCATCTAATTAAATTATCTATTAAAAATTCATGTTTCAATTTTATTTGAAAATTTTCCAATTTTTGATGTTTATAAACATATTTGAATTTGAATAACCTTAAATAAAACAAAATCTAGTTTCCTATTTAATAATTTTGCAGATGAACCACAAAATAATTGCCAATTTTAATTAGTAAATGGATCTCTTAATTATAATATTCGAAATTTTCGAATTCCAA
Source organism: Othius punctulatus (assembly GCA_951805005.1). Taxonomy (NCBI): domain Eukaryota; kingdom Metazoa; phylum Arthropoda; class Insecta; order Coleoptera; family Staphylinidae; genus Othius; species Othius punctulatus. The sequence goes on from OX638141.1 coordinate 37,521,597, forward strand.
TTAGTTACTCATTAAATTTTTATGCATTGATTTATGCTTGATTACTAAAAAATATGTTTTAATTTTATATTATCTACAAGGAAACTTCTCCAGTTAGTCTTTTAATAATTTCAATTGTTTTTTTTTCCAAACTTTCAGTGAGGTAAATTAGGATTACTGGGAATTACTCAAAATTGAAAGTATTATGTAATACGAAAATCCATGAAATATAACAACATTCACATTTGAAAGTGGAATACATTTTTATATTGGCCGGATGGACTTTGGCAGTGATTAAAATGATAACAATAATAATGGTGTGTAATACATTTCCGTCGTTTAATTTCCAGTTGTAATGTTAACAGGAGAAAGTTTTTTTTTATCATAAAAAGGAATTTTTCTTTAAATTTTTCATTGAAGTCTTTATATACAGGGTGTTTCTTAATAACGTGCTAATATTTAAGAGTGTAATTTCTTAGGTCATTTTAAGAAGAACATTTCATATGAACCTATATCCGCAACGGCTTAAATTTTTTGCTGCAGGGTGTTGAAATATCTTTTTAAATATTTCTGTACGTATTAAAAAAATAACGATTTAAAAAAAAATTTCAACACCCTGTAGCAAAAAATTTAAGATATATGTTCATATGAACTTTTCTTCATAAAATGACCTGAGGAATTACACCCTTAAATACTAGCATGTCATTAAGGCACACCCAGTATATATATATATATATAGAGAGAGAGAGAGAGAGAGAAAGAGAGAGAAAGAGAGAAAGAGAGAGATGACAATCTTCATTAGGCTTTTTTATTTTCTTCATGAAAAGCAATTCTTGTAGTTGTATGAACATTTATTCCATATACATATTTACAGTATACTTAATACATGTAATAATGTAATATACAGAACTATATTGATATATGATGTGATACATGATATATGAAATGGGCTATCGACTATCGTCTTTCTGCCCAGCTATTGAGAATATGAATGATTGTCTAATATTTGTTCTTGAGTTTTTGAATGAATTAGGTAGGTACTTGAATGAATTATTTTTCATGTTTATTTCTACATAAAATAAATAGGAAAACTATTAAAAGAAGAAATTGTTAAACTTTTCTTTTATAATATCATTTATTTATGATTTATTACGATGAAACTATTTATGAATAAAAATTATTATGAAATTAAAGATCCAATAGGTGAAATAGTATTTCAAGGACTAAATATTTCTCTCTTCTTCAAGTCCAGGAAGTCGATGTGTACTGTCTCACATAATTGTGCATCCGAGTTCGAAAAATTCAATGACTTTTGTAATCTATTTTTTCTAAATAAATTTTCAGATATTTTAATTTCACTAGTTCTGAATAGACTCTGACATTGATTAGAATTATAACAAAAATAAATGGTGTTAAAACGGTGTTAATAATAAATTATATTTCTATTTTTTTTAATCTAAAAGTATCAGGAAAAAGCTTCAGTTTTTTTTTGTAAATTTAATTAGTTTTTGAGGTACACAGATTCGATATGTACTGTCTTACATAAATGAACGAAAAATTCTCTGACCTTTTTGGGTTAAATGAGTACACAATCCACTTATTTCGATTTTTTTTTAATTAAATTTTTCGACATTTCAATTTTACCAAGTCCGAATGAAAGTGATTAATAATAATTGTTAGTGTAACAAAAATGAATGGTGTTCTGCATTACCGTCGTTTTATTTTTTTTCATTTGAAAGTAACTGAAGAAAGTTTTTTTGTTTTCGTAAAAAAGAATATTTTGGGGTCCACGAAGATGTTTACTATCTTAGATGAATGTGTATCTGTTAAATAAATGTCTGAACATGACACAATCAGCTTTTTATCGAATATTCTATTTAAGTTTTCGACATATGAATTTTACTAATTATTTTTTTAAACCGTGTACGCGATATTTCCAAATAAATTTGAAGTGCCAAAAAAATGTTTTTTTATGTATGTACATAATAAATTATGTTAATTTTGACTAATTTCTTCACGGAAACTGTATCAGTGTTTGTGATAGATTGATAATTCTTATGATGATTACAGTAAAAACTTAATAAATACAAGGAATTTGCCAAAAAAATTGACCGGGGAAGTCCTAACAAATCAGTAAGAGCAATAACTCTTTAATTACCTATTGCAATTATCATTTTCTGTAATTTTGCAATTAATTATCACTTACATAAGATAATTATATATTTAATTACCACAATGAAATATCAATTGATATTTCAATTGTTCTTTTTTCTATTGTTGTTAGTAATTAATTGTATTTTGTATGAGATGGTTGTTTGTAATTAATTGTATTTTGTATGGGGTGGTTGTTTGTAATTAATTGTGTTTTGTATGGGGTGAATGTAGTACAACTTAAATAAAAAAGAGATATCTTATGAATGAAAATTTAATTCTGAAGATAGCCTAAGTCAATCCGAATCCAGTGACGAAAATTCAATTTTATGAGAAAAATTGTACCTGTATGTACAAAACTAGAAACCAACAAAATGTAATTATTATTATCCAGGCTCTGCAAAACCAACTTAGTGTATATTATACTTATACTCAAAATTAACCAAAAAATGTGTTTTTAAATTATATGTTATTCCAAGTTTAAGCTTACACAACACACAAATACTGAGTAACACATTATAAGGTAACACGTAATTAGTCTAGTTAGAAATACACTCAGGGACACCGAAAAAGCGCATTCTTGTGGAACATGCGCACACACATACATACACACAGACGTACGTACACAAAAACGGTTGCGCAATATTAAAAGATAGAAACAAAATTGAAAGTTCGGTCAGATAATCTCGTTTTTGGCAGAGTTGCGCAAGGGAAAGTCATTTCACCGCGCATCAAATTATTAGGAATTATCAGACTTATCCCATTCATTTTCAGACTACAACCAATAATAATAGATAATAACAAATATTCCGTGTCCTTGGCACGAATATATGTAATGAAATTTTATGGTAATAATTCTTGCTCAGAAGTTCACATAGGTTGATATAACACGGCCGGGAATAATTAAATTTCAACATTTGGACACATTGAATGTCATGTTTCTACATGGCGTAGTTTATTTATTATTAATGGCGATGTTACATAAGAACTAGCGAAAAATCTTAACAAAGTTGCAACCATTTGACTAACTTCAGGCCAATTACCGAGAAATTAATTGTATACTGATTTTTTTTGTTACATAAGGCTATTATATAACATCGCCATACTACAAAGAAAACAAATCATTTGACGTATCACTTGATATACTTTACATTATCAAAAAAATTGAAAATAGGCTCGAGGCAAATTAAAGAAAAAATAATAGTATTCCCAAAATTTTTGCCATATAAGCCTATGATGTAACATTACCATCCTACAAAGCAAACTAAAAGTCATCATTTAACGTTGATATACTAACACTGTATTATATAAAAAAAAACTGAAAATAGACTAACTTGGGCCCAATTTGCGAAAAAATAATTGTATTCTCAAAATGTTTGTTATACAGGGTATTAATACTAAGTTGTAACACCCGAAAATGGCAGTTAGAACTCATTGAAACAAACAACTTTTCTTAGTGAAAATTTTTGAATTGGAGCCCAAGTTCATGGTTATTGGCGTTCTTTTGTTTTTCGAAAAATCGTCATTACTCCCTTATTTTAAGGAATATTTAAAAAATACAAAAACGTTCAACATGCGCTTTCGGTTCTCTAAAACATTTGTATTTACAAATATTTTCTATTTTATCAAATAACAAAATGGCAACCGATCAAACATTTCTAAGCAAGATATTTTGAAAACCAATCGATCGATTTTTGAAAATAAAACATTAGATTTTCAAAATATCTTGTTTCGAAATTTTTCTTCGGTCGCCATTTTGTTATTTGATAAAATAGAAAATAATTGAAAATACAAATGTTTTAGAGAACCGATAGCGTATGTTGAATGTTTGTATTTTTTAAATATTTCTTAAAATACGGGAGTAATGACGATTTTTCGAAAAACAAAAGAACGCCAATAACTATGAACTTGGGCTCCAATTCAAAAAATTTAACTAAGAAAAGTTGTTTGTTTCAATGAGTCCTAACTGCCATTTTCGGGTGTTACAACTTAGTATTAACACCCTGTATAAGGCTATGATATAACATCACCATCCTACAAAGAAAACTAAATATCATCATTTGATGTCTCACCTATCTGCTAACATTTCATTATCAAACTACTTAATAGATGAAAACAAAAATGGAAAATTACGGCGATTATTTTTTTTCAGAATTTATGCTTTATAAGAATATGATATAATAGCAGAAAGAAAAACTTTGATCATCATTTGATACGTGTATGGTATATGTTCATATTTCATTATCGAAAATATTGAAACTAAGAAAATATTTTTATAAACGATTTTAGAAACACACCTCGACCAATTCAAAATGATTTGCTGATTTGATGAAACAAACTATAAAACTAAACATAATAAAAGACTTAACTTTTATTGTATTTCGTATAAATGATATTAGTTACATTTCAGTAAGATTTATAATTTTATTGCGATATTTGAGATCTAAAATATAATCAGGTAATATTTCAAATTTTAAACTAACCTCCATTGATAATTGTTATTCACCTGAGTAAAATTTTGCAAAACAACCAAGAATGATGACCTTCTCGTCATAAAAATGAAATCAAATGCAATTATTCTAAACGAATAGTTCACAGGTGGTGTATGTAAGGTTACATTCCATTACTTAACATTGAACCATCCCATAATAATTTCGCAACTGAAGCATTAGACATTGTTTGGTTGAGAAATTTAATATGCAAATACCTTAAACAGTTGCATTCCCGATTAATTTGGCATTGTATTTTTTTTAATACACACACATGTTTTGTGATTATGGAAATCTAACAAAATTTCCATTCATTTTAATAGAATTTTGATTAACATGTAAATCTGATACAAGTTTCTGAAGTTAAACAAATTTTAAATTAAATTCAGAATAAAACACTACTATATTTTAACCACACAATTTATTGTTATGTGTATATATATATATATATACATATAGGACTGCATATAGATACACACAAATTGAGTAGTTAAAACACAGTAGTGTTTTATTCTGAATTTAATATGGATTACCACAAAGAAAAGGTCTCAACCATCTCAATGATTAAATTGTATATTGTTGATTTTAGAACTAATAATTTTTATATAGAAATTATCAAGAAATATTGAAAACTTCATAATTTTTGCAGAGCATAAACATTTACAGGATTTTCGAAGCCTCTTGTCTTTTTTGATTATGAAAATAAAAATTTCTAAAGTTTTATAGGTGAGTGCAAAATATTTTAATGAAGGTTCACTACACAATAACTTAAAGTATAAATGCATACTTTTTACATGAAACACACTTTCACAGAACTTTTAGTTTACGGACAAATTTTAGCTTTTGTTATGAATAATTTCGAAAATAGTAAAGATCTTTTATAAATTATAATTATATGTTACCTATTACTATATTATAATTTATGATCATTTACAGGATTTACGAAGCCTCTTGTCTTTGTGATTATAAAAATAAAAATTTCTAAAGTTTTATAGGGAGTGCAAAATATTTTAATGAAGGTTGACTACACAATAACTTAACGCATAAATGCATACTTTTTACATGAAATATACATTCACAGAACTTTTAGTTTACGGACAAATTTTAGCTTTTGTAATGAATAATTTCGAAAATAATAAAGATCTTTTATAAATTATAATAATATGTAAACGATTACTATAGGTATTATAATTTATCATTCTCTAGCCTAGATCTAACAATGTTTTCAATAAGTATAAGAAATTTCATTTAGCCAATAGATTCTCAAATTTAGTCATGAATCCCTCCTTTTTAAAAACTTTGATCATCATTTGATGCGTGCATGATATATGTTCACATTTCATTATAGAAAATATTTTTGTGAACGATTTTAAAAACACACCTCGACCATTTTAAAATTATTTGCTGATTTCATGAAGCAAACTACAAAACTGAACATAATAAAAGACTTAACTTTTATTATCTACCTATTTAAATATATCTGTTAAAATGTAGGTATTAACAGTCGGAGCCTCAACTCATTATGTCCTCATATCTCCCATTTAATTATATGGTTTCAGGGTAGATATGAAAAGTCGTAAAAGTCGGTGACTAAAACTAATTATGCAGCCTATTTATTTCTCGTAAAGTAAAGGTGATTTTTTTTAAAGTGTTCACCTCGGATTTCTCAGAAAATAAGGGCAAAATAGATAAAAAACCCGAAACGCGAAAGTTTTTATATTATATATAATAATAATAATAATAATAATAATTTATTTATGTATCTAATACTAGTATATCTTACATAGTTCAAATTAAATTACACAAATGGTCATACAAGTAATAGCTTATAATTAGACCTGCATTTTCAAAGATTAAAAATGCTGCTAATTGTGAATATTTTGGAATTCACTTCATTCAGGCTCTGACTTTTCATTTACAGTGAACCATAATATTGATAATGATTTCATGCGAGCAGTGATTTTTGCAGTATTACCAAACAAAAACTATCTCTCCAGTATATATCAATGTCATAAATTAATTACTTTTGGCAATTACTGAAACAATAGTCTCTATACAATACGTACTTTTTGTGGACAATTGCTCATTGACACGATTTCTCCTATATGTAACAGTGTTAATTGATTTACGTAGACACTGATAAATGAAACTCTGAAAACAATTTTCAGAAAAGTATTAATTTATTATCACATAATACTCACGTTTCTTTACAAAAATTTACGAAAAGTTTAAGTGAAACATATTTTGTCAACGTTTTATTTTAATGGATTTTAATTATCGATCATAAAAAATGTACAGGGTGATTTTTTTTTAGTGTTCTTCTACTCTTCTACGTGTACTTCTACAAACTATAAACCATTTAATTTATGAAACATTTTATAATACTCACCTTTTTTACAAAAAAAATACGAAAAGCTTTTGTGAAAAATATTTTTAATGGCTTTAAATTATCGATCATAAAAAATGTGCAGGATGATTTTTTTTTGGTGTTCTGCTACTCTTCTAAGTGTACTTCTAGAAACTATAAACCATTTAATTTATGAAACATTTTATAATACTCACCTTTTTTACAAAAAAATTACGCAAAGCTTTTGTAAAAAATATATTGTCAAAGATTTATTCTGAGAGCTTTAAATAATAAAAAATACATATACAGGGTGATTTTTTTTAAGTATTCACCCCGGATTTCTCAGAAAATAAGGGCGAAATAAAAAACTCCCGAAAGACGTCAATTTTATTTTTTGAGTTGAACATCTTTTGACTTACTTTTGACATGTGTGTCAGTACCCCCACCCCTCCAATGAGCTCCTCTTGAAAATTTTAAATGGGATGATCCACCTTGTGATACCTCATTTGAAAGGTCTTTATGTCAGTAAACAGCTGTGCATTTTTTTTTTCTATAACCACTTTTCAAAAAATCACCCTGTATTTCAGTTAAATCGTTATAATTTACAATTTTTCTCAGTTTAATTTATAAAACTTCTACAAACTATAAACCATTTAATTTATGGAAATTTTAAGCTCCAAGACATATTTTGGTTAAATCGTTATTTTTTTTATAATTTAGCAACATTTTATTTCTGAATATTATAATTAGGTAATCAAATGATAGAATTTATAAAAAAATATATGTAGGTGTTGATTCGAATTTTACAAGCTCCCGATTAATCCTGCAATATTTTATATAGAGGTTGATTTATTATCATGAAAAAAATGCTCACAATTTATTTATAAAATTTTTACAAGCTCTTTTAGTTAATTTGTAATTATCTAAGCACAGCACTTGATTTAATTGCAGTATTAAATCATATTAGGAATTGAAAGTGAATCTTAAAAATAATTTATTACTCCTCACAGGTGATTTCACTTTGCGGTTACACGCAACGAATATAATCGCTGGCCATGAATTGTCGAAACTTGTTAAATAATAGTGGTAATACCATAACCAATATTATTATTAATGAAATTTAGGTAATACAATATATAATACCTATATTGTTAGTAATGTTAATAATACAATGAATTAAATAACGTTCATTTGTTTCACATGAGTAAATGTCATTCTTACCAACCTGTTCATTTGCCTGGTAAGGTAACCATTACATGCACCGTGCATGAAATGGTTGGCACGAGCCAGTGTAAAAATTTTACTTGTCCCATGTCAAAGTTATACTCTACCTTGTCATGTTTATATTATTTTTTTCAATTCGCATTATTAAAATGCTCATTATGTAAATTGAATCTCATCGTTAAAACTATACACCATCGAATGGGTGAATAAAATGTTTACATTTTCACTTTATTCACTACAACCATTGACAACTTAAATAAAGTAAACAAATAGGTAAATTCGCACTATCCTTGAAAGTTTCGTTGTCACCTGAAAATATCATACTTCACGTAAATTTATTAAATTCTGATAACGAATTAGAAAAAATCTTGTATGGTACACGTGAATAAAGCAATTTTATCTACTCGAAAACATTATCGAACTTGGCTTCGCCTTTGCGCTAAACTGCTTTTTCGTAGATAAAATTCTACTTTTCTCACTTATGCCATAAATAGATATTAATTCACTTAAGTTTCAATTATTATTATTTGGTATGTTTGTTTCAACTTTGCCGTCGATCGATTTAAATATAAAAGTGTAATTATGATATTGTGTTTAGGAAAAATTTGACACTGACAGATGATATATTTTAAACTGCCATGTTATACTGCCATGTTATACTGCCATATTATCTGAATTTAACTATTTACTCGTGTTTAACAAATAAAATATTGTACATTGTACGCCGGGTTATGGTTTTTACTGGCTCTACAAGGTAACAGACTCGCCTGCGGCTTGTCAGCCATTCCCTTGTATCGCCAGTGAAAACCCTCATGTAAAATACTATTACCTTATTTCTCAGTAAACGTTATTTAATTAATTACATATAATGATTTAACAAAGCTTAGAGAATAATATAAATAATACAACGTATAATAGTTATTTATGTATTACGACCGAAAAGTGATACATTATCTCCTGAAAGTGGGAGTTGCCTTGCATTCACTTTACAGCAATAATGTCACTTTTTGTTCATAATGCATACAAACATTTTTCTACAATCACTTAAAAAATGTCAAATACTGTGTTAAACCTTTCGATTGAATTTTTCTAAAACGACGCTTATTTATTGGTTTCTATTGCCACACTTAGTTTCTTAGATTTTTATTAGAATTTCTTAGATTTTATCGCGCGTTAAAAATGGTGCGAATGAAAGTCATCGATAAACGTCAAATTTTCGTTGTCAGTGTCGAGTAAAAAAGTCTGCTTTATTTTGTGTTGTCGGAAAAATTTTCCTAATGACGTACATAAATCATGCATTATACAATGCTGCATTAACCTATACTGACTTTGGAATTGTTTATCTAGACACTATAGTGTGAACGAAATTCAGAAATCAATAATTTTTTTATGTATTCTTCATAAATGGCAAAACAACAAACAAATATGCTGAGGAGCTCGTTTAAATGCCACAGCAGGCGATTTTAAATTCAACAAGCAAGGAATTTTTCGAAATTTTGCAAAATATACTTGCTTTAGGAATTGATTTATGTAATACGGTTACCATTAATCATGCATTATACAATGCTGCATTAACCTATACTGACTTTGGAATTGGTAATCTATATACTATAGTGTGAACGAAATTCACAAATCAATAAATTTTATATGTATTCTTCATAAATGGCAAAACAACAAACAAACATGTTAAGGCGCTCGTTTAAACGCCACAACAGGCGATTTTAAATTCAACGAGCAAGGAATTTTTCGAAATTTTGGAAAATATACTTGCTTTAGGAATAGATTTATGTAATACTGTTACCATTAATTTTACTTTCCTATCATTATTACTATTAGTATCCTACCAATCGCTCAGTGAATTGAAACGTAGATCTGTGCATACAAACAATGAGCTACCTAAAGCGTCATGGGCTATTAAACAATTTAAAAAAATTCTAAGCTATGACCTTCCGTAATTTCTTCACCTGTATTACCATTTTTCTATTATGCACTAACTTGAACTGGCCATAACAATTTAATTATGTGGAATATAATTATAAGGGAATTTGATTTGTGTTTATTCAGCTTACTGATTAATAGTGCTGTAATATGAACATAAATATGACCTATTATTTCGCATCCACATTATCATTAGCAATAGATTACATTTTATTTATGTTATTGAGTATTAAGTAATTCACAAATTTATGAGAATATTGGATTAATTATCTATTCAAACACATTCTATTATTACTGCATAACTTTACTTCGCAGTATATCATAATATTATCATCATTCTAACGCTGGCTGTTCAATACGGCATGGTAAGTGGTAATTTTAACGTGAAATTCTGTTTTTTGATATCTTGAATTAATAATGAATTAGCAAGCGGAAGCGGATTAGATTTTAATTAGAATATTCACGCATCCAATACGAGAGCATGTCCAGCAATTATACGCATAGAAAGTTTTAATGGGCACTAATAGGTACAGATCTAAGAGTATTGGCTATAATGGCTTTCCGCTTTGAGGAGAATCAACGATTAGCATTTCATGGTGTGAAGAATATAGATTACATGCAATATTAATTCATAATTTAATTAAATCAGGTTATGCTTTACATTGTGTGATACACATGACGATTCCTTGGAGATGGTACTTAACCACAGAAGCGGAATTAGGCCGTTGTTAAATAAACAACAATATAACATAAGCTCCATTATTTTCATTAGTATAATTTAGATGTAATTACGAGAAGTAAGAATCGAAGCATTGTTATAGTAAATTATTTACCATTGCTGGCAAACAATGCAACCCAACTTGTAACTATTCCTTTACAGATATCATTATCGAGAAAATATGTTGTTGTTAGGTGTATTTCCATTGTACACTATACTATAGTTCCACTTGGTAGGATTAATTGGTTAAATGTATTGCATCAAAATATTATATCAATTCTTCGACAAATTGGCTCAAACCTACGATGAAGAAAGTTTTATTTAATCGCAAATTTTTCTAGCATTACTCTGGAAATATTTTATTTGCAAATATAATTTCGTATTTTATATAAACAATTCAATACCAATTCTGATTTATTGCAATTTTTCTTCAATTGCCAGATGTACGTCTCATTAAAAAAATTATATATAATCGTAAACCTTTTATACCGTTAAAATTTAAAAAATAATAATTAAATTACGTTTTGTATTAATTAGAAAGTTGCTATGTTTTCTTGTGTTACATGTGAAAAATCAAAATTGGGTTTTGTATATATGTGGAGACGTTTGACATGAAATGAATCTACCACATAAGTGAGAGGAATGCGCTTAAAATACTCGAGAGCGAAGGAGAAAAGTTGCAAATAAAACACGTTGATTTTTATGCTGCTGTACTTATGCGATTCAGGAGAAAGTGCTCTGGCACGACTAGGTAATTTGATCTAAAGGCAAGGTGTAAGTAGATTACGCATTTAAACGATAATTCCGGCATTCCTATCCACGCCAAATGCCTATTTATATACAAAAGTAAAGAGAATGAGATACAGTTGTTGAAAATTATGAAAAATTATGTTACGGAAGCGAGCAATTTTAAAAGAACTAATAAAGGACGTGCATGAAATGATGTGTGGATGTGAAGAAATTATATTCTCATTTACGTTTATAGTGGGCCACACCGGATATTTTTTGGCCTGATTTCTTTGATAGATTTATTGAAATCAATTAGAGGATAACTTAATTAATAATGAGAATAGTCATTTAATATCATTTATTAGTTCATTTACTCATTAAATTACTTTAGAGCAGGCAAAAACCACAATATACAAGGTGTCTCAAATAAAATATTGCAACATGAATTGGTCAACTTTGCAAAAAAAAAACTACAACCTGAAGTGGGTGTTAATTGTCGTCATTTTGATATTTTTATTTTTTTGAGATAACGCTTTTGAAAGGACTGTCAAATTTAGTTATCAATTAAAAAATAAATAATAAAAAAGTATCAAAACTGATATACCTATACAATCAAATGCAATAAGTATCAAAAAACCTTAACAAAAACTGTACGTTATTTTTTCCAATTCGCATTATTAAAATGCTCATTATGTATATTGAATCTCATCGTTAAAACTACTCTTTATTCGAATGTAAGGTAACCATTACTGGTTACCTAGTAAGGTAACCAGTATTACATGCACCGTGCATGTAATGGTTGGCACGAGCCAGTGTAAAAATTTTACTTGTCCTGTGTCAAAGTTATACTCTCCTTTGTCATGTTAATATTATTTTTTCCAATTCGCATTATTAAAATGCTCATTATGTATATTGAATCTCACCGTTAAAACTACACTTTAATCGAATGGGTGAATAAAATGTTTACATTTTCACTTTATTCACTATAACCATTGACAACGTGAATAAAGTAAAAAAAGGCAAATTCGCACTATCCTTGAAATGTTCGTTGTCACCTGAAAATATGACACTTCACGCAAATTCCTCAACTCTGATAACGAATTGGAAAAAATCTTGTACATACACGTGTTTAAACCAATTTTATCCACTCAAAAACATTATCGAACTGGGCTTCGCTTCTTGCGCTGAACTGTTTTTTCTTTGTGGATAAAATCCGACTTTATTCACATATACCATAAATAGCTATTGTAGCATCACATTCAAATATCAAATGCTATTATACCATAATTGCATTTGACATTTGAATGTGATGTCAACAACGAATACGTTACTATTCACCTTTTTTATACGCATTACACCTGAATATCCATGCAGAGTCTCAACTGAAACAGTCGACTTTTAATAATTGTGTAAAACAACAAATCCATAGTCGGAAATAGTGTTTACTCATCATATTTGGGTGTTTTATCAATAATTTAATGTAAAATAAGATCTTATTTTAAACATAGCAATGGACATTAATGTTTGTGGAATTGTGATAATATAATTGTACATCATTAAATGTACAAATGAAAGTACACTATTTAATAACATCTTAACGCGGATAACAATGAATAAGTAATGATGGCATATTATTGGGAGATAATGATGTTATTAATGTCTGTGCATATACTTTCTTATCGTTGGGTCTACTAATGTTTTAATAATGATTATAAGGAACATAATATTTGAGTATTTTTTTCAAGCAACTGCTAGAGGTGGATGATTTAAAAAAAAGTATACAACAGTATTTGTGCAATAAGTTAGAAAATGTAATTTTTCCGTACTAGGCATAGGATTTTTGACCGAGGTGATAGCCAAGATTAAAAAAATGCCGTGTATGGAAAAAAAATAATTTCCTACGTATTGCACACATGATTCTTTCTGCTAGAGTAGATCATTTTAGTATCTTAAAATTATTTCTAAATTAAATAGCGGAGACAAGATTTTTCTGCTATCAATGAAGAGGTTAACGTAAATAATAATCTTATTTCTACTTCCACGACTTCTTCTGAATTTCAATCACGAAATTGAATATGTTTCTGTTAAGATTTACAATAATAATTAAAAAAAATGTACAATTTCAATAAATTGACTTATAACTTTTAATGTTGGAAGATTATTTCTGCACTTGTTAGTAAATACTCCACTTTTCCTAACTCAAATTAGTATTCAAATGTTAAAGTTTTCCAAACTCTAGTAGAAAAAAAATAAATTTGATAATCCTATTTCTACTTCCACAAAGACCTGTTCTGAAATTTCATTCAAGAATTGTGAACATGTTTTTCTTAAGATTTATAATAATGATAAAAAATAACATGTACAATTTCAATAAATTGACATAACTTTTTATGTTAATATATTATTTCCGTACTTGTTAGGAAATATTCCACTTTTCCTCTAACTCATATTAGTATTCCAATGTTAGTTTTCCAAACTCTAGTAGAAAAAAATAATTAAATTTTGATAATTTGCTTTGAATATTGAAGAGGTTAATGTAAATAATAACCCTATTTCTACTCTTCTACAAAGACCTGTCGTAGAATTGCATTCACAAATTGTGAACATGTTTCTGTTAAGATTTATAATAATGATAAAAAATAACATGTACAGTTTCAATAAATTGACTTATAACTTTTAATGTTGCAATATTATTT